>BPTQ01000004.1:285001023-285409988 GCA_019973895.1 Chrysanthemum seticuspe | reverse complement strand
AGAAGGGATCAGTTCAGACGCTTGGAGAGCTATGTTGGTGGTCGACCCAGGAGAAACATCACCGGCTTTCAACGCCCTGTGCGCACTCCTGGGAACATCACTGCACTTCCTGGTACCCCTTGAATTGTTTCCTTCATATGATTTTGGATGTATGATTATATATGTGAATGGCTTGTGCACACATAACAGTGTACAACCCGTAATTGTCAAGAAAGGACCTTGTGGTACGCCTCAGTGCCACAATCCTTATAAAAGGAGCGAAAGCTTCTTATTTTTGAGTAAAACCTATCAAACCTTTCACTTTTCAAGGTTTTGCTCAAAAAGACAAGTACTTCCCCATAAGATTTTTCAAAACCTCAACCGTTTATATCACTAGTTGAGGGGGAGTATTTGATGAAAACTTTGTTCATAAATTGTTCACAGTGGTCACTCTTCCCGCAACACTCAAAATGGTCATATTTATTCTCAAACCATTCAAAAATAACATTTTTATATGCCATTTTTGAGGGGGAGAAATTGTGTGATAAGAAATATGTTGTACAAAATGCAAATGAATCTGTGTACCTCAAACTTAACCAACGAATTGACGGTACTAAACTGTTTGTAACTCGAAAAGACTTGTCCTGAACGGGTAATAATTTCAAGCTAGTTCGCTAGTGATGTAAACGTGTCTCGCAAAGGACTTGTCTGAGTAGAAAGTACCATTCGAGAAACTTTTGATAGACATGAACTCTGACGGGTTTGACAACCTTCCAAGGTTTGTCTACACCTTCAAGGTAGTTATTAGAGCTAGTTGTCACCTAAAAGCTGACAATATATCTCTTTAACTATTCAACGTAACCGTGTCTCGCGGGAGATTGTCTATCTTTAGTGGATCAATTCATAAAGTGCGCGCTCTTTCCTCACTGTGCATTTAACCATTAAAACTATTAAGCACATGTGGAGGGGGAGTATTTATGCTAAAACTTATCTCTCACTGTGGTTCAAACATGTTTTTCATTTACAAACCCTTTGAGATATATTTTAACTTACAGTGGTTATAATGGCAAACATAGGTTAGTCATGGAGTTATAAGGTGACTAAGGTTAGGAATAACCGTCCTATGATCCGCCAGAGCCGGAGGGATCTACTCAAGGACACTACCTTTAGTTAGTGTTAGAAGTCCTTAGGAATGATTATAAAAAGGAGAAAATGAGAATCGGAGAAAGAAGGAGTTGAAGAATCAAAAAGAAATGTAAAGTAAAGGGTGAAAAGAAATAACCCTCCAGATTATTCAACTTAGGGCAGACACCGGGTTCAATTCATATGCTACTGGTTGTCACTTAGTGACACCGGTATTGAAGATTAAAAGTCGTCATGGACCCAGTGACGCATGCACTAAACCTTCTTAGCCACTCAAGTTTCTCTCAACAGAAACTTGTTTCATTCTCACAGGGAACCCTACATAATCTATTGGCTTTCTCTTAGAGATCGCTGGTATTGAAGAAGGAGACCCTCTCCCTAGTCTCCGCTCAGGAAAACCAAAACGCACTGTTGAGTCTAGAGCCACGAGATTCATCAAAAGATCTCTTAGGCACACTTGACATTTAATCACTTGTTGATCAACAAATAAGATCTTCAGTGATTCAGTGGTTCATATCGAGTCCTTCACAGATCTTAGCAATCTGTCGAGAACATTTATGAGAGGTTCACATATGTGATCCTCAGTGATTGAATGGAAACTCCTGCCAGGGTCAACATCAAACAGCCCTGACAGCAGGTCACTTCGGTAACTCCCCGTGGATTACGCGGAGTGTGTCTCAAACGGTCTACAGTCGTGAGGTGATGCTTCGGTGTACCTCAGCGACTCATCTGAACTGTAGATGTACTTCGGTACATCGCGTTATCTCACTTGTGGGACTCCAGTTCAGGAACGGCCTTTGTAAGAATTAGAGTTGTGTTTTCACACTATGCTGTTAACACTCTCGAAGTTCAAACTTGTAAGTGCCGGAAACCGCTTATTACTAACCGTTTGAAATGTTTTCTTCTTATGGAAGCTCTGGAGCGGGATGATCGTGCTGATTCTTCTCATGTTCACACCAACATCATCACTAATGGAAGTTCTATTCAAAAGCAACACAACCGTCAGAATGATTCTTCGTCAAACCAAAGAATCTACAAAGTTAAAGACTTAGAGAACTTCATCAGTATTGAATTCCAACGTCATAGAGCGTGTGAGCATGTTGAAGAATGACATGGAGACTCTGGAGCAGCGAAGCAGACCTGAGACAGACTGATGCAGACAACAACATACTATCACTTTCACCACTAAGAACAATGATCAAAGAACAAAGTTAAAGATGACGTCGAAGCATAACTGCTCAAAGATAACTATCTCTCTACACTGGGGAGATTGTTCGAATCAAGACAATTCCTCTCACAAGAAAGAAGAATGTCAGAAGACGTCACAGCTACTATTACATCAACGCCTTCACCGTTTACATTCATATATACTTGAGGGGGAGATTGTTGGAATCACTCCTAAACAGTATTTCAAGTATTTATATTTCATATGTAATAGGTAGCTTTATTATGGCCTTTATGTTTGTTTAAGGTCCAGCTTATGTAGAAGGCCCATAAGCTGAGGCCCAAGCCCAATAAGGAATAGGGAAGGAGAGGGAGTGTTGCCCTAGCTCCTTGCCTATATAAACTATTGTAAACCCTCATTTGAGGGTTGGTTTTTCAAGTTATTCTCTCATTCACTCTTTTGCATAACCGTTTCATATTATACGCATGTGTGTGTGTTTAGCTTGTTCATCAGCCTTCATCTCTTTCTCTATAAGCTTGTGTCGTAAAACTAGTGACCTAACAAGTTATACGCCTCCCACTCTTCTATTATCTCCTGAAAGCAGTAAAAAAAACCTCTTCATCTCATCAATATTAGTAAAACCCTAGAGACTCATTGTTTCTCTTCGAATGCCACAGGGATGGCTTGGGGTTCGCTGATTCGCCACAGGGATGGCAGAGGTTTTGAGCGGCTTCAAGATCTTTAGATGAAGGTCTCGGGTAGGTTATCATTTGGTTCATTTTGTTAGCTTATCATTTAACGAACGACAGATTTGAAATAACAATATTGTTAATTTCACTTCTTTGTTTTTCGGATATCATAAAACAAAGCTAGATCGATGAAGATACTTACTTTCGATAAATGGACCTCTAAAAGTCCTGATGTTCTTGTGAATGTATCGAAAAGTAAACCCTGAGATTATTTATCCTTTTGTTCATTCATTAATTTATACTTTGATTTAAAGAATGAATTTAAGACTTAAGAAATAACATGTTTGTTAATTTCTTTTTCTTATAATGATTCGGAAATAATAAAGTAGAATCAATGAGGATAAGGGTTCGTGTGATAGACCATGGTTGGTGTTGATGTCTCGATACCATTTAAGATCACGAGCTTGAATCTGAGATTTGATAATTGTATTTTAGAAGCAATGAGTCTTGGTTGAAGTTGTTTTATTTGAATAACAACGACTTAGGATCTGTGATGGAATGTTTTGTGTCTTTAGACCCATGATGGTCTTGATGTTTTTCATTTTTTGACACGACCAAAACTGAGATCTTGGGTTAGAATCTATAGTTGATTTGATAATGTTGATAGTTGATTAATGGTAAAAGGGCAAGTCGCTAGGTCTTTCTTCATCTTTGTCACAAGTCGCTAACCAAAATCATTTTTTAAGTCGCTAGCCACTTTTCCAAACCAAGTCGCTAGCTTAATTTTATAAACCAAGTCGCCACCTTATGTAGTCACAACTCGCTAGGTCAAGTCGCTATTGACTTGAGTTGACTAAATAGTCAACTCGCTACATAACCCAACTCGCTAACCCAACTCGCTAACCCAACTCGCTAGGTCAACTCGCTAGGCCAAGTTGCTACGACTTGTAAAGACAAGTCGCTAAGAAAAATACATTGAATCTGGACTGGTTAGTGACAAGTCGCTAGCAAGAATTATGATAGTTTCCGATGAGTTTTTCCGACCAGCTAATAGAAACCCAGAAAACGTTCATAAAAATGTATCCTTTTTGACCATTTGATACAAATCATTCACGTACATTCATGCACTTAACATCAAAACCAGATTAAAGACCATCAATATTGTTATAAAAGCTGTTTAAAAACTGTGTAAACTTGATAAGAAAAATCATTTAACCATATCAGTTTTAAAAACAGTACATGAACAAGGTTTTGGACATGGCAATCATGAAACAAGAAATGACTTTTCAAACATCACATATCAAAACAGATTCAAACATCAAAGTCCACTCGAAAAACATCAAAAACAGATTCAAACCGCACCATGAAATCATATGAAAAACCGCTTATAAACAATAAAATAAACCACGAGAATCAACACAAACACAACAACCTTGGCTCTGGTACCAATTGTAGGATCGTTATTTTTATTGTGTTGATGATTCGGGTGGTCTTGGGAGATCAAAATACATGTTTGCCATTAGAGAGAGAAAGTTAGAGAGAGAGGGTGTTCTTGCTAGAGGTTTACACAAAAGTATGAATATTAGATTGAAAGCACCACCCCTTCCATGGATGGAAGGGGTATTTATACTTACAGACTCAACGACCTCCTATCGGCCTGTGGATCAGGGATACAGTGGGTAAAGACCCGTCCTTCCTCCACGGTGTTGCACTAAGCTATAATACGCTACAAACTAATAAATAAACTACTAAATAACGTGACTAACGACAAATCTACGAGCTAACATATGCTAGACCATTATTGAGGTGACCGACTCTTTAACATGGAATTTTCTAATTCCTAACAAACCTAATGGTTGTAGTGTAGTATTAGGGTAAGCCACGGGAATTGATATCGTTCTCTAGGGGAATATGAATGCTAGTGAGAAGTTACTACGCTAAGGTTGGGGTTGAGGAAGATTATTTTTTTTTTCTTTTTTATATTTTTTTAGGAAATGGAAATGTACGAATCTCGGGGTTTGGATTTGGGGGTTGGTATTTCTACCGATTACTTCTACTTATCTAATTATCTAAACTAAGGTGAGGGTATTCTATGTCTATTGTTATGTGCTCGTATGATAGTTAAAAATGTATTTGCTTAGGCTTTATTACTCCCTAGTTATCTCCTATTGGTGGTTGAATTGTCACGTCCTTATTCTTAATTGCGTTGTGTCTCTAAGGTCGTAGGGTATGCGTTTATCCCTAACTCTTTGAAGCTACCAAAGGTTAATGACTAAAAAATCTCTAGGATTTATAAACTTTAACTCTAAGGTATTCTTTGAATGACTAGCCTACAATTTTTCTAGGCGATTATAAACTAAGGTTCATCAAAGATTAATCAAGCATTACAAACACAACGAATGTCCTATCGCAATACTAGGTCAATCACAATTAAGATAAGAGACAACCAATCAATATTCAATAACTAAGTTTCATATTACCTAAGCAAACCCACAAGTAAATTAGCCGGACATGGGGAACATGCAAGCATACACACAATCAAAGGAAGACATAATTAAATTAATGAAGTAAAACACTTATCATGATGTAAGATAGGGTACGGAACCCTAAAATACTGTACAAGACAGCCTTGGTTCGGTTTAGGTTTTTACTCCAAAAGACTACACACTGAAAACTAAAAAATTCAGATTCTATATATAAGATTACAAATGCGACGGCGTCACCCTTTGATTTGTGACGCCATCGGGTCGCCGTTATTAGGGTTTCGTCTTGGCCATGTTAGTCTTGCGACGGCGTCACCTTATGCTTGTGACGCCGTCCCCTTCAGTCCCTGACGTCGTCTGGATCAAATCTAGGCCGTCTGAGTTGCGACGCCCTACTCTTTTAAAACCTGAAGCCGTCACTTGTAAATGAGCAATTTGGCTACTGAGTCATCATAAAATTTGTCCGACGGCGTCTCTAATAGAACCTGACGCCGTCACTTGTAAATCCTAACGCCGTCCCCTTAAGTTCCAGCAGCCTGAGTGTCTCGATTCTTGAATTTGGCCATTTTCTTCATATATTCGCGCCTTTTCGTCCGAATAAGTGTCATTCCAGCATTTTGCCTTCAAGAGACCTAAAAAGTGAAAAGGAACGATATTAAGTAATAACGGATACAAAAGTGATAAAATAAGGGCTTAAACGTCCCCTCAAAAAGGTACATTTTAAAACCTTATCAGTCGCCCACTGCTTTGAAGGTCTTCTGGTCCTTATACTCGAATTGGAGCTCTAAGGCCTTATTCCTGTTTTTTTTCACGGCCTTCTTTAGTTGCTTGTTTCTTGTGGGACCGCGTTGGCCCGAACATACAAATATAAGTGATGAGTCATAGAAATACAAGTAATCAAAATTCAACTTTATTAAATAATACACAATTTCTTACCTTCGCATTGGCCCAATTATGAGATCAGTCCTTTGGAAGGCTCGATCACATAGACCCAATCAGTTGTCTCTACATCACTTGCGACTGATTTCTGGTATCTAAGATTGGGTTTACTGGGCCTTAGATTGGGTTGTTAGGACATGACTTGAGCAACTGACTAATTAGAACAGTGCCCTCTAGTGAACAGGCCAGCTTGAACAACTGACTTCTTCCTAGTACAACTTGCAAGAACATAAATTTCAACTCGTTTTGGTGTAATGTGAAAGCTAAGTAATAAATCAGCTTATTCTATATTAGCAAAGAATGTGTCGTCTTTACAGGTCTTGTATTTGGTCAAGAGCTTTAAATATTTTGGATAAACGGATAAATGGATCATTGGTTAACCTGGGAGGGTGTGTCTTCGTCTCAAATGTATGCAGCCTAATCGGGTATCCTCGTGACCGTTCACGGCCCTTCCCGGTCACCCCTAAATGTGTATCGTGAGGTTTGAACTTTTTACTTCGTGTGAGTAGTTCAAGTGCCTTACCACTAGACCATTTCGTGGTGGTTTTGTTGAGTTTAAGATATATGAAAACAATAAAATCATATAGACACCACAGAGTACACAGCGGAAGACTTAGAATCATAACAATAATTAATTAACTGAAAGATGCGTAACGTACCTCTTGCAATTAGTAGATCTCTTCAATGAATGTGACAAAGTGGTTTAACGAGTTATCCCTTACCGTTTTATAACTCAAACCAATAGGTGTAAGAATAGTGTCTTACTACCACAGTTTTGTACACATGAATTAACTGCGAATCAAAGCGATTGCTAGATCTAACACAAGTTCTTGTTTTATGAAAAACAAAACCAAAACACCCTTAGGAAGGGGGTTCGGCCGAAGTATGCAAGAGAGGAAGAAGGAAAGATCTAGGGTTAATTCAATGCACAAAAGTTATGAAAAAACCTTAACCCTAGCCTTTGTATATATAGTGAATGAATAGTTTGATGGAAAAGTTAGGGTTTGGGTTGGAGAACCCACCCTTGGCCGGCCACCTAGAGGAGAGGAAAGGGGAACCCGAATCTTTTCCAAATTTAAGATATTCACCATATATTCTCTGCCTTTTACATTTAACGGTCGTTAGTCATTTCTGTTAAATATTTAACGATCGTTAGACGGACTTTATGTGTAATAATTAATCGTAATCATTAACATTAATTATTAACTTTAATTCTCATTCGCTAATGTGTGCAATCCCGTGGTCACGAGTTCGAATCCGGACATTCACGTATTTATAAATATATACATTTCCAACAGCTCCCACTTGGATATGTTTACAAAACGTGTAATGACATTGGTTAGCGTCTAGCAACACGCCAATGCCCCCGGTACAACTCGTGTATGGCTTTCTATAGAAAAACCAAGTTTCGATGATTCATCATCAAATTCATCCTTTTGTTTCTAATACCATGTTAATAAGAATATGGATCTCACTCATTTCTTAATTAACTATTCTGTTTCTCGCTTTATATGATTGATCAAGATTACCAATTATTCTGAACATATTCCAAAAGACCTTGGGCATGGCCATGCAAACATCTTGACAACCCTACGAGGGGCCCAGCAGTATTATACTTCAAAATAAATTTGAAGGAAATAAATCCCGTTTTGACTACAAGCAGAAATCATAAATTTCGCAACATTTCTGAAAACAACCCTTATAACTACCAGTTACGTATAGCGTTAGATTGCTTCTTAGAAATGCACTACATCCGTGACATATCTCTGGTATCTCAAGTCAGAGGATAAATATCCATGATATACTTAATGACAAAGATCCATAAAGTATTATCATGTGGGTGGGATAAGTCCTATACTCAATTCACTGAATATCATCTGAAATTAGTCATGCTACGCATCAATATACTTTCAAATATATTCTAACTAATACCCAGATTTGTCTTAATTCAATATCATTCTCATGTTATTGATTGACTACGGACTATTTAGAATAACTTAAGTTATTCAAGGATTTAAACATGCAAATATAGGATAACATCATAATAAATGAATAATAAACATAACAAAAATACTTTATTTCATTTCAATAATAATGTTTACAATATCCTTTTATCTAAAATACTTAGTCACAGATGGGCATGAAACTACTAGCTAAACGAAGTCCAAACTTATCAGAAAAATGATTAAGTTTTGTGGAAAACTAGAAGGGGGGGGGGGGGGGTTGAATAGTTTTGCCAATTAAAACTTTCTTTTAAACTATTTAGATCGACTTATGTCAATCTATTTGGATGTGTGTTAGATGTTGATAAACAAGCATATAAAAGTATGTAATGAAAAGATAAGAGTAAGAAGCACAAAACCACAATGCGAGTATTTATAGTGGTTCGACTACAAGGACACCTTCCTTGCCCTACTCCACTCCCCGAGTCACCTACTCGAGAGTTCGTAATCACTACACGACACAAACTCCTTATGGTGGAGAAACCTTCACAACGTTGCCTACTCTTTTTCCGGTACTAGGCTAACCACCGGGTTCTTTCACACCAAGGTGAACCACACCTACCACAATGTCGCCTACCCTTTATCAGGTACTAGGCTAAGTACCTAGTTCTTTCACACCAAGGTGAACCACACCTATCACAACGTCGCCTACCCTTTATTAGGTACTAGGCTAACTGGCTAAGTATATAGTTCCATTACAATGGAGGAACTACTCCCCAACACTACACCAACGACTAATCCCAAAGGAGACCAACTCCTTATTACAACATCATCAAGGATATCAATATCCTTGGATCTAGTACTAATCTATCTTGTACATCGAAACACACCATATCGAATATACATCTAAGGCACCTTTCACTAATGCCTTTAACTAGATCTTCAAGACACCCTTCACTAATGTCTTGTGTCTTAACTTCTAGGCACCCTTCACTAATGCCTACAATATGGACGATTGACACCTTTCACTAATGTCTTTGTCTTGACCCTTAAGACATCTTTCACTAATGTCTTCAATACTACACTTCTTAGAAGAAAGAAAAGAATCATCAACAAGAAGACTTCAGTAGTCTTGATGATGAGGAAGCATGGCAACTCATGGACTTGAGCTTGCTTGACTTCAAAGGTGGTGACTCGCCTTTAAGAGGAACCTAGAGAATCACACAAAAACAAAACTACAAACATAGATCTCTTGGATCTAGGGTTAGAGAATTTTCAACTTAGGGAGAAAGTATGTTAGAAAGGGGTGAGAAACAATGAAGAAATGGCTCAATATTTATAGAGGTAAATGTCTACTGTTCCCTGGATCCCACGGATCCCTCCCACAAGGGATCCGTCTAGCGTAAAGCTAAGGTCATGGGTTGATCCATGGATCTTTAGCTAGATACAATGTATCTCTTGAGTGCAATGCACCTAGTCACATGGGTATGGGTCAATACCATGGGTTATGGATATTATCCATATATGATATAAGCATGATGTCATGCAATGGGTTATGGGTCAAGCTCCATGGGTCATGGGCTTTGGGTTGTACCCAACTATATTCAATGTATTTGGTCAATGGGTTATGATACTTAAGTTTCTACCCATTTATATTACCCAATATACTACATACTAGTTATGTGTATATTTTACCCAAATATGTAAACACTAGTTGTTGTACATATGTAATATTAAATCATAAAATCACTTATACTTGTTTTAGTGTTTTATGTGAAAATGTGAATATGTTAGAAACTATTAGTTCAAACCATTTACGTATTTTATTTGTTTCGTTAAAATGATTTTACGTTTGTTATCGACAAAACATTAGAAGATCGTAAAATATAAATAAACGTTTTTACGGTTTATTTGTATTAACAATCTCCCCCTTTTTGTTGATGACAAAACATAAAATTATTTTAAGGAAAAGCTAAAATTCGTAAAGTTTGAATTTGTAGTTTTTACTTTCTTCTCCCTCTTTTTGTCGAACAAAAAGAGCTCCGAAAGAAAACTAACACATTGTTTTAGGAAAAACATGTGAAAGAAATAAAAAATAGAGAGCAAGTAACGGGAAAGGATCTCGTCTTTACTCCCCCTTGACGAGTCCATTCCTATGTAAGGGTGTCAAGAAAATAATACTAAGCAAGTTCATTTGCGACTAAGTTTGCAAAAGATTTCGTCTATGTGATGAATGTTCTCCCCCTTGATGATTGCAATTTTGCAAAGGGATATCATTAAATGTAATCCAAATATTGCAAGTAATTTGCAATGTATTGCTTTGACACAAAGCTCCCCTAGCTTTAGGGTGTCAAAGTCTTTATGTGTAAATTGAATAACAACAAAACAAAGGTTAGAAAACAAGTATAATGCAAAATTTCCTGCAAATATGATCCAAGTTAGTAGAAAAATAGTTTTCTGTATCACGGATCTCACGGTTCCCTCCTTGTAGGGATCCGTCTAGGCAAATATGAGGGATCCGTCTGGCTGATGATCAATTTCAGCAATGGTGATATAACACGTTATGTTAATATCAAAGTGAGATATGCATTATACAACATAATCATATACTCAAAAATATAGCAAGTAGCATGTATTTTCATTTAATAAAACTAGAGATATGATATACATGACTCTAAAAACTAAGAAAATGATCGATACATGACTTGGAATTACTAGATTTATCTAAGTAACGCTTGAAACTAGGACACCACTAAAATCCTCTAGCTCAAGTTTGTTTAGGTTTAATCTCGTTGAAAAGTTCGAGGAGGTGATAGAACATGAAACGTTGGTCTTCTCGTACTTCATGTATCAAACTTTCAACATGTTGACAATGATAACAATCTTTGTCATGGCTAGGTAGTGGTGGTGGAAGAAATGAAATTGCTTGATGTGAAGGATCAAGTGAAGCGGCTTGTGGAGCCTCAAATGACGGAGGGATTGGTGGAGGCACATTTGAAGATGGCTCGACCAAGAATGATGGTGGTGGTAGAGAAGTGTCAACTTCCATATGGTCGGGTGGTTGACTTTGATGATTTCTCATAATCCAAATGAGATTATATGATGTAAACGGCGAAAAGGAAGTCGGAGCTAATGTTGACTCAACACCTTGATTTTGTACCATTATTCCTCTTAATGAGGAGAATGTTGCCGGCGGAGGAGGATGAGACGTCCTAGGAGGTAAATCCACTAAATTGTAGAGGTGTGGTGATGATAGTGGAGATGTAAACGAGATAGCTCTAGGAACCAATGGTGATGGTTTAGTGGAGATGATATTGTTTGGCCTAGGAGGTATGGTGGTGTTTAGCATAGGTAGTTTTGTGGGTACTATCCTTTTAGGAATTGGTTTGATTGGTTGAGAAGAAATCCTTGCATTTGTTGGCTTGACCGGAGATGATTCGGTTGAAGAAATTTCGTGTACAACACAAGAAATTTTCTTGGGTGGTTCTTTGGTGGATAAGTTGCTACTTGGAGTTTTCCTCATGATGAGATCAAGAGTTTTGTAAAGGTTTCTTAAGTGCTGAAAATGAGGATGAAGGTGATGACTTTAGAAGTCCTAACAATGTGGTTTATAAAGCAAGAGATTTGGCAAGTGCATTCAAGCCTTAAGCCACTAAAATTCATTGGAATGTGATGATTAACATGCACAAGAGTCAACTTCAGAGTTTGTACTGATCTAGGAACTCATTTAAGATGAGATGGAGTGTTTAAGTTAGAAAGATGAGCTTGAATTGATTGTTTTAGCTAGAGTTGACATAATCTGTCACCCGGATCCCACGGTTCCCTCCTCAGAGGGATCCGTCTAGGCTAATCCTAGGGATCCGGCTCTCAGCAGATATGAAAGAGTAAAAATGATGTTTCTAAGGTCTAAGATCTATATCATCTTGAGTGTTTCAGTCCTCCTAAGTTTCTTAAATGAAGGGGTGCTTAAGTACTTGAAGGTAATGAGTGATGTAGCTAAGGATTGCCTTTTATGGAAGAAATTGGAACTTTCATGAGTACCAATGAATGAACAAAGATGAAACTAAGGATTTTTAGAGTTTCAAGAGAAGCTAAATGATCCTAGAGATCAGATAGTGACTTAGAATAATGTTTTGGAGAAGATCCTAAAGGCTTAAGATGGGAAGACTAGAATTTGATCAATTTCGACCAACTTTGAGGTAAGGATGATTATGATAAATTTTTCCATAATCGAAAGATTTCTAAGGCTAGATGTGAGGGATCATGTGAGACATGATGAGTGATCTAGAGAGTGGAAGAGTAATGGGTTTAAGTGAAACGATAGATCTACAAGCGTCTTGAGTGTGATCTAGGTGAGTTATGTGTGAGTAGGAAAGATCTACTTAACTTGATAAGGACTTAATTTTCCTTAAGACACTACGTTTAGCTTAGAGTGAGGTGTTCTAAGGTCATGTTTGAAATACAATGTTTGCAATTGCATTTTCTGTTTGCCGGATCCCACGGTTCCCTAAGTGTAGCGATCTGTCTAGCTGATAAGGTTTTAAAATGTACCTTTTTTAGGGGTTGTTTAAGCCCTTATTTGATCACTTTTGTATCCGTTATTGCTTAATATCGTTCCTTTTCACTTTTTAGGTCTCTTGAAGGCAAACTGCTGTAATGGCACTTATTTGGACGAAAAGGCGCGGATATATGAAGAAAATGGCCAAAGTCAAGAATCGAGACACTCAAGCTGCTAAATTACAAGGGGACGGCGTCACTGCTTAATCTGCGACGCCGTCGGAGGATTTTGTAACGGGACAGAAGCCAAAACTCTTATTTTCAAGTGACGACGTCAAGTTATAAAAGAGTAGGCCGTCGCAACTCAGACGGCCTAGATTCAATCCAGACGGCGTCAGAAGCTAAAGAGGACGGCGTCACAAGCATAAGGTGACGCCGTCGCAAGACTAACGTGGCCAAGACGAAACCCTAATGACGGCGACCCGACGGCGTCACAACCACAAGGTGACGCCGTCACAAGGTGATCAAGACTATCACATCATGCGCGCGAAGTAGTTGATATTGTTTTGGCCATAACTTTTGCATACGAACTCGAATTTAGGTGGTTCAAAAGCCCACGCGATCGGAACGAGAAAATCTACAATTTGCTGAAAAAATGGTCGTGACGCCGTCAATCTATAGGTGTGACGCCGTCACTCTTTGCCGACAGAAAATCTGTCTATAAATATAACATTATAACTTCACTTTTTGTAAGCCCTAAACCCTAAGTCCGATTCTGGGGTTTAGGTAGGTGTTTTTCCAGCAACTTAAATGGTTTCAAACACTCCATAAACATCGTGTAATGATTTGTTTGTTAATCCAATCCTATGGTATGTCTTCAATTATCACAATTGTTGCTTGCTCTTCATTAATAATGCTTGGCTAATTCACCTTGTGTTTGCTTATGATTGTATGAAACTTGTATATAATTAATTAGATCTTATTGATTTCTTAGTGATGCTTGTGTCTATCTTCATCATTAGGGGTGTGACAATTTCAATGAGTCTAATTGGTTTAGTTTATAATTCTTGCACCCTACTGTCTCTTGTTTGATTGGTTGTCTCTTATCTTAATTGTAATTAGCTTAGGAGTGCGATTAAGCTATCGTTGTGTTTAATACTTGATAAATCTTTGATAGTTTATGAATGACTTGGTGGATTTCATTTACTAAACCAAAGATAACCTTAAAGTTAGTTTATGAATGAATTAGTGGATTTTGTTTACTACACTTAAAGGTGACTTTAAAGAGTTAGGGAATGCACACCTTACGACCTTAGAAAACACAACGCGTTAAGAATAAGGACGTGACAATTCAACCATCAATAGGACGTGACAATTCAGTAGGTAGAATTGGATAGCTAGCAAGGAGTAATACATCATAAGTAGATACGCTTCACGTTACTAGTAGACCCCTAATTTAGTTAGTACCTTTTGGGATAGTTGACTAGCAACTAATTCCACCCTCCCCTCCAAAACCGAGATTCATAAAATATAAAAATACAAAAATAATCATCCCTCACCTTTAGACTTAAATCGACATACACTTCAGCCTAACGACACTATTCCCCTAGAGAACGATATCAATACCCGTGGCTTACCCTAATACTACACTACAACGATTAGGTTCACTGCCTAGGGTGTTATAAAACTTGCTCGAAGAAAAGGAAGTTCCTTTGACCCCGAACGACGCGTGTAGCGTTATCAAGTTTTTGGCGCCGCTGCCGGGGAATAGTTATTGCTTAGGCTTGATTTCTATCTCGTTTAGGTCTACTCACAAGATTCCTATCAAGTGAGATTTTTTTTTCTTTTTATTAGCTTCCTTGTAGTCTATCCCCCTTCTTTGTGCCTTTGTTCGTAAAACTTGTCCATTGACTCTTCCGTTCACCATTATGGAGAACGCGAATCCACTATATCCGCGATTAGGTTTTTTCATAAGAAATTAGTATATTACTAAAGCGGATTATTCAAGATGGTGGGAAGAAAGTAACCAAGTCCATAAACCTTTTGAGGGTTTCACCATTCCATCAAGCCCACAAAATACCTCATCTAGTGAAACCTATGCTTCGTTTGAGCCTTCACCTAGGATAAACTTTCGTGAACAACCTCCGTGTTTAGAAACTATTTTTAGTGAGGCCCTTAGGAGAACTGACCAAATTTATGAAAACATTATGGTAAGCAACCAAGCATTAAACCATAAGTTGGATCAATTACTAGAATTGGTTTCATCACGACCTAAGGAAATAATACATGACGAGCATATAGATGATGTAGATGTGATTAAGGATGAGGTGAAAAGTCTAGACCCACAAGGTATCCCACAAGTCCCACCATCATTTAAGGCATACACACCGCACGTGACTTACCCGGAAGTAGTAGAAGAGACTTTAGGAATCCCAATGGAGGCAGAACCTTTGAACCAAATGCAACTGGAGAATATAGGTTTGAATACTTGTAGTCTCAGTCTTACTCTTAGTTCTAGGCAATTTCCTAGTGTTGATGAACCGGAACCTCAATCTTTACTTCCATCCTTAGATAAACGAGGAACCGACACACCCATCAACCAATTTAGTCCGGGTAGTTTTAGGATGAAGGAAGCCATTCACACACCCCCTTCACCTCACGTAGCATATTTCCACCCTAAGGGTGTGTATCGCTACTATCACCCGCACTTAAACTTAAGTGTAGGGAAAACTTCCCCTTTATCTGTTAAATAAGGGTAGAGTCAGGCTCGTGACTCGAACAAAAACAAGCGCTTCTTGGGAGGCAACCCATGTGTATTTGTTTTTCATTTTTATTTGTGTGTCGTATATCTTCTATTGATTGTTTATTCTCATGTTTGAATTTGTAAAAATGCTTTATTTTGTCTTTAACCTCATCTTAATCACATATAAAGGTATTTTACATAAGGGATAAGTGTAGGGAGGATTACACACGTTTTCAAAAGAAACGTGAACATGAGAATTACAATTATTTAAAAGATATACATGTGTGTTTGTTCGAGTCAAATGCTTGTATCGAGTCATAATGGATGTTTTGCAGGAAATTTTTCCAGATTTTAAAGATAAAAATTTTCCAGAATTTTTTCCAGAAAATCGCAGACCAGTTTTTGTCAGGATAACCTGACGGCGTCAGGATCGCAACCTGACGGCGTCAGGAAGGAGCAGAAACAACTGATTACTTTTTCTCGTTTTCTGTGCTACTTATAAATTTTTTTGGAATTTTCCAGGTCTTAATTTTCTAGAAAATCTGCAAACATCCATTCCACAAGCATTATATCTTATTTAAGTCTGGAATTACATCTTGTTGTTATTTTTCTTTGTTCGGTTTGATGCGTTGGGTTGTTTGTTTTCTTCAAGTGTGCAGGTTTTATTTATCAAGAAGAAGATACAAAAGATTGGAAGGAGCTTTTCACGCGCACATTTTTCTTGGAAAGGATTTAACCACTACTTCACACACGGATCCTACCGAGCTAATCAAGGGAGTATTAGTTTCTTTCGTTTTTCATTACCTTCTATTATCATAACTTTGATACTTTCGGGGAACATTGGGGACAATGTTCAGTTTAAGTGTAGGGAGGGAAAATAAAACGGGAACTTTGAAACTATGCTTATCCTTGATTATTTGCTTTGTCCAATTGTATTTGTGTAATAAACCATGAGAAAATGTCGGTTAGGGTAATTTTGGCACCAAATTTAAAATTTTTTATGACATATAGGAGTGGGCCATTAGTCTTAACAAAAGCGTCTCACGGATAGGAAGTTGCATGACTAGCACAAAAACCCTTTACCACCTAAATTCCACCCAAAATGTGAGGATCGCCCTTAGATTAGTAGGAATTAAAAGCATTCATCTTTAATGCTTAGAGTGTGAACCGGTAGTATATTAGATTCTAGAACTTGTTTTGTGATGCATCCCGAGATCGCTAGTAAGACTACACTTGTGTAGTTAGGAATAACTAAATGATAAGAGGCATTAGGATAACCCTTGTTTGATACCCGTAATATAATTACTCCTTCCACATCGGTTGAGTAATTCCCCCACACCCTTGCGTTGTACTCATCTTTAGTACACGATACCCCTAGTTAACCCCTCAGAGCCTATCCTTTTCGCGGTTCTCGTGATGTTTCGGTTTTTCCGGAATATCAATGAAGAGCATTGTTTACACTCCACCCCCAAATGGACACCCAAATCGCCTTAGCCTACCTTGTATGCACTCACTTTTAGTGCATTTATGTTATCACCCAAAACCCTTAGTTCAATTATCTAGTTGCTTGCATGAGTTGCTAAGTTGAGTCATATCCTTTGTACACAGTTTTGAGACGATTGGGACTCATGGGAAAAGTTAAAGTTTTAAATGACTAAAAGGGAACGCCAATTCCCTTATTTGCGTAATAACGTACTCCAAGTGTTTTGATCTTTTCAATTCGGGTCATATTAGTGTTAGAGTAATAAAAACTCAAGTGTAGGGATGTGCTATAAATCCCTATTATTTTGATGTTATCGTAGAGGATGGTAGAGTAAAAGTGTATGGAAAAAAAAAAAAAAAAAAAAAAAAAAAAAAAAAAAAAAAAAAAAAAAAAAAAAAAAAAATAGAAAAAGAGAAAAAGAAAAAAAAAAAAAAAAAAAAAAAAAAAAAAAAAAAAAAAAAAAAAAAAAAAACATACGGGCTACCATCCTACATCTATCTTTAAATTTATGTTTGTTTATTTCAGTTATCTAGAGTTTAAAGTGTCGAGTCTTGGCTTAGCAACGCCATTCTTCGTATGCATGTAACATTGAGATTTTTGACTTGCCACCACTAAAAAGCCTATCCCACCAAACCCTTTGTTTCCCTACCGTAAGCCTTACGTTACAACCCTTTAAAGACCTCTTTGATAGTCTTTCCTAGGTGCTTACGCCAAAGCGATGGAGGTTTGATCTATTCTCAAGCCTATGGTAATCTATGTACTAGGACCGGTTAATGAGTGTTTATCTTCCATTTCCAATTTGTTATATTTCATATACACCCGAGAGATCTGAGTATCCAAACACCCCATGTGAGGTGCTAGTATGTAATTTCCGTGCTTGTTATGACTTTTGCGGGGCTTATATGTGTTGTGGACTGTTTTAAACCAATGCCTCATGACCCCTAACTTATAAATTAATTGGCTAAAAGCACATTTGCTTGAGGACAAGCAAATACCAAGTGTAGGGATATTTGATAAGGTTTTAAAATGTACCTTTTTGAGGGATCGTTTAAGCCCTTATTTGATCACTTTTGTATCCGTTATTGCTTAATATCATTCCTTTTCACTTTTTAGGTCTCTTGAAGGCAAACTGCTGTAATGGCACTTATTTGGACGAAAAGGCGCGGATATATGAAGAAAATGGCCAAAGTCAAGAATCGAGACACTCAAGCTGCTAAATTACAAGGGGACGGCATCACTGCTTAATCTGCGACGCCGTCGGAGGATTTTGTGACGGGACAGAAGCCAAAACTCTTATTTTCAAGTGACGACGTCAAGTTATAAAAGAGTAGGTCGTAGCAACTCAGACGGCCTAGATTCAATCCAGACGGCGTCAGAAGCTAAAGAGGACGGCGTCACAAGCATAAGGTGACGCCGTCGCAAGACTAACATGGCCAAGACGAAACCCTAATGACGGCGACCCGACGGCGTCACAACCACAAGGTGACGCCGTCACAAGGTGATCAAGACTATCACATCATGCGCGCGAAGTAGTTGATATTGTTTTGGCCATAACTTTTGCATACGAACTCGGATTTAGGTGGTTCAAAAGCCCACGCGATCGGAACGAGAAAATCTACAATTTGCTGAAAAAATGGTCGTGACGCCGTCACTCTATAGGTGTGACGCCGTCACTCTTTGCCGACAGAAAATCTGTCTATAAATATAACATTATAACTTCACTTTTTGTAAGCCCTAAACCCTAAGTCCGATTCTGGGGTTTAGGTAGGTGTTTTTCCAGCAACTTAAAGGGTTTCAAACACTCCATAAACATCGTGTAATGATTTGTTTGTTAATCCAATCCTATGGTATGTCTTCAATTATCACAATTGTTGCTTGCTCTTCATTAATAATGCTTGGCTAATTCACCTTGTGTTTGCTTATGATTGTATGAAACTTGTATATAATTAATTAGATCTTATTGATTTCTTAGTGATGCTTGTGTCTATCTTCATCATTAGGGGTGTGACAATTTCAATGAGTCTAATTGGTTTAGTTTATAATTCTTGCACCCTACTGTCTCTTGTTTGATTGGTTGTCTCTTATCTTAATTGTAATTAGCTTAGGAGTGCGATTAGGCTATCGTTGTGTTTAATACTTGATAAATCTTTGATAGTTTATGAATGACTTGGTGGATTTCGTTTACTAAACCAAAGATAACCTTAAAGTTAGTTTATGAATGACTTAGTGGATTTTGTTTACTACACTTAAAGGTGACTTTAAAGAGTTAGGGAATGCACACCTTACGACCTTAGAAAACACAGCGCGTTAAGAATAAGGACGTGACAATTCAACCATCAATAGGACGTGACAATTCAGTAGGTAGAATTGGATAGCTAGCAATGAGTAATACATCATAAGTAGATACGCTTCACGTTACTGGTAGACCCCTAATTTAGTTAGTACCTTTTGGGATAGTTGACTAGCAACTAATTCCACCCTCCCCTCCAAAACCGAGATTCATAAAATATAAAAATACAAAAATAATCATCCCTCACCTTTAGACTTAAATCGACATACACTTCAGCCTAACGACATTATTCCCCTAGAGAACGATATCAATACCCGTGGCTTACCCTAATACTACACTACAACGATTAGGTTCACTGCCTAGGGTGTTATAAAACTTGCTCGAAGAAAAGGAAGTTCCTTTGACCACGAACGACGCGTGTAGCGTTATCACTAGCACAAACTTTGGGATCCGTTCATCTGCTAAGCAGAACCTTTACTAAAGGTATGCAATGATCTTGACAATGCATTATATTCCAAGGTTAGTTTAAGAGGTTCTAACACTAAGATATCAAATGTAAGATGTTTTATTTCATTAAGGAAATTGGATTACATTGATAAAGCATGAGTACAAAAAGGATTGATCCTATTTGAAAGACTACTAAGTTCCTTGAGCATTTTCGCTAGAAGGATCATCAAATGGTTGATGAGTGTTGGTGGAATCAAGAATGAAGAAAGTATTCATGAGAGATATGTTTAGCGGTTCTGTCATCTTGTTCACAAGTACGTATAACGGACTTTGAAATTGAGGATGAAAATGCATGACGTTATGATAGAGGCGTGTCAAGAACATTCCATAAGGGATGAGTTTATTCTTGGAGCCTTGAAGATTTACAATTCGCCTTGCGAAGAAGTAGGCGAGATTGTATGGTTGTTGTGTTAGCAAACAATACATTATGTGAGCACAACAAGCGGGAAGGATTTCTCGATTTCCCCTAAGACTCCAAACATTTTCACATAGGATGAGTGCAAGGGGCTTGTACTCTTCTCGGATGTCCCGTGTGAAGATAATGTTTGGATCGGAGTAATATGGTCGAGGTTTGCATATTATAAGATTTAAATCCTCCGGGGAAGGTATGTGTGAACAATATGGACTATTTTCTTCACGAAAGTTGAAGAGAGAATCAAGAGACCAATCTTCGGTGAAGGCACATTGTCCATGATTTGGAATCCGGAGGATGTGAGCAAATTGCCCAAGGGTTAGAACAAACTTTTTGGTTTTTGATCCAAAACTAAAGAGATAGAGAGCGATCCTCGTTACGAACGAGTTCAACTTGACGAAAGAATTCCATTATGAACCTTGGACATATCTTCTCGTTGATTTCAAGGAGAGATTCTAGTCCTATGGCTCGGAAGGAGGTATTGATACCTTATTCGAGTTGTAGAGAGGTGTCTACAATACGTCCTTCGTGGAAGTGACAGTTTTCGAGATTATTGAACCCACGGACATGATTGCCAGGTGTATTGGGCTCAAGGGAGATGTTCGGAGTGTAGACGCTAGTGAGTGAAAAATCAAACTATATTCATGCGTCATAGTTGAACCTATAAAAACGATGAGTTAATAGAAAGTGATGTTTTGTGGTCAACCAATGATTATCTAACGTTTTTACTAGATTTTTATTAACAATGGTTTTTAACAACAATGACACTTAACTTACTTATGGTTTTGACATTCTAGTGGAATATTACTTTTAGAAAGAAAGTGATTTTTATTATGCATGAAAAACTGTTGTCCAGATGTACGGTTCCCACGGTTCCCTTTCATAAGGGATCCGGCTAGTCTAACTCTCGGGATCCATGGATCTGGAGAAACAGAAATCGATTTCTTGATAAAAACATAGGTTTTTAGATCTTATAGTTTTATACCAAGATATGTGTTTTAGCCTACATTTTCTTTTAGCATGCATACATGGCTTTCTAATGTATCACGATAGAATGAAATAAATCAAAAAGAAATGATAAACACATTATGATAATAATAACCTAGATAACTAGACTATTAGTGATATTTCATTTCAATGCTAAGAATGATACAAAGGATTGGGTATATAACCCCAATGTAGATTAACAACACAAAGTATATGTCTCCGTATGTGAACTTCATCATAGGGAACACAAGTGCGATGAGTGTTAAGGCGATGAGCACGAGCGCGATGTAAACCATGTTGATGATGAACCTTCTTGGTTTTGGTTTAAGGTGAGATGAGATGAGATGAGAGGAAGATGAAGTTTTGAATGAGAGGTAATTTTTTGAAAATGAGAGATTTGAAAAAGTGGGGATTTGATAAAGTGGGCGACGGATGGTTTATTTATGGGGAAGGAGGAATTTTTGAAATTTGTGTTTTGTTTTATTATTAGAAAGATATGATTTTTGGATTAAATGAAATAAAACACAAGTTTTATATACCATGACTTTAGACGAAAAAGTAACACGTACGTGAGAAAAGGCTTCCTAATGAAGCTTCATGTAATACATGTATATGCACAAAAGATAATCATATAAATACCTATGTAGGCATACTTAATTATAAAGCTAATGTCATTTTAGAGATAAGTAGAAAATCATACCTCTAACGCACTTAGGAATGTCTTTACAAATGACACAACGAATGTCACTAGACAATTCCGGCTCCTTTTAAGATACCTTCTTAGGGAAGGTATTCTTGTTACCAAGCGATTCCTACAGCTTGGTGGGTATGAGCTTTGACTAATCAATATGACAAAGAAGATTAGTGCATTTAAATAGAAAATAAATAAGAAAAATGTTGTTATCTAATCAACATCCAAACATAGAGTTTTAAAAGACATGGTGTTTGTTGTTATGAAAAACCTTCTTTGTAGTTTTCAATTAACCATGGATCGTATCAAGTTTTTAAAGTACAATATACTTCAAGAAACTTGGTAACGAAGCTCTGATACCAATTGTGGAAAACTAGAAGGGGGTTGAATAGTTTTGCCAATTAAAACTTTCTTTTAAACTATTTAGATCGACTTATGTCAATCTATTTGGATGTGTGCTGGATGTTGATAAACAAGCATATAAAAGTATGTAATGAAAAGATAAGAGTAAGAAGCAAAAAACCACAACGCGAGTATTTATAGTGGTTCGGCTACAAGGACACCTTCTTTTCCCTACTCCACTCCCCGAGTCACCTACTCGAGAGTTCGTAATCACTACACGACACCAACTCCTTATGGTGGAGAAACCTTCACAACGTTGCCTACTCTTTTTCCGGTACTAGGCTAACCACCGGGTTCTTTCACACCAAGGTGAACCACACCAACCACAACGTCACCTACCCTTTATCAGGTACTAGGCTAAGTACCTAGTTCTTTCACACCAAGGTGAACCACACCTATCACAATGTCGCCTAACCTTTATTAGGTACTAGGCTAAGTACCTAGTTCCATTACAATGGAAGAACTACTCCCCAACACTATACCAACGACTAATTCCAAAGGAGACCAACTCCTTATTACAACATCATCAAGGATATCAATATCCTTGGATCTAGTACTAATCTATCTTGTACATCGAAACACACCATATCGAATGTACATCTAAGGCACCTTTCACTAATGCCTTTAACTAGATCTTCAAGACACCCTTCACTAATGTCTTGTGTCTTGACTTCTAGGCACCCTTCACTAATGCCTACAATATGGACGATCGACACCTTTCACTAATGTCTTCGTCTTGACCCTTGAGACATCTTTCACTAATGTCTTCAATACTACACTTCTTAGAAGAAAGAAAAGAATCATCAACAAGAAGACTTCAGTAGTCTTGATGATGAGGAAGCATGGCAACTCATGGACTTGAGCTTGCTTGACTTCAAAGGTGGTGATCTCGCCTTTAAGAAGAACCTAGAGAATCACACAAAAACAAAACTACAAACATAGATCTCTTGGATCTGGGGTTAGAGAATTTTCAACTTAGGGAGAAATTATGTTAGAAAGGGGTGAGAAACAATGAAGAAATGGCTCACTATTTATAGAGGAAAATGTCTACTGTCCCCCGGATCCCACGGATCCCTCCCACAAGGGATCCGTCTAGCGTAAAGCTAGGGATCCGTGGGACGCTCCTCTTTACCCATGGGTATTTTGGTTATGGGTCATGGGTTGATCCATGGATCTTTAGCTAGATACAATGTATCTCTTGAGTGCAATTCACCTAGTCACATGGGTATGGGTCAATACCATAGGTTATGAATATTATCCATATATGATATAAGCATGATGTCATTCAATGGGTTATGGGTCAAGCTCCATGGGTCATGGGCTTTGGGTTGTACCCAACTATATTCAATGTATTTGGTCAATGGGTTATGATACTTAAGTTTCTACCCATTTATATTACCCAATATACTACATACTAGTTATGTGTATATTTTACCCAAATATGTAAACACTAGTTGTTGTACATATGTAATATTAAATCATAAAATCACTTATACTTGTTTTAGTGTTTTATGTGAATATGTTAAAAACTATTAGTTCAAACCATTTACGTATTTTATTTGTTTCGTTAAAATGATTTTACGTTTGTTATCGACAAAACATTAGAAGATCGTAAAATATAAATAAACGTTTTTACGGTTTATTTGTATTAACAAGTTTTTCACCAGGTAAGGCCTTCGTTAAAGGATCTGCTAGGTTATCATCTGTGTGAACTTTGAGCAACTCAATTTCACCTATCTCGACTTGCTCTCGAACATAGTGATATTGTCTAGGATAGTGTCTGGTGCCCTTCATGACTCCAGGTTCATGGGCAAAAGTAATTGCAACAGAATTGTCACAGTATACTTTAATAGGATTTTCAATCGACGGCATGACACCAAGCCCCGAAACAAACTTCCTTATCCAAACAGCCTCCATGGCAGCCTCAGACGCCGCTATGTACTCACTTTCTGTAGCAGACATCGCAAGTGTTGTCTGTTTCTTGCTCTTCCAATCCACAGCACCTCCATTGATGACAAATATGTAACCCGTCTGAGACTTCGTATCATCTTTGTCACACTTCCAGGATGCATTCTAGTAACCTGTAACATACAGTTCTGCTTCTGGATTCCCCCCATACACTACAAAAAAGGGGCTTTTTAGGACGAACCTTTTTGGAACAGTAATTAAAGTGTGCCAAATATGAGTATTTGGCACTGTCTGGATAACCGTACTAAAAAAATAGGTATTTGGAACAGCTATTGTAAAACCGTTCCAAATACGTACGCATTTGGAACACTGTCTAACAATGGTGCCAAATGCATGTGTATTTGGAACGGTTTTCATTAGCGGTGCAAAATACTTATGTATTTGGGACAACCGGTACCACCGGTGCCAAATACGTATATGTATTTAGAACGGTTTCTAGTACTTGTGCCAAATACATGCGTATTTGGAACGAATTTTTTAGAGTGTGAAAAATATCAATGTATTGAGACGTTTTTTATAGACAGTTTTGAATGCATGTGTATTTGGAACATCTACTTTAACTTTAACTGGATGCAAATGCACATTTCATTTCACAAGTCTTGACAATATACTTATTTTTGTTCAAAATATGTATAATATATACATACATACATACACACATACACACACACACACACACACACACACACACACATATATATATATATATATATATATATATATATATATTCCGAAATAATTTTTCAAAAAAATTTTCGAAAAATTTTTTTACGAAAATTTTTCAAAAAAAAAATTTCCGAAAACATTTTTCGAAGAAAAAAGATTTTCGAAAAAAATTTCAAAAAAAAAAATTATTTTTTTTCGAAAAAAAATTTCAAAATTTTGTTTTCGAAAAAAAATTTCAAAATTTTGTTTTCGAAAAAAAATTTCAAAAATCTTTTTTTTTTTTGAAAATTTTTAGAAAAATTGGTTAACTAATATTAGCTACTAGATCAAAGTTAAACAAGGATAAAATGAGTGGCTAGGATTGCTTCTCGCGTTCTCACCAATATATATATATATATATATATATATATATATATATATATATATATATATATATATATATATATATATATATATATATATATATAGGTTTAAACAGGTAAACAAATGGGGTCGTTCATGTACTGGTTACTAATGGCTGTGGCAAGTGTACGTCTGACTATATACGCCGACTAACTGTGGTATCTCGCAACCATTTTCAACCCGGCTTCCTTTTCGCTAATGTGTAGCTATTGAGTTTGACCCAACCTCTTGACAAAGCCATATAGTATATAGGCTTACGACTAATTATGACATTTGATAATTATCACTCATATGTTATAAGTCGATCTTCAGGAAGTTACCAAAGGATAACATATATCTTTAATTTAAGGTAGGAATTTCTGTTAACAACCTTCGTTGACCTTATATTATTGAATACCCAAGCATCTAAAAGAATACCCATTGCGGATATGTATTGATATATTAATTGCCATTTTCAGGATTATCCTTATTTTTCATTTAAAAACTCTTCCGAGCTTATTTGACTTGAAAACAAGAAGTTATCTCGTGAAACATGGAAAACTGCATACAACTCATACTGTCACAACCAACTATTCGATTTGATTATTGTATTACTTGTCAGAAACTAGTCGTGTGAATATTCGTTTTGATTGGAAAAATTATTTTGAACGCGATGGCGTAATTTTTGTGAATTAAATCGATTACTTGTTCGTCCAAATGTGTCCCGAACTTCACTTTTACAAAAGATTACGGAAATTGTAAAAGAGGTCCATGGAGTGAGTATATTTACACAGCCGCCTCCTTGAGTTTCATGACCTTTGCATTTGGATTTCTTAATTCGAGTAAATTAGAAAAGTATAACTAGGGTATTATTTACAAACCCTAACTCACCCACCCAGTTCCTCTCCTTGTTGGTCTCCTCCCTCCTCCCCCCATCCGGCCACACCGCTGCCACCGCCCGCCTCCTCCACCTGACCGGCCAACCGACGCTGCCTCTACTGTTCCTCTCCGCCATGAAGATCGTGATATTTAGATCGGGTCATGCATATATTTGGTTGGCGTTTGTGCTCGTGGTTGTTTAAAGTATGTAGATCGGGGTTTACTTGTGGTTCTTATTCTTGAATCGATGTGTGAATCCATCTCCATCTCGTTATCTCCTCTTTCGTGTTTGTGGTAAGTCGAATTGTTAAACTCCTGATTGTTACACCTTATGTTATGAAATTTATATGAATCAGTCGGTTGTATTAATTTTCGTGGATCTAAAATCTGTTACAAATGTTGGTCAATGGTTTTCATGTTGTGAAACTTTTATCAAAAAGATGTTTTTGATTCATCTCGCGTCGGGTCAAATTTAACAGTAGGGTGCGTCTAATTAAGCTTATTCTCCGACTTATATTCTTGCTTATTGTCCAGCTTATTGAGCGGGGATTCTTGTATATAGTTAAAACTCATGTTTTCGGTGCCTCTCACATTCACTCTTATCATCAGGTATAATAATTTTAATCATCTTAAATGTTTGCATATTTTCGTCTTATGTGAATTTTTTGACTGAATTTGTATATATTATTATATTATTATTATAGGGTGATCAGATGATGTTTATAAAGAATTTGTAATAACACAAAGTTATTCAATTTTGGGACTGTTTGATTAGTCATGCTTATCAAGGTGAGAAGCTTTTAAGATTTAGCTTTTCAAAGTTTTAGTAAGCTCTGATCAATAAGCTATAACATGTGTACCTCTTTTGTTAAATCCAGTCTAAACCATAAATGCCACAAGGATTTTAGACCTGTCACCTAGTCAAATAGAAGAATAAAATGTGTTACTATTTCTTTGGCACTACCAAAACATAAGAAATACCTGGGTAATGCTTATATGAGATATTGATATTTTAAATATGTATATATTTCTAATGTTGGAATATTATGTTATGCAGGGTTTATGAAGACGTCGTGCTCCGACGAGTTTTATTCATTTCCATTGTAATAACTCATCATAGTATTTTTTTATTGAGTTCTAGTGTGACTTATTCATTCTAAAGACCATAGTTTACAATGATGTTGGGCGTATTGTTTTTTACTTTATTGTATTCAATTGATCATGTTGATTTGATTTTATTGATGATTAATAAAAATTGAGTTCAATTTATTTTGGCGTTGATTGAATTATACTTGTGAAAATTTGAGATGGTTGATTACTACGATTACTAACTAATTGATGAATACAAATCCGTGCCAAATGACTTCTATAACAAACAAAAAAACGTGCCAAATATTTTTTGGCTAGGCGGATAAAAATGTGCCAAATATGCTTGGCACAACGACAAAAACCGTGCTAAATAAGCATTCGGCATGGAAAATGAATTGGTACCAAACAAACATTTTGGCACGGTAAAAAAAACTGTACCAAATAAGCATTCAGCACAAGAAATGAAATGGTACCAAATACACATTTGGCACGGGATATAAAAGTGTGATGAATGCTCATTTGGAACGCAAAAATACCAACTGTGCCAAATATCTCACTCATGGTACCCCAAAGTTAAACCGTCCCAAAAGCCGTGCCAAATACTATTTAGCACGGTTTCAACCCGACCCAAATGTATTTGGCACCCTCATATTTAGGATGGAGCCAAAAGTGTGCCAAAGTCGTGCCAAATAGCTTTTGGCACGGCTTTTTGAGTATTTGGCACAGTTTTCCACCCTCCCAAATACCACTTTTTCTTGTAGTTATACACTATGAACATATCTCTTGTAGCCCTAAGGTACTTGAGAATATGTTTAACAACAGTCCAGTGAATTTCACCCGGATTCTGTTGATACTGATTGGTCAGGTTTTGAGCAAACGCCACATCAGGCCTTGTGCATCGCACTGCATACATGATAGATCCTACAGCCAAAGCATAAGGAACTTTCTTCATGCGTGCCACCTCAGCAGGTGTTGAAGCACAGCCTTCGCTGCTCAAACCATGATTTACTTGCATCGGCAACGATCCCTTCTTGGAATTTTGCATATTGAATCTCTTCAATATTTTGTCAATGTAAGCACTTTGGCTTAAACCAATTAGCCGCGTTGATCTATCCCTGTAGATCTTGATTCCAAGCATGTATGCTGTTTCTCCTAAGTCCTTCATCGAGAAACATTTACCAAGATAGGCTTTCACCTCATTTAGGCTTGGTATATGATTTCCAGTGATTAATATGTCATCGACATACAGAACAAGGAAAGTAACATGACTCCCACTAGCTTTGTGATATACACATGGCTCATCAAGATTCTGAGTAAATCCAAAACTTTTGATTTCTCCATCAAATCTTTTATTCCATTGCCTTGATGCTTGTTTCAGTCCATAAATGGACCTTTTAAGCTTGCATACATGGCTAGGAAATAGTGGATTCACAAACCCCTCAGGTTGTGCCATATAGATGTCTTAATCTAGACGACCATTCAGAAAGGCGGTTTTGACATCCATCTGCCAAATCTCATAGTCATAGTGTGCAACTATAGCTATGAGAATCCTAATAGCTCTTATGTCTGCTACAAGAGAGAATGTCTCCTCGTAATCAATGCCATAGGTTTGAGTAAAACCTTTAGCTACCAGACGAGCCTTGTAGGTGTGTACATTGCCATCCATGTCAGTTTTCTTCTTGAATATCCACTTACTTCCAACGAATTTAGCATTGGGAGGAAGGTCAACTTCAATCCAGACATCATTATATTTCATGGATTGCATTTTCCCATTCATAAACATCTGCCCTTTATCCTTTTCAGGATCAGCCATGGCAGCCTTATAGTTGGCAGGTTCATTAAGATCCCCAACCATATTTTCCTCCACCTCTACGTTAAGACATAGACGGTTAGGTGCACGTATAGTTCTTTCAGACCTATGAATGGGAATAACTTCAGGAGGAGCGCCTAAGCTTTCAGGCTCTTCTTGAAGTTGGCTAGTATTTTCAGAAGGTGTTGTATCTTCTTTATCATATTCCAGATCATATACTCTCCCACTGAGTTCTTGAGATATGAGATTCCTTTCAAGGAAATCTCCATACCTAGCCACGATGACTTTGTTCTCAGCTGGGTAGTAAAAGTAGTAACCCATAGTTTCCTTAGGGTATCCTACAAAGATACACTTAACAGACCTGGGTTGGAGCTTATCTGGTGAGCCACGTTTAACAAACGCCTCACATCCCCAGACCTTTAAGTAATAAAAGTTAGGAGCTTTTCCTGTCCATATTTCATATGGAGTCTTAACAACCTTCTTCTTTGGAACCATATTCAAAATGCGAATAGTAGTTTCAAGGGCATAATCCCAAAAAGTAAAATGAAGAGTCGTAAGTTCAAACATTGATCGTACCATGTCAAGTAAAGTACGATTTCTCCTTTCAGATACACCATTTTGTTGTGGAGTATAAGGAGATGTGAGTTGCTCGATAATTCCACACTCAGCTAAGTAATCTTTGAACTCTTGACTTATATACTCGCCACCTCTATCGGATCGAAGAGCTTTAATCTTCTTACCGAGTTGTAATTCTACTTCACTTTTGAAAACCTTAAATGTTTCAAAGACTTCATGTTTATGTTTAAGTAAATAAACATAACCATAACGACTGAAATCATCCGTAAAGGTTAAGAAGTAGGTAGCACCACGTTTTGACACATGTCTAAGTGGACCACACACATCAGTGTGTATCAATCCAAGTAGATCAGAAGCCCTTTCCACTTGTGGTGAAAAAGGTTTCCTTGTCATCTTCCCAGCTATACAAGACTCGCATTTGTCAAATGATTCATCATCGACCGTTTGTAAAATCCTTTCGTGTTGTAGCTTTTCCATGCGTTTCTTGCCTATATGGGCAAGGAGACAATGCCAAAGATAAGAAGAGTCATAGTTAGACTTGCTCTTCTTATTGCTAATGCTATACAACGAATTATTTTCATTGGATACACAACCATCCATATCAATTTCAAACACACAAAGCATAGGAATTGCATTAAAATAAAAAACATTATTAAAAGAAACTGAAATTCCATAACTGGTAAAAGTGTGCACAAAACCAATATCTTTTAACAAAGAAACTGAAATAACACCCCTAACAATGGAGGGTGCATAATGACAATTATTTAGTTCCAAAATTAAGCCCGAAGGCAACACTAAATCAAAAGTCCCTATGGCTTCAACAACTGCACGCTTTCCATTTCCAACGTACAAGTATCTCTCTCCACAGGTCAGCTTCCTTGCTCCTCTAAGTCCATGCGATGTATTATAGATGTGAGTACCACATCCAGTATCATATATCCAGGAATTTTGCTTATGAGGAAAAGAAAATAATTCAAACATAAAATACCTGATGAGCTAGGCACCATCTTATTTTTATTCTGAAGGCACTCATTCAGATAAACTGGACAGTTCCGCTTCTAGTGACCTGGTGAGTTACAGTGGTGGCAAGCTAAATCCTTCTTAGGATTCTCCTTTTTCTTTGCAGGGTTCTTCTTAGGAGCTGGTGGGATGACAACTTGTTTCCCCTTTCCTTTTCCTTTCCCTTTCTTATCTGCTTGCGGCTTTGGCTTATTCACCCTACCACCTTGTATTGCTAGTAAAGCAGGTGTAGGAGCCTTCTTTGGCAATCTCTTCTCGAAGTCTACAAGCATTGCATGTAACTCATTCACTGTCTTCCCCGTGCAATGCATGTTATATTGTCGCACAAAATCACCAAATCGTTCCTGATTAAGGGAGTGATTGATGAGGCTGACACACACATCTTGGGAGTAACCATAGCCGAGCTTCTCCAATTGGTCCAAGTGATGTTTCATCTCGAGGACGTGGTCGGAGACAGATTTGCCCACCTCCTGCTTGCAGCTATGCACCTTTTCAATAAGTTCATATAGTTCAGCTGTTGGTGGCTTCTCAAGCATACGTTTGAGTTCATCTAGCATGCTCATAGGCGGATAGTGCTCAGATTGTTTTTTCAATTGAGCAGACATCCCCGAAAGCATTAGACACGCCACATCATTATGCTTCTCAATATCAAGTCTTTTGGCAACACGAAGGATGATCCTAAGTGCACGATGCCAATCATTGAAATTAGGGCCAGTCAGTTTGTCTCTTCCAATCATATCTTTGAAAGCAGAACTCATTAAGCTCAGTGTTTTCAGGTTGATGAGCCATCTACATAAAAAAGTTCAAAAAACCATAGTTAGTATTTTGATAATTTTCCTTTTCAATAAACAATTAAATACCCAAGGTTCATATTCATATAACCAATTAATCATTATTGAAAACTAGGATCCAAATTGTCATAATCTCATCACGTCAGTTGATCTGCTAGTAATGAACTTTATACAAAGTGGTAAAGCTTTTGCTCAATTGCCAATTTCAATTGCAATTCCTAGATTTATGAGATTTACATATAGCCAATTTCAATTGTCATGTAAACATGTTTTATCCCATCTTATGCCTTGAGTTGCCAGTTCTCACCGCCTAACTCAATTAAGTTGTCCAACTTAAGAAACTGCAAAATCGTCCATGCCCGTTCTCACGACACGTGGACATTTTACCCTTTGATTACGATCTAAGTCACGTTCTCACACAAATAAAAGGTAATCTTAGGTGTTTCCGTTTGGCTGGATGGCATATAACTTAAATTCAAGGGTAATAATTTTGATGTCAAATCAAATATGTACAAAGATGTCATGCATTCATCTTCGTAGCATAGGTTTTATTAAAACATTTATATCCTTGTTTTAATGATGTAAGCTTTTCATCATCAAACTTTAATCGAGGTATTGGATAACCAATTAAAGAATCACCTTAATTACCACTATATCCTACTACTGCATGAGTCATAAGACCCAAGTTATTTGGATAATTACCACAAAAGTGGCACGTAGAATTTAAAGTGATTCACCCTTAAGATTGTATGCACACATATAAGAATACTTGGTAGCTCCATTAAGACGCACAAACGAGCGGAGAATCAGGTCAGCGCGAAACATATTAAAAACCCTCTTCTTTAAGGTCACAATTTAATGCGTACCCTCCTTGTACCCATCACACAGTTTGTCATTAATGGGTGAACCGTTCTAACTATTTGTACAAAAAATCAATCAATTAAACGATTATGATTACTACGCTTAAAAATACATGTTTCACCATTGTTTAGGTCAGTTTATTTTTCTTATAAAAATACCCTTGTTACACATAACAAACAAGCAAGTATTTAAAAAATAAACAAATAAACAATGAATGCATAACATAATAATAAGTCATGCACATCAAATAGCCACATGCAAACCTTTTTGATAAATCCTATTAATAATCAATTCTAGATCTGTCAATATGTATATATTTAATTAAGACTTTCACCCGTTTTCAGCTATGTACAAGGTGAGCTACATGCATCGATTCATCGATTGTGTAAGTCAAAATTAAAACATATACCACATAGCACATAATGGATTAAATAATAATGATTGAGGTCTTTCCCAATTTTAGATCTATCATAATATTTAGTGTATATCACTTAACCAAGTAAAACATACAATAAAAGCAGATCTATGATAAAACATGCATGTAATTATCATGGATATAAATCACACTTAACAATTAATGCAATTAAACAGAGTTACGCAATTTAATACATAAAATTGCATGCAACATAGGGTTTCTAATCCAATTAAAACTGAAGTTTACAAAACCCTAATTAGGGCACCAAAAAAAAACGCCCCCCCCCAAAAAAATTAGGGTTTAGGTTTTGCAAACTCTAGATCTACGCATACAATTAATAACACAATCATGTTTATTTTATTTATGTGTTTCAGTAATTAATTACTTGTTATACAAGGCTCGTGATGCCACTGTTGAGTTTAAGATATATGAAAACAATAAAATCATATAGACACCACAGAGTACACAGCGGAAGACTTAGAATCACAACAATAATTAATTAACTGAAAGATGCGTAACGTACCTCTTGCAATTGGTAGATCTCTTCAATGAATGTGACAAAGTGGTTTAACGAGTTATCCCTTACCATTTTATAACTCAAACCAATAGGTGTAAGAATAGTGTCTTACTACCACAGTTTTGTACACACGAATTAACCGCGAATCAAAGCGATTGCTAGATCTAACACAAGTTCTTATTTTATGAAAAACAAAACCAAAACACCCTTAGGAGGGGGGTTCGGCCGAAGTATGCAAGAGAGAAAGAATGAAAGATCTAGGGTTAATTCAATGCACAAAAGTTATGAAAAAACCTTAACCCTAGCCTTTATATATATAGTGAATGAATAGCTTGATGGAAAAGTTAGGGTTTGGGCTTAGAGAACCCACCCTTGGCCGGCCGCCTAGAGGAGAGGAAAGAGGAAACCGAATCTTTTCCAAATTTAAGATATTCACCATATATTCTCTCCCTTTTACATTTAACGGTCGTTAGTCATTTCCGTTAAATATTTAACGATCGTTAGACGGACTTTATGTGTAATAATTAATCGTAATCATTAACATTAATTATTAACTTTAATTCTCATTCGCTAATGTGTGCAATCCCGTGGTCACGAGTTCGAATCCGGACATTCACGTATTTATAAATATATACATTTCCAACGGGTTTTAGATCTTTCGGATAAATGTTGCTAAAAAGGAATGGTAGGTCATTTTCATGAAGGCTTTACTTTGCTTGATGGAGGTTACTTATGGGTAGGATGTTAGAGCAAGGGGTGTCATGACATCCCCAATTCTTTTTATTTGGGCCCCACGTGTGCCACATCACCTCCACATCACTCCAACACACTAACTAAAAAATACCCCCCAATCACAACTAACTCAAACCTTTTCATTTGGGCCCCACCCACCCACTTAAAAACACAAACACAAACACAAAAGAAACACATTAACAGAAAATCATTTGTCTTGTTCCTCGTCGTTTCAGTGGCGAACATCCAAACGGCGGCCCAGCTTGGTGTGGTGGCGAGGGCCAACGAAAAGTGACGAGCCCTTCACGTCGGAAACGGCGAACCACAACGACCCCATACCCTTGCTCTTAGTATATGAAAAGGAATTTGTATATCATGAGTGAATCATGGTCATAGTGAAGTTTTAGTATTACTATTTTTCATCCAATCTATAGAGCGAGTTCCTGTTTACCTGTGATGTCTTGTTTCGTAGTAATGGTAAAGTCGACATATAAAAAAAGCTTTTTAAAAAAGAAATAGATGTCGATAACATGAAATTGTAAATTGTACATACTTTTATTCAACAGTAAGCACACCATACAACAATATAATAACAATATAAAGGCTCTTCAGTGTTGTCTATAGAGCATCACTTCACTCTCGCACCCAAACGTACTGGCTTATAATCTCACTATCTGAAAAGACTTGCATTGAAAAGATGCCTGGAATTGCCTTTGGTAGTTTCAGTGATTCCTTCAGCAGCACCTCCATGAAAGCCTACACTGCTGAGTTTATCTCCACTTTGCTCTTTGTCTTTGCTGGTGTCGGCTCTGCTATGGCTTACGGTACTTGCTTTAAGACCTCACGTAATAAACCTAAATAGATATTAGTTACGAACCTACTAGAATAAAATTTCGCTAGACCAAAGTCATGTGCCTAATATGTGCTGATATTAAACTGTCATAACGTATATATAGTAACTTTATTCGATATAGGAAAATTAACATCAGATGCGGCCTTAAACCCACCTGGTCTAGTAGCTGTCGCTGTTTGCCATGCATTTGCACTTTTTGTGGCTGTATCAATAGCTGCCAATATCTCAGGTGGCCACGTAAATCCCGCTGTCACCTTCGGGTTGGCTGTTGGAGGCCAGATCACCATCCTATCTGGACTCATCTACTGTATCGCTCAACTTGTTGGTTCCGTTGCCGCGTGCTTTCTTCTAAAATTCGTCACTGGAGGCCTAGTAAGTATGGAATTAATATAAAATAAATAGAAATTTTAATATTTCAAGCTAGTTGCTCTTTTCAGACTGAGTGAAATTCTGAGGGTGTTTCTATATATTAAAAAACAATGTTGCAGGCTATCCCCACTCACGCAGTCGCGGTAGGCATGGGATCGATTCAAGGGGTGGTTATGGAAATCATCATCACATTTGCGTTGGTGTACACAGTGTACGCCACCGCATGTGACCCAAAGAAAGGTGCAGTGGGCACGATTGCCCCTATTGCAATCGGGTTCGTCGTGGGTGCCAATATCTTAGCTGCAGGCGCTTTCTCTGGTGGGTCAATGAACCCAGCCCGATCTTTTGGGCCTGCAGTGGCTAGCGGTGACTTCTCTGGACATTGGATCTACTGGGTTGGACCCCTTCTCGGTGGTGGCTTAGCTGGAGCAATTTACACAAATGTGTTACAAGATCAACCACATTTACTGACAAAATATAAGAGTCAATAAAAGTAATATTTTGCATCAAATAAGTGTAGGAAAGTTCTATTTGATTTTGTGAACCACTTTTCAAATATGTGATGATTTGTACTTTATTTCAATGCATGCTTAGTTTATTTGCTTTTAGTCAGCAAAGGATCTATTTACATATTATTATTATTCATCAGGTGCTTATTTTTTGGACATTCTTTCTAAGCCTTTTTATTTATTAAAATGATTTTTAAGAGAACGCAGTAGATGAAATATCGACTTTGCTAACAACATTTGTTGTTAACAACTCGTTTTCGATAACTGCATTGATGTGAATACTTTACATCGAGAACTCCAAATAGATCAATTGACACGCCTTCATACTTATCACAAACTTAAATATAGATAACTAATCAACCAAAGTTTAGAATGCATCACTGTGCGCAAACTACCACTTCAATAGCTAATCAGTGTTTGCCTTTGCATCTTAAATCTATTATGAAGTTAATTAAAGTATTTGTGCATGCAACCTATGTATATCATATGGAAACAGCACTAACTACATGTATCTACTCGTTTCTACATGTAATCATTTGGGAACACCACTATAGAAACATATACAAACTAACATTTGTAATGGAATCAAATTTAACCCTACGATTAGGTTAAATTTTAACATCAAAATTAAATAAACCCTAATATTAGGTTAAAATAATGGAATCGAGTTCAACCTGATTTATGAAATCGTCGATAGAAGATAGTCGGTGGAAGATCGTCGTCTGCGGCGGTGGAAAATCATCGTTGTCGATTGAATATCGTCGGCGCCGGTGAAAGATCGCCGGAGAGAGAAGTTGTTGCTAGGGTTTCAATAAGTTTTAGAGTTAAGTATTTAAATGGTCAATGTGGTTTGTCGAGTATAACAGATTTAGTCCCTAAACTTTTTTTTTTCTCAAATCCTTTCCCTACGGTTTTGACCTATAACGGATTTGGTCATTTGACCAAAGTTTCTATTAGTTTGACTGTTAAACACTTGACTGAATATCTAACATTACAAAAATACCTTTTATATCTATCATATATACTTAAAATGCCACTTGAGGTCTACCATCCACCTTATTTCATCATCTTCTTGAACATAGCATTTCCAGCCACCTCTATCATAAATTACCAACTGACAAACAAAAACCCATAAGCCATGCGCCCTCCTTTCACATAAGTTTTGATTTCTCATACACCCTCCTGTTCTGCAACTAATACAACTATCTTTGGACGTCAATAGTATTGGCAAATCTAGTCAGTTTCCAGAGATTGAGTCGTCTTTTCAACCCTTGACATGTCATTTATCAGCCAACCTGTTGAAAATGCAAAATAGTTGAATGCTAAAGAGTTGAATGTTGGTTTTCATAGTGATGTTAGTGATAAAAGTGATCCTGCATTAGTACTTATTGATGAGGATAATACTTTTCAGAAGCCTGCTGATGTTGATGTTAATTTGTTCCAAATGAGTCAGAGTATGCAGTTAGGGAAAGTAGGAAGACCACTTGTTGATGTGAATAACAGGTTTGAGGAGCCTGATGTTGATGTAACTATGTTCCAAGTGACTCAGAGTAGTCACTTAGGCAATGTAGGACCATTATTCCAGATAGCTGATGACTCAATTATGGCAAATGAAGAGAATAGTTGTGAGAAGATTGATTTACAACTTGCTTTGTTCCAAGAGAGTAAGAGTACACAATTAGGCAATGCAGGAACATCTAGCATTATAGGTGATGACATGAATTTGAAAAAATGAGTTAGATGTCCTAGATTTTAATGTCTTTGACACTGCTTGTGGTTCTGAGTCAGAGGTAGGTAATTTTAGGGTGTCAAGGGTTAACACATATGAGGATGCTGGTCTTTATAAAACATTTTCTTCTATGGTCAAAACTTTATTTTTTGCACAAGAAATCGAAGAGAATATAAGAGAGTATTCAATAGAAACTAGAAAGGAGATGATTTTTATAAAGAATGACAAATAAAGAATAAAGGCCAGATGTATGGGTAGTGTTCCAGTTCAAGCCCATGTGAAAGTGGTGGACTAGGTTTAGGCCCAAACATTGCAACTAAGGGTCCAAAAAGCAGGAAGGCATTAATGGCAGCCAAAAATGATTTTTTACAAATACTCTGCCCATGGATGTTGTATGTCGACAGAGAAGGTGAAACTGAATCTTGGATAGTGAGTAGATATACAGATGAACACACATGTTTGCAATCAAGGGAGGTCAAAGCTTTTGACTGTAACTTTCTCTAAGAAAATAATAGAACAAGTTCAAATCAATCAACATATTCCATTCAAGTTTGTTCAGAATCAACTTACCAACCAATTTGAGCTTCAATGTGTCAATGCATAAGGTTTTAAGGGCCAAACAAAAAGCAGTAATAAGTATTTGAGCTTCAGAATCAACTTACCAACCAATTTGAGCTACAATTTACCATGTTGAGAGATTATGTTGTATTGGAGAAGAGAAACCCTAATACAATAGTTAGGATGAATGTGGAACCTCCTACAGATCATACTCTTCCAACAAGAGTATTCAAGAGAATTTATGTTTGTTTAGGTACATTGAAGGCAGGATTTAAAGCTTGTTAGAGAGAGTTGTTAGGATTAGATGTTTTTTCCAATGTTGCAAAAATCGTGAATCGGTAGTCGGGCGGTCGACCACCCTGCAGCGAGTAATCGGTCAAGTCGGGATTAATCAGTGATTAATCGGATTAGCATTTCCTGCAATTTTTTGGTATTTCTGGAGACCAAACTAAAAATCTTAACCGATTCTAAGCCTGCTATGTTTCCAAACCTCAATAAAAGGCTACAATTCTTATTATGATGCCCATTGTGCGTTATAAGTGAAATATACGATCCCCAAATTAAGTATAATGCCTAAATTATTATTATTTTTAAAATGCCCGATTCGGCCGATTTTTTACCGATTCGGCCGATTAATCGGCCGATTCTACCGATTTTTTGACTGCTTAGTGTCGATTTTTATCCTAGGCCGATTTTTTGACCGATTTTCAAAAATCGACAAGGTACTCGACCGATTAACGATTAATCGGCGATTAATCGGCCGAGTTGACCGATTTTTGCAACATTGGTTTTTTCTATTGATGGTCATTTGAATGGTCAACTTCTTACGGCTGTGAGAATTGATAGCAACAATGGTATATATCCATTAGCTTATGCTTTTGAAGAATTATAAAACATAAGATCATGGACTTGATTTATTCATTGTTTATCTGTTTATTAGTAACATACAGAAGGTACTCCCTTAAATTGGTAATGAATTCATGTCACCCTGTTTTTAAACAAACACTAAATATATGTGATTTTGTGTAGGGTATCATTCCAGCTTTAGGAGAAGTTTTTCCAAATGCACATCACATATTATGTCTTAGAAGCATTAATGACAATATAAAACTTCAACGGAAAGGTAGAGCCTTCAAAGACCATTTGTGGAGATGTGCAACAGCCTCAACTGTTATACAGTTTGAGAAAGCTATGCTTCAGTTCAAAAGGTTTAGTGAAATTGTCCATTCTTGGTTAAGTAAGATACTACCAATCTATTGGTCAAAGTTACATTTTTTAGGTAAATTATATATTTGTATAACTTAAGTGGTATATGTTAATGCACTATGAAATGTATAAGTAATACAACTATGTTTTTATTATTTAGGGAAAGCTCATTCTAATATGTTACTTAATAACATGTGTCAAGTGTTTCATGAGAAAATAATTGGGGGTATGGACAAACCAATCATTACAACCATAAAATACATCAACGAATACTGTAAGAAGAGAATAGTTAATATTTTAAATGTAATTGGGAAGAGTAATAGGCCATTAAAACCAACTACACAACACATGTTAAATGATATTAAGAAAGAGGTTGTTAGGTATAATGTTTTATGGAATGGGGGAGATAAGTTTCAGGTTAGTGGACCATGAAGAGACCAATGTGTAGTTAATGCTGTAAGTAAAACTTGTATTTGCAGAAGATGGGAGATAACAGGTTTACCATGTAAACATGTTGTTACTACCAATTGAAATATGACTTTAAATTGACAACAAGTAAGAGATGTGAAAACATTGGCTCATCCTTGTTACTTTCTTAACACTTGGTAAAAAACCTACAGACACACTATCCAGCCCGTAGATGGCAATGAGCATTGGGAAAAATTATTTGTGCCCATAACCATTGTTCTACCAAAACATCAAACAACTGTGGGTAGCTCAAAAAATATAAAAAGAATAAGGATAGCTTCTGAAACTGAAGATATTGTGAAGAATGGTAAGTGGTGTAAGGCTTGGAAGAGTGTAAAGTGTGGTGTTTGTGGCATTGCTGAACACAACAGAAAAACATAGCTTGGGCATGGTGGTGCAAATGGAACTCAAAGTAGTCAAAATAAGCCTAAACAAAAAAGTTCAAGTGCTAAAGGAAAAGCTAATCAAGTACTTAAAAAGTTGCAGCAAAGAAGACACAGCCTAAAGGTAAAAAAGTTGCAGCAAAGAAACAAGCTGAAGGTCCAGGTGTTGTTGAAAGTCAAGATATTGGAGTTCAAGGAAGTTGTGTTAAATCTGAAAGTCAAGTTCAAGCTACTGATGATCAATCCCAGTCTCAATCTCAGGTCCATTCAAGTGGTGTGCAAGCAGTTTCTGATTCATCCTAGCATACTTCACCAAGAAGGACTAGACAGCAGACTGCATTGGAAAGAATGATGGCATCACCATAGGTCAATTATGTTATGCTTTTGAACTAGACAATGTTTCATCTATTATATTTGCTATGGACAAGTTATGTACTCTAAAAAAAATGTGTGTGTCTAACTCTAATTATTATGTTGAAAAGTATGTAATTTTATGCATTTGGAAATATATCCATTTGCATTATTTATGAAACCATGTTATGTTTGTGTATTTTACTCCTACATTAAGTTACAATTTACCAAGCTTCTTATGTGCATACTTTGCATCTTGTGTGGAGTATGTCTTCTTGCATTGTGTATGACTGCATCACCTTCAACTAGAAAGTTTGACTGAGATGATGTAGAAGAAGATGTGTCTACTTTAATAACTATGTGCATAAAGTCAACACTAACTAAAGTCAATACGAATAAAATTCATAACAATGTTGAGAATTAAAATTCATTCCTAACCAAATTCATAACTAGATGCATAAACATAAGGTAAACTCAGCTGTTATCAGAACAAAATTCATAACCAAATAAGAGACTTAATTAATAACATTTTCAATTTAGAAAAACATGAAACATTCCATTAAATGTAAAATTAGTACATACTAAATCATTGTTTCATCAAGGTTGTTACACTAAGAATGTGGCTTAACAAGTACTTACATTTCCACAAAACACTTCAAAATACCACCTCCATCATACATAAATGCTAAAGAGTTAACCAAGTGCATAAACAATCAAGAACAAAATCCAACTGAACACCAAGTAAATCTTCCACTTCTACACATCGGCTTGATCAGCTTGTAATCTTGCCTCAAGCTCATTTCTATCCCTCAAAAGACCTGGTACGATCATTCTTGAATGAACACACATTTCTGGATCATACCATCCTATGAACTGACAAAAAGACCTCTAATCATAAAAATGTCAAGTTATTAAACAACCACCATTGTTGCTATGTACTTTGCTAATAACGAAGAAAAAATCTTAACATGCACTTACGTGATCAGGACAACCATAGAATCAACACCCTGGATTGATCGTTGTCCACGATGTGCGAACTATTGCTTGCTTACCACACTATCAACGTACCATGTTGACACGTTTAAGGTTTTGTAGAATAAGGGTTTTGGAAAAAGTTTAGGGATGATAAGTGATGTGGTAAAGAGTAACATAGGGAAATGGAAACAATGTGCAACGCCATTAACTAGTATGTAATAGTAAAAAGACGATTATGCCCTCACCTATAATCAGTTGACCGTGGGATAACTGGTCAAGGGACTCAGCTTGATGAAAAAAACTTGAAAAAAGGACTCGCGATGACGAAAATGCCAAGGTACGACCTATGGTGATGTTTTTTGACAAGTTTAGGGATGAACGATGTATTTTACTCTAAATTATATATGAATGACTTATGTTTATAGTGAAGTTTTAGTATTCTTATTTTTCATCTGATCTAAAGAATGTTACTTAAAATGTCTTTGATGACATACCCTGTCAAATATATAAAAAATTTATAACATCGGGCATCACTATCTTGAGTCCCGCCAAATATATATAAAATGAATGTGTGATATATAAATTAAAAAAATATATTAGCAAGCTTCAAAACGGAGAAAGGGCCACCCAACCTTCTCCACTTTCTCCCTAGTAGCTCTTGATGCCTTATGATATAAATGGTATACACTTAAAAGGAATACCATTTCGTTCTTAATACCTTTTTTTCTATTATTAAAAGCTCGGCTCCGACATTGGATATGTGGCGTAAAACCGTATGAAGAATATGAGTTACTAGTAAGGGGACCGCCGCCCGAGATATATTTATTCTACTCCCTTGCAAGATTAGTCATGTTTTCATTAGATATTATCTACGTACGTTACTCGTGCTAGTTAGTGATAGATACTAGATTGAAGGTATAGATAGACGGTGTATATACCCAACTCTTTAGACTAATAAGCTAAATGTAGAACTCACTCCAAAAAGGTAGCTCAAAGAAGGAGGGGACACCCAAACTTTATAAACCACCAACCAATCTCATATTTGGCCGATGTGGGATCGTAACAATACCCCACCCTTTGAAGAACCAACGTCCTCGTTGGTCACGGTTGGCACCCTCTTTTTGGGTCCAAGCCACCACTGCATAGGCCACCACTCCGTTGGAACCTCGAAAGATAGGGTTGTCTCTGATACCAATTGATACGCTCCACTCAGAGGCGGAGCTACATGTTAAGTAGTGGGGGGCGTTTCCCCCAACAAAGCTCCGGCGGACACAAAAAAATATATAGAAAAAAAGTTAAATAAGTGGTAAAAAGTCCAGTGCCCTCAGGTAAATCATTTGAGTGCCCCTTGCATTGTGTGAGATTAACAATAAGAGACCACTTTGTTGCCAAAATTGTTTTGCCGTGGTTTTGTTCATTGGAGTAAATGGAGAAAAGAAGAATTTGAGAATCTGAAAAGATACATGATGGTGAAGATGGGTGAGTGGGCTCTGTCACAAAGACTAAGGATCAAATGAGAAGAATTCTTAAAATAAGAAGGATGAGAAATAACTATAACTACACATTAAAGATGCATCAATTTGAATTAGATGCATCCTTAATCTTTTAGATGCATTGTAATATATTTTATAACTAAAAATTAGATGCATATACATATACTAGCTTCATAGCCCGCCCGAATGGGCGGGCTAGCTTCATAAAATTACTTACGAATTCTGGACGTACATAAATAATGAATTGCACGTAAATAATGAATAGTGGCAAATAACTTAAACACAAAAATTGGGAAAAAAATGAAAAATGTTCATGTATATAAGTAATAATAGAAACAGTGAAAAGTGCGAGAAAAAATACAATGGATGGTCCTTATTCATATACAAAATAAAACAACTCTGTACACAACGTTTGTTACGCCAGACCATATCAGAACCTTGCGTTGCTTCATGACTTCTGAAGCTCGAGCATGAGTTAAGATCACGACAATTTCTTGTATCAAATGGGCTGGCGACCACATCATATATCCTATAAACACCACATTATAAGATCAGAACACAACTATGATTTGTGACCATATAAACATGAGTTAAAAAATAAAGGGATCTTCATGTTTTTATAATTAAACAATATTTAAAAATTCATACATTAGGAAACATATATAACACTTATCTATGAACTTTTTGCCTATATTCATGTTGTTAACTTGATCACTTGTATTTCGAGAATTCACTTGCTTCCAATCAAAGCATAAACAAAAAACAACCACCTTCCCATCATTACCACTATCTTTAATCATAAGCCATATCATACCTGTTCGAAAATCTTTAGTAGTGCAACACTTTCCAGCTTCCTTATATCATGTATGACTAACTTGAGTACTACAACATCTTTTAGCATCATATTCAATTTGAAAGTCTTCGGTACTGCAACTCCTCACAACTTCCATATAACCTTTATCCATAATATAAATCTCGCTACACTTCCATAACCCACAACCCATGATATTCCTAACAAAATCATACATGATATCCCAAATATACCCATAACCAAAATTGCAGTGAACATAACCATCACCATAACTACAACTCATGATATTCCTAACGGGCCCATAGCAGTTGAGAATATCCCAAACATACCCAAAACCATTGGTTATAGCCCTTAATACCCAGGATCAAAGCAGAACCTTTAATACATAACCAACTAATATCATTGAACAAAATATCCCAAATCAGATGACCAAACAACTTATATAAAAACTAATAGATAAGTGACCAAAAAAAATATTTTACAAACAAAGTAGAGACATAGAAGTTTATCAGATTACGCAATTTTGTTTTACTCTAAGAGAATAGTATTGTTGTAGCAGGTGGTATCCGACACTGATTATATCAAAAGCGGAATCAAGTTATCTAAAAAATATAAACAAATATTGTGACTTAACTTCATCGTCGACAACATGTTCTAAATCCCAAATTTAAAGGTGTTGAAGTAGCTATCCAAAAATAATTATGTCAGGAACATAAATCATTTAACCAAACTTTATAAAAGAATATTGAGACTTACTTTGATTGGTTTTTATAATGCTCAGTTTTAAACTCTGTTGCAAAAATCGGCCTAGGCGGCCGATTAATCGCTAGGCGGTGATTAGCCGTTCCGATTTTCATTAATCGGTTACTGACAAAAATCGGATAAAAATCGGATTAATCGGCCTAGGCGGCCGATTAATCGGCCAAATCAGGAAAAATCGGATAAATCGGAAAAATCAGTTACGGGTAAAAATCGGCAAAATCGAAAAAAAAATCGGCAAAATCGGAAAAAATCGGCCAAATCGAAAAAAAATCGGCTAGATCGGCCAAATCGGGCATATAGTTTCAAAATTTTAAAATTTTATATATAAAAAATCCAATCCGATTAATCCACGATTAATCCCCGCCTAACCGATTAATCGCTAGGCCCTACCCGGCCGCCCAGCTACCGCCTAGCGATTTTTGCAACCTTGGTTTTAAACCTCAAATCTAAACACCCCATTCATCAATGACTTGCAGTAGTTATCCAAACGTATAGTTCTTTCTTTGTTTACGTACTCTACAACTAAATATGTTGATGATTATGAATGTGAGATCAATACCTGTAAGCAATAAGCACAAGTTTTTTTCTTTTCTGCAATGCTCATTTTTTTAACATAGATCTAACCTGAAATGGGTGCACATTATGACAAACATATTTATATAACCTCTTAACTGCGTTCCACGTAAACTTCCAAATGTAACAACTCTCCCATTCCAGATATGATTGTCTGTGCAAGAAACTATCCACATGAGTAACGACACAAGGATGTCTTGGACCATCTTTGTTCCACTAATCATGTTTTCACAATCCGCCAGAGTAGAAGGAACCTGAAATTGCCATACCAGTTTAAAATATTCAATTAATTAAGATTTATATTAATGGCCGTAAACAGAACTTGGCCCACTTACCGGTCTGCCTATTTTTCTTTCAAAATAATACAACAACATATGGGAATGTTTATAAATAACTTGAGGGTGTGTGTTCAAGACATGTGAATGATATGAATGTAAAAAGTATGGATGAGTAACCAACCTGTTCACACTCACGAATGACTCCAACCATTTGAGTCGCGTCATAGCATGCACGTTCATGTACTCTGAAAGACACAACACAAATTGAAAATATATAAGTGTGAATAACAATTCCTGAATAAGGGCTTGCAAACACAGGAATTGTATACTTTAGTAATAGTAAGTCGATGCGAACCTAGTCTTGAATGAGGTTATCTCAGGTATGTTACGATTAATGAAACTTTTACTGCCAAACAGATCGTTGTGAATAGCGGGAGTACCTGCATATTAAATTATTAAGACATACATATAGGTAATTATGACATCAATCTAAAGTAATTAATACATGTGAAAGTAAAAAAAAAAAAAAAAAAAAAAAAAAAAAAAAAAAAAAAAAAAAAAACCTTAACCGTCCCAATACTTAACATTCCCTAGTTGTAGTACAAAAACCACATGTCCCATTGTGTCACGCTTCCTCGCATACTCATCCCACAACTTATCCCAGTTGTCCCAAAATGTACAGTCCAAGCGAATTCCCGACATACAAATCAATAGTTGGCATAGTACACTTAAAGTGTGTATAATATTTATTTTTATATCTCTATTAGTATTGTATTTGTATACTTAGTCAACATCCTCAACGACAACCGTCCTACAAATCTTAGGACAATCCACAATTGCGACCACAGACCCAATGACATCTCTACAAAAAATGTTTGTAAATAAATATTCGTTTTGTATGAAATTAAATTTCAGAATATAGTGTTTTTAGAACACGTAGCAACGGAGTCATGATCATGGTAATGACGGTTGTCGTCGAATAAACTGTTGAATGGCTCAAGAATGAAGCGATTTACGTTGTTATCAAAAGGGTCAACTCTTTCAATTAACATCATCCATATCAATTAACATAAGCTTTTACCATCATCCATATCAATTAACATAAGCTTTTACAGATATTGATTCAATCTAAAAAAATTTATAAGTGATACTTCAAATAAAAAAAAGGCCGTGTAACAAAAATTATTGCATACCAAAACATTGAATAACAAATCAGTTTAAACATTGTAAGACACAATTGAATCAAAATAAATAATAAAAAAAACAAAGAGTCAAACCTGGCGCCTTTCTGAAACTGCTACTTGGAGTATTGGGTGATTTTTGGTAACCGATTTTTGAACCCTTGTTGCCGGAAAACCTTTGCATTTTGATGCGAGTAACTTTGTGATGAAAAATATAAGTTGTAATTTTGATTTAGGGTTTTGAAATGCCGAGTGAAATGGTGGAATGTGATTTGGAGATAATATTATGCCATTCAAATACTTCATGATTTGCTGTATCTTTTTGAAAATAAAAGAATCAAACCCCAAAAAATAGATTTTTACATGGTATTGATTTGGTGAATATGTTTTTTGAATTAGATGAGGCATTTTGATATTTGGATGGAAGTGATTCTAGAAATGCGGAGTGAAAAGGGGAAGATTGAACAAAATGGTTGACTGACATTAAAGTTTATGGTAACAGTTTTGTTTAGTTTATAAGATGGAAGATGGTATAGTTAAAGAACGAATACTACTTTGGAAATAAAAGTGTATACAACAAAATGTGGATTGCCTAGGTGGTTGATGCGCTTGCCTTTGAACTTCGAAGCCCAAGTTCGAACCTCGCTATACACCAAATTTTTTTTTATTGTGTAAACGAAGCTTGTGCCTAGTCATCATTAGTGACGTGTCATATGTAGTCCCATATATATGTACTAGCTTCATAGCCCGCCCAAATGGGCGGGCTAGCCTCGTAAGATTACTTGACGAACTTTTCCTGGACGTAAATAAATATTAAATGACGGAAAATGTATTAGACACATAAAATGGAACACAGGTTCATGTATTATATGTATAAGAAAAATGAAAGGTATGAAAAGGTCAAAATTAGATGGTAATTAGACACATCATCTATAAAGCCTTATTTGAAATGCTTGATCATATCTTGGTCCTTTGAAAATGTGTCACACCTGCATGTATGACTGTTTTTATTGACATTGTATTCTGAAAAGAATAGCTTGAAGAGAAGCTTCCTCCCAATGAGCTTATCCAAGTCATCTGGCCAATATTGAGCGGGGTCTATCCCATGTTTTTCCATCAACTCCCATGCTGTAAATCCAGACAGTTTGTGGAAATTGGTGTTGAAAAACCAAACCTGATTGATCAATTATCCTCATGATCACCTTGAATCTGTTCAAATAAATCAAAATAGATTACTATACATGTTACTGAACTGAATGGATGAACATACATTGATCGTGCATTATGAAGAGATAGCTGTTACCTAAAAGCCATCTGGACCTGGCCATGATCTTCATAATATAAGGATGGCTTGTGATTTTTCAAAGATGTTGGTCCTTTTGCTTCAACGACCGTAACCCTTTTATTACACTGCTTGCAGGCAGTGTATACCCAGCCATCATCCTTGTGAAGCTTATGAATTGTTGCAAGGACAATACAATGTGATTCCTGTAATTAACAAATGGGAATGTTTATAAATAACTTTATTGTGTTTGTTTTTTATATGTGAGTAATATAATTGTAAACAGTATGGATGAGTAACCAACCTGTTCACACTCACGAATGCCTCCAACAATATTTTTCACTGCACCATGAAAAAATTCAATTATGGTAACCACTGGTTTCTCAGGTGCAAACAACTCAATCTTAAATTTAGTTGCGTCATAGCCATCACGTGCCTGTACTCTGAAAGACACATTACAATCTACAAATATATTATTGTCAATAATCATTTATGAGTAAAGTACTGATAATGCAGTATTCATGTAATTAGTAATGTTGGATATGCTAACCTTGTTCTGATTGAAGTGATCTCAGGTATGTTACGATTGATGAAAATCCTTAAGCCAAATAAAGCATTTTGAATAGCAGGAGTACCTGCACATTATATTATTAACACGTGTGAATGGTAAATATTCACATCAATCTAAAGTAATTCATATATGATCCAAGCTGTAGCCAAGCACTACTAAATGTTTGTATACCCGTCACAAAAACTATATAAACCATAAACAAACAATTAACCAAATATGATACATGAGAATATAAATTGATAAAAGTTCGAACCACCTGTAAGTAATCTAGACCTCGAGTAGATGGATTCCACTTATCAAAATCCTTACAGTCCATAACACATCCATTAAATACCTAAAAACAACAACATTCAATTAAAAAAATATAATAATTGTACTAATTCAATAAGTAGGACCAATTAGTTCATGAATTGCTTACATGATCTCGGTTACAGTATTGAACTGTTCCACACATATAAGAGCATATATCTTGAAAATTTGAAAAACTATAAAGCTGAAGGGAAGGGTTATAACTGGTTTGTCAAAACTAATGAGTGAGCGGAACAACAGAATGCAAAAATCTCCAGCGTTTGAATTTGAATCAGAACTGCCCCTGTCCTGAACAACTTCCTTTTTGCTGCTTTGGCTCATTTGTGACAAGTTATAATAATAATTGATCCAATGTAAGTAAGTAAACCGGTTCAAATTGTCACCTTATGATCTAGGTTGCCTTTTGAGACATGATGAGTCTCTCCAAGAATGGGTTTAAAGAGAGCCACATCAAACATTAGAGGGCGTAAAGTATATATGCTCCAAGCAACAACTAATGTGTATCTCTCGAGTGGGCCCCACCATTGACACATCTGCTAAGTATGTCATTGTTGACGCTATATACTGATTCTTCATAAAATTGAAGCTGCAACTTGGGAATGTTGAAGTTGGGTGGCAACTGAAAGAGGAAAAAAAAAAGAAAAATCAATAATTTCCCTCGTATTTCAAAGCTACAATAGTATATTAACGTTGAAACAAAATTACATTTATAAGCCATAGCCAGATAGGGTGGTCCTGCTCAATTACACCTTTCTCAAAATAACACATAATTTTATACCCTAAAATTAGTTACCTAACCTTTAGATAATCTCACAAAGGGTAACGTGTGTAACAGACAAAAATATACTAAACTACTAATACATTATTTCCCGTGGCTATATTACAAATTATATCCATTAAGTAACTGTTAAGTAAGTGTGTAACTCTAGAGATGCATTTTTACCGTAAAGAATAATTTAACAGAATATTAAGACTAACTACTTACGGAGAATGATCAAAGTCCCACTCCATGAGTATGGCATCTAAATGAAACAAAAATAACCGTGGCATTAGATGAGTTAATCTAGCATTCATTAGCCATATCACTTAACAAAATATTATAAGTAAGCCATATTATAAACAGATGATTGTACATAGGTTTCTGGCAAAAAATCATAAAGAACATCTAAAAAAAATCATACAGAACACCCAAAAATAAGTGCATACCACAAAACTGAAGAACAAATCACTATAAACATTACTTGAAAAAAATGAATCAAATTAAATAAGAAAAAACAAAGACTTAAACCTTGCGAATTGGGTGATTCTGGTAACTCATTTTGGAAATGCTACCGGGAGTATTGTTTGATTTCTGGTAACCCATTTTGGAACCCTTATTGCCAGAAAACTTTGTAATTTTTTTCCAATTAACTTTGTGCTCCAAAATACAAATTGTAAGTTTGATTAGGGTTTGGTTAGTAAACGGTATTATAGATAGATGATAGGGTTTTGAAATGCCAAGTGAAATGGTGGGCTATTATTTGGAGATAATATTCTGACATTTAAATTATGTGTGATTTGCTGTATCCTTGTGAAAATAAAATAATCAAACCCAAAAAAATAGATCTAAATATGGTAATGATTTGCGAATATGTTTTTTTGAATATTTGGATGGATATGATTTTGGAAAGGTGGAGTGAAAATGGGTCGTTTGAACAAAATGGTTGACTGACACTGAAGTTTAGGGTTTCAGTTATGTTTAGTTTGAAAGATGGTAAATTTGAAGAATGATTACCACTTTGGAAATAAGAGTTTGTACAACAAAATGTGGATTGCCTGAGTGGTTGGGGTGCTTGTCTTTCAGCCTTGAAACCCAAGTTTGAACCTTGCAATCTACTATTTTTTTTCTTGTGTAACCAGATTTCGTGACAAGTCATCATTTCCACATCATCATATGATGCTCCATGTCATCATTAATGTGCCCAGTAAGCATTAGTGACGTGTCATGCTTAGTCCCATATATATATATAGATAGATTAGATGCGTTTTCTCAAGTTAGACGAATCCTATGTATTTTTTTATCCTTTGCGGGTCAAATTTGTTGTTAGTACTACTTTGCATCGTTTTCACTTAAAAATATCTTTCGAAACTAATTATGATATATCTAAATGAATAAAGATGCATCTAATTCAAGTCGATGCATCTCAAATATGAGGTTATAGTTATTTCCCATTCTTCTCATTTTAAGTTTTCTTCTCACTGGATCATTACCCCTGTCACATAAGGTCTAGTTGGCATTAAAATGTTTCTTATTATTTATTAATTATTTATGCAGTAAAAAAAGGTACACTTGATAATATCTCTTTTTGTCTCATTGCCTAAATAACATAAAAGTGTATTACCTTAAAAAAAATATATAATTTGTGTATATGTAAAATTAATATGATCAATAAGATAGGTTTTCTAACTGTATATTTAATTTTATAGATATTTTCATACATTTTTTTATGTTATGGGTTCGACAAAACAATCAGATTTTCTATAAATAAATGTATAAAATGTCAACTGCTTTAATACAATTTTCATGAACTTTCGCTACGACTAATTTGATTTTTTCAAGTATTTGTGTTTCACTAGCAATGTACAACCCAACTCCCTTATATAATTTTAAGAAAAGCTAGTTGAAACTACAAAACAAGTATTTTATAAACAATTTCACCTTAACACCCGGATATAAAATATAAGTGTCAAAGGCATCGAAAAATAGCAACTTTGTTGCTTTAAATCAAACCCGACCCGACGAAGTTTTAAGTTACATTAATTAATCTTTCATCGCTCGATGCCCCCAGTAATCGTTTGGACGAACCGTAAGCTTTATTGAATATCAGTTGTTTATAAGCTAAGTGTAGAACTTAGTCCAAAAAGCTAGCTCAAAGGCATCGAAAAATATATAAGTGTCAAAGGCATCGAAAAATAGCAACTTTGTTGCTTTAAATCAAACCCGACCCGACGAAGTTTTAAGTTACATTAATTAATCTTTCATCGCTCGATGCCCCCAGTAATCGTTTGGACGAACCGTAAGCTTTATTGAATATCAGTTGTTTATAATTAAGCTAAGTGTAGAACTTGGTCCAAAAAGCTAGCTCAAAAAAGGAGGGGACATCTAGACTTTATAAACTACCAACCAATCTCATACTTGACCGATGTGGGATTGTAGCACAGACATGTGTGATCCGTACCCGCAAATTTACATATCGTCAGTCTTGTTTCGTAATGGTAAAGTCGACATATAAAAAAAACTTTTTCAAAAAGAAATAGATGTCGACAACATGAAAGTGTAAATTGTACATACTTTTATTCAACAGTATGCACTATACAACAATAGCAACAAACATTCTTATATCCATGTCATCATCGTAAAGTACTAAAGTTATATGGAAAAGTTTTAGTATATAAAGGCTCTTTGGTGTTGTCTATAGAGCATCACTTCACTCTCGTATTATAATCTTAATATCTGAAAAAACTTGCATTGAAAAATGCCTGGAATTGCCTTTGGTAGTTTCGGTGATTCCTTCAGCGGCACCTCCATGCAAGCCTACATTGCCGAGTTTATCTCCACTTTGCTCTTTGTCTTTGCTGGTGTCGGCTCTGCTATGGCTTACGGTACTTGCTTTAAGACCTCACGTACTAAAGCAGACTAATATTTTTTTTCGGCAATCTCACACATTGCCCAAAATAATTGTTAGTATAGTTTTAGGTTGAAAGCACTTATTATATCAATAAACCTAGATATATATTAGTTACTATACGAACCTACTTGAATAAGTTTCGCTAGACCAAAGTAATGTTATTCATGATGTACTGATATTAAACTGTCGTAACACATAATTACTTGATTTGATACAGGCAAATTAACAGCAGATGCGGCCTTAGACCCACCTGGTCTAGTAGCTGTCGCTGTTTGCCATGCATTCGCACTTTTTGTGGCTGTATCAATAGCCGCCAATATCTCAGGTGGCCACGTGAATCCAGCTGTCACCTTCGGGTTGGCTGTTGGAGGCCAGATCACCATCCTATCTGGACTCATCTACTGCATCGCTCAACTTGCTGGCTCCATTGCCGCGTGCTTTCTTCTAAAATTCGTCACTGGAGGCCTAGTAAGTATAGAATATAAAATAAATAGAGGTGTTAATGTTTTCTAGTTGCTCTTTTCAGACCAAGTAAAATTCTAAGCTTGTTTCTATATAAAAAACAAAATTGCAGGCTATCCCCATTCACGCTGTTGCGGTAGGTGTGGGATCGATTCAAGGGGTGGTTATGGAAATCATCATCACATTTGGGTTGGTGTACACAGTGTACGCCACCGCATGTGACCCAAAGAAAGGTGCAGTGGGCACAATTGCCCCGATTGCAATCGGGTTCATTGTGGGTGCCAATATCTTAGCTGCAGGCGCGTTCTCTGGTGGTTCAATGAACCCAGCCCGATCTTTTGGGCCTGCAGTGGCTAGCGGTGACTTCTCTGGACATTGGATCTACTGGGTTGGACCTCTTCTCGGTGGTGGCTTAGCTGGAGCTATTTACCCAATTGTGTTCGTTACTAGTGATGAACATGTCCCCCTCACCGACGACGAATAAATTTCCAATGTTGTTTTATGTTATATGTGCTAAATAAATATCGACTACTATTCTAGGTTTTAATAGTTGTAAGAATATGAAGAAATCACTTTCTTTGTAGGTTATCTCATTTTCATGAGAATTTATCTAAGCTGTTATGTTATCGGTTAATGCAGCAAATGCTTGTTTGGTTTGAACTCGTAGAAAAAGGACCGGCCACAGTTAGTGTACGTGTGTAATCTAGTTTTGGGTTGGTCTTTTTTGAGTTAAAGCAAATAAGATATGATAACTGATGGGTGGATGGGCCTATATGTGTCAATCAATGCAAGTGATTACAATGTCGATATATTGGAATCCCGAATCTGTACTATGTACGTGACAACTAGTTGTCGAATCTGTCTCTGCATGAGATTGATTCTGTCACTTGGCAATTATTTCAATAAGGTACACAATGGTATGTGCTGTATAAAATTAAAAAATGGTTATCGAATTTATATGTATGTGATTATAACTTTGAATCAGTCGACTAATTATATATGACAAAGTCCATTCTGGCCTGATTCAGTTTCCAAATTCCCGGCTGAGCTTATTCATTGCTAGGCCTGGCAAGACTGATCTTATTTAAGCTAGATAAGCCAAACACTGTGTGAGCCAGTAAGACGATAAATCGAAACTGATTCTATAGTATTCAAGAATGTGTCATTATTATAAATTTTATAACACTATAACGACTGTCATGCTCATCATTTACAACATTAGACATTAAGAAAACAAATTCAGGAACAAAACCTAAGATTCTGGAGGAGGTTCCTTTCCAAGTGTCCATTCGTGCCCTTTCCATTCTGGTAATTGCTGAATCACAACCTGCGTTTTCATCAACCAGTTTTTCCTAAGTTATAGTACGTTTATATTAAGAATATATGATTACAGTTAAGATAAGTCATTCTGTTGACAAATACAAACCATGCCCGTGGAATCCGGTTTCCCCACTGTTGTCTGACAAGCGAGCCTCCAATTCTTTGGATTCTGCATTTGGGTCAAACAAGCAGCGTTAACTTAATAGTAAACGGGGCACATCGGACCAAATTATATTTTACTAATTCGTAGAAATCTCTTAAATATTTCTATTATGAGAGATAATAATTGCAATATTTCGGTTTTCTAAAATTGTCTAATAATTAAGCTAGCCATTCGCAAGAGAGCTTTAGAAGAAAAAAAGGATTAGTGCTTTGAGTAGTACAGCTTGTCGTAACCCGTTTTGACCTCAGAAACATTACCAATTAACCACCCACCCGTCCATTTGCTACACATACCCGATTGAGTTTCTCCTTCTCTTTGTCTGTTCGTGGACTTAGCAACTCCTTTCCTTCAATGACCTGATAAAACAAGTTAACTAATTTAACACAACTTGACTTACTAATAGTAACTTTGTAAACTCAATTATTAAGTTGGTGATCAAATACCTCCACCATGCAAGTAGCACAAGTTCCTCCTCCAGCACAATTCAGTAGAGGTCTAGACTAAAATTGCCGAAAAAGAAAAAAAATATTATGTTATCAGATACATTAAACAATTCACAAAAGAACATCAAAGTAGATAGCCTTACATATGGTCCATATAACTCGATATTCGAATCCAGCATTATGTCTCTAAGTTTCTGTCCACCAGTCGCATTTCTAAAATGTACATCAGGCGTTCCATCTGGTAGCAACACAGGCTGCCATTTGACATAAACATATATAACTTCATTACCAAAATCTAGTAATCAACCTACAATGTGCATTAAAACGACATGGTTAATGTTCATGACTTACACTAACGAATGCGAAATTGACACAAGGTGGTTCTTGCGAAGACACGGCTTCAGGTGGACCATCACGAAGCGCGGTCATGGCTCGGATTCTTAATCTAGAGTAAGTGTGACACTTTGTAGAGGGTCTTTGAATGGTTCTAATTGTGGTCTTGAAATTGTACATGCCATAAGTATTCATGGGTTGAATCGTGCCCATTTTCGAGCTCGTTTTAAGACTCTTCTTTTTGGTCTATAAAGTAGACATTTTCCAGCTAAGTTTAGATGATTTTCAGTTACAACAAGGGTTATAGGTTTTTATGTGTGTGGATATGATACATCTTATCTGCTGCTAGTGATATGGGGAATGCTTGCACCCTGTGGTATTATTTTGTTCCTTCTTAAAGTCCAAATTGTTTAGTTTACCATTTTACCCCTTTAGCTAAAATCATCAAACTTGTACATAGCATTTGGTACTTCACATATTCTGGTTCAAACAACTCACTAGCAAATTATACACATTATGAATCATTAAACTATATAAATAAAAGTAAGAAACCTTCTGTGGCCCATGACTAGGCTCACGTTCAACATGTGAGAAGTAAATCACCTAACATCATGATTAAAGGTACACAATGACATGAGTTTTCTTTACGTCACATGTCCCCTACCATTGGGCTACCATGACAGAGATGAGTCATTAAAACTATATACTAACCAACATTGGCGGAGCTACAAAGTATTTTCTTGGAGGGCCAAAATGCACATACACACATATTGGGAGGGCTAAAGTAATAATTTCTGTTATAGCTATATGTATTGAACGGCCAAACTTCCATTTTTATACATAAGATTACAAAGTGTAGGGGGGCCAGAGCCCTTTTCTGTCTCTATATAGCTCCGCCTCTGCTAACCAATTAAAAAACTAATTTGATAACACCAATTTACAAAGATCAACATAATACTTGCATATCGACGAAGAACATGAAACTATATGTCAATTAGTTTTCGCTTTTGAACTAGTAAAAAATGCCAAAACAAATCACTAGAAGGAGGGCTTGAACTACATCATTTATCCCCATTTCAAAGATATAAAGACAAAGTGCAAATATAGTAAATTATACACATTATGAATCATTAAGCTATATAAATAAAAGGGTTAATTTTATATGTGAGAGGTAAATCACGTAATATTATGATTAAAAGTACCTAATGATATGAGTTTTTATTTACGTCACATGTCCGTCCCCCATCATTTAGCTACCATGACAATGACAAATCATTAAAACTATATACTAACACCGATTTACAAAGTATAATGATCAACAAAATACTTGCATAGCATATTCATAATGTGAGACTGGTCGTTCTCAAACTAAATGTTGGTGGGTTACTTCCCAGAACAGGGTTAAGACAATCAATGACAGTAGCAATACCACTAGGTGGTTACCGGATATCACTTGGAATCGTGTGATCACTTTCCAAAGTAAACTATTCGACCCTAATGCCTGGGTATCACGAATATCTACTTGGGATAAGACCAAATGCAGTTAGAGAATTAGGCACAATTCTTTAACCCTTGCGCTTATAAGTGTTTAGTGTTTTCTGTGTGTGTCTCATGCATGTTCAGATCTCCTATATATAGGAGGTTACTCTTGAGCTATTCCAATGGAATTATGAGTATTAATCGGCCCATTAATAGCCTCATAATTATCCCCATTATAGCCGTTAGTGGTTACATGACCAATTAAACGTGGTCATAAAGAAGTTGTAACTGTCATTTAGCAGTACTTTCCATAAGCAGTACTTTCCACTAGCATTACTTTCACTTACAGTGGAAATACAGCCTATCAGTAGAAACACTGCTTATCAGTACTTTCATAGCATCAGTACTTTCACAGTGCTACAGTGGAAACACTGCCTATCAGTGGAAGCACTGCTTATCAGTGGAAACCACAAGAAGTACTTTCAACAAGCAGTACTTTCCACAAGCAGTACTTTCACCAACAGTACTTTCACCAAGCAGTACTTTCACCAGTACTACCAATACAAACCACTATAAGAGTCAGGGTGTTCATGGACCTTATGGGTGTACACTCCGTACCTCCTAACCCATTACAAGGTGTGAACTAATCCCACAAGTGCACTAAATTTTTCCAACAATCCTCCCCAAATTTAGTTCACTTCCTTTGCATGAAAAATAAACATCAATCAAAACATGTGCATAAATGAAAATGTCCTGAGGATTGAATTTCCATCTTAGTAAATTACACGTTCAAATATTCGAGAATCAGGGTGTTCTAAGAATTGAACCCTTCAACCCATTTGAATACCTGAAGATAAAATACACACAAGTTTTCAAACACTTAAAAGCTCCTGACACTATACAAGCCATGTGTCCATATCCAAATTCATAAATGTTGTAAAAGCTAAAGTCCAAAGCTTCCTGAAGCGGCAAAACTTCAACATTTACATAGGTGATTCCTCTTTAGTCATGCTTCTGCCAAGCACTTTTTCAAAGAAAATTAACCATTAAGAAGTAAAGACTTCATCCTCCTTTCAGCAGGTTCTGAGCACAAACTTGGGATGTAAATAAAACATGTGCTCCAGTCCACTGAATGTTCAGCTTTCCACATTGAACTCAGCTCCCAAGTTTCCTTAGGAGGGAGTTGGGTGTCCTAGCATTCAGTGACTAAGTTGGACTTAAACCCATCCCTTTAGCAGACTTTATAACCAAGTCTCTAGCCAGACCCTTCATCAAGTGATCAGCAAAGTTCTGTTGAGATCTCATAAACTCTATAGATACCACCCCATTCATGATAAGCTCACGAATCATGCTATGCTTGACACCTAAGTGTCTAGACTTACCATTGTACATCTGGCTATAAGCCTTAGCCAATGTAGCTGCACTATCACACCGGATAGAAATAGGTGCTATAGGTTTAGGCCACAGTGGAATCTCAAGAAGCAAGTTTTTCAACCATTCAGCTTCTTTACCAGCAGCAGCTAAGGCCACAAATTCAGATTCTATTGTTGAACTGGTGATGCAAGTTTGCTTCTTGGATGCCCAAGAAATTGCACCTCCACCAAGTAGGAATACCCAGCCACTGGTAGACGAATTGTCTTCAGTGTTACTGATCCAACTTGCATCAGTGTAACCTTCCAACACTTATGGGTAACCAGTATATGAGAGACTATAGTCCATAGTTCTCTTCAAATACTTCAGTACCCTCTGAACTGCTTGCCAGTGATGAGCACTAGGATTACTAGTATACCTGCTCAATTTTCCCACTACAAAACCAATATCAGGTCTTGTACAAGTCATGGCATACATCAGGCATCCAATTACCCTAGAATACTCAAGTTGAGATACAGCCTTGCCATGATTAGGCATCAGCTTCTCACAAGTATCCATAGGTGTACTCACTGGAGTACAATCAAAGTAATTAAATTTTCTCAGTACCTTCTCAATATAATGAGACTGAGAGATAGAAATTCTATTACTTTCATGTTTAATCCTTATACCAAGGATAACATCAGCCTCCCCCATGTCTTTCATGGAGAACCTTGATGACAAAAATTCCTTTGTCAGGTCAACCTGATTTTGGTCAGTGCCAAAGATCAACATGTCATCAACATATAGACAAATGATGACTCATTTACCAGATTCATCAAATTTGCTATATACACATTTGTCAGCTTGGTTAAGAACATAACCACTAGACAAAACCACTTCATCAAACTTTTGATGCCATTGCTTAGGTGCCTGTTTAAGTCCATAAAGAGACTTAATCAGTTTACACACCTTGTTTTCATTGCCTGGCATGATGAAGCCCTGAGGTTGGTTCATATAAACCTCCTCTTCCAATTCACCATTCAAGAAAGCTGTTTTCACATCCATCTGATGAATAACCAGATTGTGAATAGATGCCATAGCAATCAGTAGTCTTATGGTACTGATACGAGCCACAGGGGCATAAGTATCAAAATAGTCTATTCCTGACTTTTGTTTAAAGCCCTGAATGACTAGTCTAGCCTTGAACTTTTCAATAGTTCCACCTACCTTCATTTTCCTTTTGAAAATCCATTTGAAACCCAGAGGTTTGCAACCAGGAGGTAGATCAACCAACACCCAAGTGTTGTTGCCCATGATGGAATCCATCTCATCATTGATTGCTTCTTTCCAGAAAGCAATGTCCTGGGACTTCATTGCTTCTTCAAATGTTTTGGGGTCATCCTCAACAATGAAGCAATAGGAGTATTGGTCTGAGACCTCATCCCTAGTACCTTCAACTAAGTATAGTTGAAACTCAGGTCCAAATGACTTTGGAGTCCTGACCCTTTTGCTCTTCCTGAGCACATGTTCAGGTTGCTGAACCACAACCTCATCAGGGACCACTGATGGTTCATCATCAGGGACCTCTGATACACCAGTGTCATGAGTTCCATTAGGAATCCTCTGACTTGGTCTAGGGACTGATGAGAATCTATTCTCATCAAAGTCTGCATCCCTTGATTCAATTATTGAGTTAACTGAAACATGTTCATTAGGTTCAATAACATAGAACCTAAAAGCCTTGGAATGCTCAGCATATCCAACAAAGATGCAGTCAATGCCTCTTTCACCCAAAGTCTTTAGCTTTGGATCAGGGAGTCTTACAACAGCCCTACAACCCCAAACCTTGAGATAATTCAGGTTGGGTTTCCTTTTAGTCCAGAGTTCATAAGGGGTAACCTTGTTCCTTTTGTTGGGAACCCTATTTAACAAATAGCAAGCTGTTAGCATAGCTTCACCCCAGAACCCTTGACTCAGTCCTGAATAGGACAACATGGAATTAACCATCTCCTTCAGCACCCTGTTTTTCCTTTCAGAAATACCATTTTGCTGAGGAGTATAAGGGGCAGTCGTTTCATGGATTATTCCAACAGACTGAAAGTACTGAGTATCCATGTACTCACCTCCCCTATCAGTCCTTAATCTTTTGATCAAAGACCCAAGTTGTAATTCAACTTCAGTTTTAAACACTTTGAATTTATCTAATGCTTCATCCTTGGTATGTAATAAATAGACATAACAAAATCTAGAAGCATCATCAATAAATGTCACAAAGTACTTCTTATTCCCCAAAGAAGGAGTAGCATGCAAATCACACAGGTCACTGTGAATAAGCTCCAAGATCTTAGTCTCACGACTAACACCCTGAAAGGGTTTCTTGGTTATCTTGGTCAACATGCAAGTTTTACACCTTTTAGTGTCCATGTCAAAAGCAGGGATTAAACCATCCCTAGACATATCTTGCATCCTTTTATAGTGAACATGACCAAGTCTAGCATGCCAAAGGTTAGAATCACTCTGATCATATGTGGTCACAAAAGCTGAAATAACACTGTCAGTGGTAATATTAAGCCTGAACATTTGATTACATAAATAACCAAAACCAATAAAAACACCACATTTAGAAAGAACAAATTTATCAGATTCAATAACTTGTTTATATCCATGATTATTCAAAACACTACTTGAAACCAAGTTTTTCCTTATATCAGGAACATGAATAACATTAAACAAAGTTACAATCTTTCCAGAACTAAACCTAAGATCTACACAACCACGACCATGCACCAAGGCTGTTGACTCATTTCCCATGTGAAGAATAGAACCATCATTCAGTGACTCATAAGTCTTGAACCAGCTTCTATCTTTACACACATGAACTGTTGCACCAGAGTCAACCCACCACGCAACATCATCATCCTGCACATAAAAAGATTCAGATACATATGTAACATAATAAATCTGAAAAGACTTATTAAACATATTCTGACCTTTCAGTGAGTTGGTTGAACCACCACTCCCTGAACCATTAGTGCCTGATCCATTGGCTTTACCACCAACTTTAACACCCTTGCAGTCCCTTTTAATGTGACCAGTCTTGCCACATTTGCAACAAGTAGGTGTTGCCTTCTTGTTAGGATCTGCCCTTGTGTTATCATGAAATTTGCGTTTGCCTTTGTTGTCATTGTACCTGGTGGAGTTGTTATGCTCCACCATATTGACAACAGATGGTCCAGCAGCATTGCCACTCTTTGGCTTGTCATTATCCTGCACTTTGAGAGATTCCTCAATGTGCAGATGACTGCCCAACTCAACAAGAGTTAACTCCTCCTTCATATGTTTCAAGGTATGCTTGAAATCTTTCCATGAAGGAGGGAGTTTGTCAATGACACAAGAGACTTTGATAGCCTCATCCATGCTCATTTGGTGTTGTGTAAACCTTCCAAGTATTCCAAGAAGTTCATTGTATTGTTACATAACTGGTCTTGAATCAGTCATTTTGTAATTTGTGAAATTACTAACAAGGAACTTCTTACTTGATGCATCCTCAGCCATATATTTGGCATCCAAGGAATCCCACAGTTCTTTGGAAGATTCAAAGTTCTGATAAATATCAAACAAAGAATCAGACATACCATTCAGAATAAGACCTCTGCATATGTAGTCATCATTCTCCCACTTGCTCCTCCTTCTGATCTGCTCAACCGTAGCATCATCCCCATCATCAGGAATAGGTGTAGTTAGCACATACACCACACTCATGCTTGACAGCAAGAAGTGCATCTTCTTCTGCCACCTCCTAAAGTCCACCCCTTCAAACTTGTCCAGCTTAGCAAAGTTTGAAGCCATGTGTTTCATTGCAGCAGCAGCCATTGATTATCACAAATAGTTTACTTTGATTGTTGGTGGGTTACTTCCCAGAACAGGGTTAAGACAATCAATGACAGTAGCAATACCACTAGGTGGTTACCGGATATCACTTGGAATCGTGTGATCACTTTCCAAAGTAAACTATTCGACCCTAATGCCTGGGTATCACGAATATCTACTTGGGATAAGACCAAATGCAGTTAGAGAATTAGGCACAATTCTTTAACCCTTGCGCTTATAAGTGTTTAGTGTTTTCTGTGTGTGTCTCATGCATGTTCAGATCTCCTATATATAGGAGGTTACTCTTGAGCTATTCCAATGGAATTATGAGTATTAATCGGCCCATTAATAGCCTCATAATTATCCCCATTATAGCCGTTAGTGGTTACATGACCAATTAAACGTGGTCATAAAGAAGTTGTAACTGCCATTTAGCAGTACTTTCCATAAGCAGTACTTTCCACTAGCAGTACTTTCACTTACAGTGGAAATACAGCCTATCAGTGGAAACACTGCTTATCAGTACTTTCATAGCATCAGTACTTTCACAGTGCTACAGTGGAAACACTGCCTATCAGTGGAAGCACTGCTTATCAGTGGAAACCACAAGCAGTACTTTCCACAAGCAGTACTTTCCACAAGCAGTACTTTCACCAACAGTACTTTCACCAAGCAGTACTTTCACCAGTACTACCAATACAAACCACTATAAGAGTCAGGGTGTTCATGGACCTTATGGGTGTACACTCCGTACCTCCTAACCCATTACAAGGTGTGAACTAATCCCACAAGTGCACTAAATTTTTCCAACACTAAATCATTTATCCGCATTGCTATTATATAAACACAAAGTGCAAATATAGTAAAGTATACACATTATGAATCATTAAACTATATAAATAAAAGTAACCAACCTTCTAGCAGCCCATGGACTAGTCTCACGCTCAGCATGTGAGAGGTAAATCACGTAACATCATGATTAAAGATACACAATGTTATGAGTTTTTTTTTACATCACATGTTCCTTAGGGCATCTACTATGGTGAACCTTTATAAAGGTTTATAATAGTGCCTAGTCATCGGAAATCATAAATTCATAAACCTTTTTCTTGTTATAAACCTTTCTTCACTATGGATAAATTACTTAAAGCTTTATAAAACCTCATTAAACACAAAAGCATTAAATTTAGATGAGGTTCAAGATATTAGACATTTTCATTCCACATAAGCATGAAACAAATTTCCACTATGGTTAATAAAATGATAGATCTCTTCATCTTTTCTTAGACCTTTTTTATAAACCACCATAGTGGATGCTCTTACCATTGAGCTACCATAACAGAGGCAAGTAATTAAATATATACTAACCAATTAAACAAGTAATTTGATAACACCAATTTATAAAGATCAACATAATACTTGCATATCAACAAAGAAAATGAAATTAAATGTCAATTAGTTTTCATTCTTAAACTAGAGTAAATTACAAAAACCGTCCTTGCGGTATCAAATTGCAAACACAGTCTTTACCTTTTCAAGTTCAGATAACATCCTTGTGGGAAAATTTTAATGCGGATATCGTCCTTGCCCGAATGTGAACTGACTAAAATGCCCTAATTAAAATATTGAAGGCAAGGGTATTTAAGTCATTTCACATTGTGATAGGGACAATACTTGCACTTTCGAAAACATAAAGACTGCTCTTGCAATTTGGATATGGATAGTTTTTGCAATTTACTACTAAAAAATTTAAAAAATAATTAGAAATAAATCGCTAGAAGGAGGGCTTGAACCTCCGACCTTGTGGTTAACAGCCACACGCTCTAACCAACTGAGCTATTCCAGCAACTTGTTTCTTAATAACACTTCAAAATATATAAACCAAACAAATACTCACTTTCATTACACCTTCTTCTTACAAAAATTCTTAAACCCTATTCCATATTATCCTTTTAGGGCACAAGAATCAAACACAATGCCCTTATTTGCACACAATCTTCGCCTTCTTTTCTTAAACCCTAACCCTTCATTATTTTTCAAATTCACTCCTAAAAAATACCCATTATTCACTTGCCTCTCATCTCCACGAAACCCTAAAAAAAACTACAACCAAACACGCAGAATAAGCACCACAAGAATCAAGAAAATGGAGGAAAAAGATGAAGCAAAAGTTGGGTTTAATAGAAAAAGAGCAGAGGGTAAAGATAAAAGTAGTAGACCTAAAGATTTGAAGCTTAAAGCTAGGAAATTGAATCCTGTTAATACCATTTCTTATGTTCAGGTATAGTTATTTTGTGATATGGGTTTTTGATTTTGGGCTGTTTTTGAAAAAGGGTATTTGTTATTTTGTGTTAAATTATTGTATTTTAGTGATTTTTTTGGTGATCAAGATTTGGTTTTTAGGGTGATTTGTGATATGGGTTTTTGATTTTGAGCTGTTTTTGAAAAAGGGTATTTTTTATTTTGTGTTTAAATATTGTGTTTATTGATTTTGTTGGTGATCAAGATTTGGGTTTTAGGGTGATTTGTGTTAAGGGTTTTTGATTTTGGGCTGTTTTTGATAATGGGTATTTGTTATTTTGTGTTAAATTATTGTATTTTAGTGATTTTTTTGGTGATCAAGATTGTGTGAAGATTTGGTTTTTAGGGTGTTTTGTGATATGGGTTTTTGATTTTGAGATGTTATAAAAAATGGGTATTTGTTATTTTGTGTTTAATTATTGTATTTCATGATTTTTTTTGGTATCAAGATTTGGTTTTTAGGGTGATTTGTGATATGGGTTTTTGATTTTGGGTTGTTTTTGAAAAAGGGTATTTGTTATTTTGTGTTTAATTATTGTATTTTTGATTTTTTTTTTGGTGATCAAGATTGTGTAAAGATTTGGTTTTTAGCGTGATTTGTGATAAGGGTTTAAAGGGTATTTGTTATTGTGTGCAGATTTTGGGGACTGGTATGGATACTCAAGATACGTCGTCTTCGGTTCTGTTGTTTTTTGATAAGCAGAGGTTTATATTCAATGCTGGTGAAGTAAGTGTTTTGATGTGGTTTTTTGCGTTGTTTGTATCTTTGAAAGTGATTATTGCGCCTTCGAGTAATAGATAATAGACTTGTTTGGATAATGTATAACTGAATTTTGCCTTTTACATGATTATCTAATGTCAAATGATTAGTTTAGGGTCAACATGCCTTTTTGGGCTAGGATGATTATTCTGATATCGATTGTTCCATAGCATACGTTGCCAGACATGAATTATCCGGGGATAATTTGGGTAGGCTTGTATGGTAAATAGTTGTATACTTGTATATCTAAAGTCAGCGGCTATTACTATCTTTCCTTCTATAGAATCAAAGAATCAAAACATCTTTCATGATCCTCAATTTCTGGCTTGTTATTAACTTTTTTTAGTGATTTGTTTAGGGACTGCAACGATACTGTACAGAACATAGGATTAAGCTGTCTAAGGTACAATTTTCCTTACAAACATTTCAGATTAACGTCTACGTTTACTGTATATGCTAAAATGATTAACTGAGAAGGGCTTGATTCTTCTGTTCTTAGATTGATCACATATTTCTTTCGCGTGTTTGCTCCGAAACTGCTGGTGGACTGCCAGGTTTGTACATTGTTATAAATTCTAAATTTATTTGGGACATTATTCTAACTGGAATATCTTAATTTTAGCAATGACTATTTTGTAGGTCTTTTATTAACATTGGCTGGCACTGGTGAAGAAGGGATATCTGTAAGTAGTACTACGGCGATAGCATGGATTATTGTTTTGAATGTATAAGATTAACAATAGAATTGTTATGTTTTCGCTAACATGGAATTTTTGTTTGATATTTGAAGGTAAATGTATGGGGACCCTCAGATTTCAAGTATTTAGTTGATGCAATGAAATCATTCATACCAAATGCAGCCATGGTTCACTCACGATGCTTCGGCCCATCACCCAATTCTGATAAGGTTTCGTTAGATAATCCTGGAAAACTTCATGATCAACTCAAACTTATTGATGATGAAGTTGTCAAAATATCAGCTATCTTATTGCAACCAGCAAACCATGGGCTGAAAGAAGACAAGAATGCATTCAAGTCTAGTGATATTTCTGTTTTATATATCTGCGAGTTGCCTGAGATTAGGGGTAAATTTGACCTGGAAAAGGCCACGGCACTTGGATTAAAACGTGGACCAAAATATCGTGACCTGCAGGAGGGTAAATCTGTGAAATCAGATACAATGGATATTATGGTATACTTGCCGCCTTTAGTTATAATATAATATTTCATATGTTTTTATAACTCGATATGTATAAAAGGTGTCTATTTCGGTTTTCGACACTTATACTTTTTAATGGGTTGAATGGGTATTGAATTATCTCAAATGGGTCAAATAAAATCTTTGGCTAAAGGGAAGCAGGTTAAATAGGTTAAACGGGTTGAAAGTTGCTTGAATTGTGTTTTATTGATACAACCACTTTAACCCTTTTATCTAAAGATTTTGATTATTATAGTAATATTGTCTTATGTATGAAAGTTTCCAAAAATGAACAAATTAGTGTTTGTAAGTTCAACCTTTCATGACCTTGCCCGTTTTGACCAGTTTGAAAAAGTTGACTGTATTAACTGCAACCTGGTTTGTCTGTTCATCTCCAATATTTATTTTTGTTTGTATTTTTCAGGTTCATCCTGATGATGTACTTGGTCCTTCGCTTCCTGGACCTATTGTTCTCCTAGTAGATTGCCCTACCCTCTCTCATTTTCGAGAATTATTATGTGCAGAATCTCTCGACACTTACTATGCTGATATTCCGAGTATGCCAGAGGAGAAACGCAAGACTGTTAATTGTGTAATTCACTTAAGCCCTTCATCGGTTGTAAATTCTAGTGACTATCAAAAGTGGATGTCAAGATTTGGTGGGACCCAGCATATCATGGCAGGACATCAAATGTAAGCCTCTCTGCCTTATTCATATTTTCTTGAACGACCGAGAATAAAAATTTTAACAAAAAATAGTCCTTGATACCTTCACAGGAAGAATATCGAGATCCCAATTCTACATTCAAGTGCGAGAGTTGCAGCCCGTCTTAACTACTTATGTCCTCAGTTCTTCCCAGCTCCTGGTTTTTGGTCTCTTCATAAACAGAACGGTTCGACCATACCCTTCACAAATGAGGTATTGTTTTATGACATTATAGAAGTAAGGGTTTGTTTTCGCATAAAATACAAACTTACTTATTAATTTATCCTGGTTTAGTCGTTATTACTTCTTTTTTTGGAAAGCATCTTTGTTCTTTTTTCTGCTCGGAAGTATTAAAAATATGCTTTTGTGTCTCATTTGGGTCATTTGTAGTCCATTTTTTGGCATTTTTACGTATAACATTTTACAGTGGTATTCTACATGCAAAAATCCAAAAAACAGTTAGTTGTGATCGGAACATATTTACTTATAAGCTTATTTATTATGACTACAGGATACCGATTCAAAGCTTTGCGAGACTATTTCTGCTGAAAATCTCCTCAAGGTACTGATATAGTAAATTAAATAATTTTATTTTCTGTTTTGCAACTACTGATCCCTTTCTTAAACAATATATTTATTGAAATTTGTTGAAACAGTTTCGTCTGCGTCCTCATGCACAACTTGGACTAGACAGATCTGGTATTCCGACTAAAGCGGGTCCTATTCAAATCATTGATGACCTACTTTTAGAAATTCCAGAGATATCAGATGCTGCTAGACAAGTTGCACATCTTTGGGAAGGGGGTGAAGATGAAGGAGAAGGGGTGACATTTATGGAAGGTGAAAAGAACGTGACTGAAGAACCTTGGTTGAATCAAAATAGTCTTCCTGATTGTTTGGAGGATATTACAAGAGAAGATGTCGAGATTGTTCTTTTGGGGACTGGTTCATCTCAACCGTCCAAGTATCGTAATGTTAGTTCTATCTTCATCAATCTTTTCTCTAAAGGCAGTGTTTTGTTAGACTGTGGCGAGGGAACCCTCGGTCAGCTCAAAAGAAGGTAACAGTAATATGTCCATTCATGAATAGGTCAATTTGGGCTGTGTTTTACTTAAACGGGTCAAATTATGAAATTAGCTAAAAGAGAAACCAATAAAATGGTGAACAAGTTAATAGTCGCCTAAGTTGTTTTTTAATGCCTATAACCTCCTAAATTGTTTTTTTTATCAGTGATTGGGGCTATTATGGTTACAATATTAGTATTTTTCTTTGTCATAACTGATCTGTTACTTTGTATATAATTTTTTTATCGAACGGACCAAAAAGTTGGCCGCTGGTCGACTCAACCTAAAGCAGCCTATTCTTTTTGGCCCCATCACCCAACCCATCTCTAATTTCCGGTTTACTAAATTTTCCATGAGCAGATATGGTATTGAAGGCGCGGATAATGCTGTTAGAGGTTTGAGATGTATCTGGATTTCACATATCCATGCAGATCACCACACGGGTTTAGCTAGAATACTTGCTCTCAGACGGGATCTATTAAAAGGGGTCCCACATGAACCCTTAATTGTCATCGGCCCAAGACAACTCAAAAGGTTCCTTGATGCATATGAAAGACTCGAAGACTTGGATATGCAATTTCTTGATTGTAGGCATACAACCGAAGCTTCTTTAGCTTCTTCCAGATCAAACAATTATGAACCTCCAAATGAAAACAACGTTGATTCTAATCTGTTTGCTAAAGGAAGTCAGATGCAAAGCCATTGGCAAAGAACAGGTATTCCTGTAGATAGTGTAGTAGCGTACCCGATTCTTAAAAACTTAAAAGATGTGCTTGGAGATGCGGGTTTGGATGATGTCATCAGTTTTCCTGTTGTGCATTGCCCTCAAGCTTTTGGGGTCGCTTTGAAAGGTGCTGAAAGAGTTAATAGCGATGGTAGAATAATACCCGGGTGGAAGATTGTTTATTCTGGTGACACTAGACCGTGTCCAGAACTAGTTGAAGCTTCTCAAGGTGCAACGGTTCTCATACACGAGGTAAATTGAATCAACTACTCAAGGGGGTGCTTAGCTATGCGTCTTTTTAACTATTTATCTCATTTTGCCTACTTGAAACTACAATAATCAAATATTAGCATCGATTATGTTGGTATCTAGGTCAAGTAGTTAGTTTAGAATAATGAGTTTCAGGCCAGTTGCAACAAAACTATCATCTGATTTTAAATTAAAGTGACCTATTATAACTCTGTTTTAAACCTACTTTTAGTGTCTTTTACTTTCATTTCACAAATATATCATTCTTGTATAAAAAAAAATCTTCATTTTTTTCGGTAAAATTGACCATCACCCCTTTTCGCAGTTGGTCCATTTTTCCATTAGAATATTGTTTTTTTCTTGGTAAAATTGACCTATTGACCCCTTTTTTTTAAGCTAATTTGAGTCTTTTTGTTTGAGTCTCATTTCCTAAAACCTTACATTTGTAAAAACTTTTCTTTTGTAATATTGAATCGACCTGTTCACCTTTTTAAAATCTACTTTTGAGTTTCTTGCTCTGAATATGAGACTATTTTCCGCAACCTGTTTTATTACAGCTGAAAATCATATACTACTTTATCAATACCACATAAAACCTTACATCCGAACACCCCCTAATATGGGTTTATGAAAATTGCGATTTCAGGCAACTTTTGAAGATGCGTTAGTGGAAGAGGCAATAGCAAGAAACCACAGTACAACGGAAGAAGCCATTGGAGTGGGGAACTCTGCAGGAGCTTATCGTATCATTCTTACTCATTTCAGTCAAAGATACCCAAAAATTCCAGTTTTCGATGAAAGCCACATGCATAAAACCTGCATTGCTTTTGACATGATGAGTGTTAACTTTGCCGATTTACACGTGCTTCCAAGAGTACTTCCTTACCTTAAATTGCTGTTTAAGAATGAAATGATTGTCGATGAATCTGATGATGTTGAGGATGCCGTTACTTTGGCTGCTTAAACTTTCTTTGTTAGCGCTATAATCAAGTTTACCGATTCTTTTTAAGGCTTTTTTTGTCGTTACATTCGTAAGGATAAGTTTTGTATAGATAACAAATCAATTCAAACGTTATAGTTCATTAGTTTGCAACACTTTGTTAGTGTAACATTTAAACTGTGAACGAGTCATTAACAATTCATTAAATCGGGTTAGATCTGAAATAACATGTCAACATATATACCATTTGTACATGCCGATATGGGTCTCCTTGAAAATAGCTAGATTGAACTATGGAACTCAAATAATTTTTTAAACGAAAAGCACACATACTTGTCTTCTTTCATAAATGAGCCAATAAAAAGTATATATTGGATGATAATTTCATAAAACCACCACCAAATGGCTTAGTGGTAAGGTCATTGGCTTTCAAACAAGAGCCCAAAGTTCAAACCTTGCTCGGTCCATACATTTGGGGTGGCTAGAGAAGGGTTGGAAATAGTCTCAGGATTAACCCGGTGATGACGTGTACACACGTACATCTGAGTCAAAGCTTTCAAACAAGAGGTTAAGGGTTCAAACTTAACTAGGTGTATACATTTGAGGGTGGCTACGGAAGGATTGGAAATGGCCCCGGGATTAACCCGGTGATGTCACGTACATTTGAGTTAAAATGTTGGCCCTCCACCCACATCCGGATCATAAGTTCTTAGAAGAAATTTACTACTCCTATTTTCTTTAGGATTTAGATTTAAATTCTAGGAACTTGAACAATCTCTCATACCCTTTGGTCTACTTGGCCATTAAGATGGACACATTTAACTAAAAATCATAATCATTGTTACCACGCGGGAAACTAAACTCCATTAAATGCTTTAACAAATCATAATCACTATATATTAAACTTCATCTTCCTTCAACTTACATTCATCCTCATATTCTCTTGATAGTTTTCCAGGTTAGAAAATTGGTGTATTTCATATTTTCTTTAGTTTGTTTATTAAGTTCTAGTGGCAAATAATGTGTACTACTTTTTATATGCTTGTCTAAACAGGAGTTCAGCCTTTCTTGTTTATCTCCACAAAGCAATATACTAAAATGGTATGTGGTAACTTATTATAGAAATGTGATTTATTTATTTATTTTCAGTTCCACTTGTATAAAACTTTTTTGATGTTTAGTTATTTAAATGCAGAGATTAGGCACAAAAGTCAAGTTATTCAGATCTTGGACGGTCGATGATAGGGTTGCTCGTAAACTTGAAGGCACTTGCTTTCATCGGTTTATAGGCTTCTCTTTGTGTCGTTTTATGTTTCTTGAAGAGATGGCAAGGTCCTATTCACAGAAAGAAAATACATTTGTTGTTGGTAATACACATCTTTATCTAGGACTAGAGGATGTATACTATCTGTCTGGTTTGCCTGTTGATGGGCGCCCAATAATTGTAGGTGATCATCTTGAGGATCGGACCTCATTATATAGACGCTTATTAGATGGTAAATATGATGAGGGTCGTGGAAACCTATTGAGATGTAAGTGGTTGAAAGAAACGTTCGAGTCAGTTCCGAAAGATCTTGAAAATGAACAGCTTGATCCATATGTCCGAGCTTATATTCTTTTCATTATTGGAACATTGTTGCTTTGTGATAGTGATTATGACGATACTGTTTTGACCTACTATCTGATATTTATTGAGAATTTGCACCCTAATTCTTTAAATAGCTATGCATGGGGTGCTGCGGTCCTTGCAAGGCTTCATCAAAGCCTGCAAAAGAAAAATAAGACCGTTAGGGGAGCAATTTGGATTCTTGAGGTACGTTAATTCACTTACTTGTATGTATAACAGCTAGCTCTACTATACTTCTTTGAACTGAAATCCGTGAATTTTCTTAAGCTCTTTCTCTTAGAAAGGGTTCCGCATGTTGCACTAGCTTACTTAAAGGAACAACCGGAACTCACAAAAAAATTTCCTGCCTTTGTCGAATGGGGCGACCTGCTGTGCAAGCTATCTAAAGATCACCAAATGACTGATGGTTGGCGACATATTTTTTACAAGATACAAGCAGAGGTGCTATTTGCAAACAATTACTTTTATAAAAGTATACTCTTTCTTTTGCTTAACTAGCTTAGATCTGATTTTTCAGGAAATTAAGTGGACTCCTTATGAAAGATTTTCTGGAATTGATAGGCAAAGAATTTTTTATTCTCGTACAGTTCTTTTTGATGATAATAGAATCGCATACCATGTGCCAGAAAAGGCCCCGTTGCAGCTATCCATTATCAGTATGCAAGAACCTTCACATCCTATGATAAACCTAGAAGAATTACTATATACACTTCACATAAACAAGAATTTGAAGTTGATACAGGAATGGTGTGAACATCGGTATAAGGCAGAAACTTGCATTATCGACACTAATGAAGGTAATGCTTGTTTGTTTATGACAAGACAAAAATGTAGGTGCCTAAACTGTACTGAAGTGTAATTTTCTAATGCATTTGCAGGTTTTGTTCTTCCAAACCCCCCTTCAGAGGCGTCTTCTGCTTTTGATGATTCTGAAAGACGTGGTATGACCCCTTTTTACTTGCTTATCTATTATCGTTCATCATTTATAATTTACTTATGTGTTGCAATCCCTCTTTTTTTGTATCTAGCTACGTCACCGCCGTTGGAGACCAATGCTGACATTCCGGCTGCAGAGAAGAAGAAAGCTGAATGGTCTGGAGAGACGAATGGTGTTGAGAGGCCGAAGAAGAAGAAACGTAAGGAGGATTTCCCGGATGAGGTCAAGCTGGTATCTGATTCCAATTATATCTTGTTGATAACTCCATTGAACCAGGCTCACCCCACGGAAGAATCTTCCGAACAGCTTAATGCTTTGGAAGAGGATTTTTCGGACGAGGTCGAGCTGGTATCCGATTCCAATAATATCTTGTCGGTAACTCCATTGAACCAGACTCACACCACGGAAGAATCTTCCAAACAGCTTAATGCTTTGGAAAAGGATTCCCCGGATAAGGTTGAGCTGGTATCCGATTCCATTAGTATCTTGTCGACAACTCCATTAAACCAGGCTCACGCCATGGAAGAATCTTCTGAACAGCTAAATGCTTCGGAAAAGGGTGGAAGCAATCATTCAAACGGGGCAGGGAATACAGAATGTACTGGTCATGATGGGGGTGATGGCCATGATCATGCAACAAACATGGATCAGCCACACACCGAGGATGCCACTCCTCATGCCGTGACTACTAATGTAGCTGCTCCTCTTGCTCATACCATCACTGAGCAAACCGGCCGATCAGCATTTTTCCACTCCGACGGTATCTTACTTCTTCTTTTAAACATTTTTTTGGTTTATCTTATTTTATCCTTTCGACCCATTTAGTGTACTTTACATGATGGCAGCTCATTCCTCTCATTCTTCTTCCGGCTTTATTGCTGAAGAGAACTCTCCCGGAGGAGCAGGTAAGCATTGTTTTTACTAGAAATACTAAGTTCATGGTTTTCTGCTTCTTACTTGATCTTTCTTGTCTCAGGTAATCTTTCCGGTGGTGAGGATATCCGATCCACATACTTTGCTCCTAACTGGAGCTTGAGAGATGGCGATCGTCTCAACACCGTGCAATCATGCCGAGAGATGCTATCTCACCTTGCCACCCCGGCGGAGCGAGCATTTGAAGATGAGCTTACAGATCGTCAAGCACTCCAAAGGGCATGGCAAAGTTTGGGAGAGAGCACCCTTGCCCAAGCGGATCTTCTCCGGAGGTTCGAACGTCTTAGTTCTGACCACACCAAGCTTTATGAGAGGCTGTCAGAGAAATATAGACTTTTGGAGCGGGATCATGCCTCATGTGCTGACCGGGAGGCGGGATTGAGTGAGAGAGTAAAGGATCTGGAGAAGGAGAAAGAGACTCTTCAGAGTGCTTTCAATCAACAGGCTGAAAAGATAAGAAAACTGAAAGAAGAACTTGCTCAGATAACAACTCTGCTGAATGAGTCCTAAATACTTACTTGTATGTATAACAGCTCTTTTATACTTTAACTGAAATCTGTAAATGAGTCCGGAACTCACAAAAAAAATTCCCGCCTTTGTCGAATGGGTCGCCCTGCTGTGCAAGCCATCTAGAAATATGCGAATGACTATCGATTTTGACAATATACAAGTAGAGGTGCTATTTGCAAACAATTACTTTTATAAAAGTATAGTCTTTCTTTTGCTTAACTAGCTTCGATCTAATTTTTTCAGGAAATTAAGTGGACTCCTTATATATGAAAGATTTTTTGGAATTAACAAATAGTTTTTTCCTATAGTACAATTTTATTTGATCTTGAGAAAATCATATACCGTATGTCAGAAAAGGCCCCGTTGCAGCTATCCATTATTAGTATGCAAGAACCTTCGGATGCTATGATAAATCTAAAAGAAAATTATAGAAACGAACATATAGACAAGAATTGAAGTTGCTACACCATTATAAAGCATATACTATTAGAGAATGGTATGAACATCGGTATGATGCAGAAACTTGCATTATGGACACTAATGAAGGTAATACTTGTTAGTTTCTGTGATTGAGACAAAAAAACGAAGTTACGGATACTGATTTTAAGTGTTGATATGTAATGAAATTGCAGGTTTTGTGCTTCCAAACCCCCCTTTTCATAAAGTAATATTCCAAGGACATGAAGAACCGTCTTCTGCTTCTGATGATTCTGAAACCGGTCAGTCTTCTCAAAGAGTCTCTCGCTTAAACATCATGAAGAGACTTCTTTCACTCATGGTAATTTACAAACTCATCATTCTTCTCAAGCTGTTCCACCACAACATAACGAAAATCAGGATGATCGTGATGAGATTTCTTCTGCCCATGATGATTCTCAAAGTGCTAATCTTACCGGTTTGTTCTTCTCGTCATTCTAGTCCTTCACAAAACCTAAAACACATGTTTGTTTTTCAACTTAAATAAGCCAAGAATAGACTAGCCTATGCAGCACAACCCTCCACACTTTAGCAATCAACTTTTTGAACTTTAGTTTATGGATATTTTTGCTTGTTGACTCCACAAGCTATTCGTTTTTAGTTAAGCACATCAAGTTTACATATTTACGGTTATACTAAATGTTATTAGGCATTCTCAACCAAATTATATATAAATAAAACTGATCAGTGATCACATGGTTTTCACACTGTTTGTATTGGCCAAATATTTACAAATATTTATTCATCACTTTCAGTTTCTTTTTTATTGGCAATAATGACAGCTTCAAGATACAGGCACAATAGATCAAGAAAACTTTGGCGTGCACTTATTTATATACATCCAATTATGCATTATCGTCATCTAATTATATACATTTTTTAAATCAAGATCGAACGTGAATTTGGCCAACAAGACGGCATCTCTTTTATTCGTGTCTTATTATCAAACTACCGTCTTTCTTTCTTCTTTAATTCCTTTGTATTTATGGCATTGCCACTTGAAAACTTGTTTCTTCACTTTCTTTAGTACTTTCTCTAATTTGACTTGTATCTTCAACAACCCGTGATTCAACTCCCATCTTTTTTGTTCTCATTAGTTGTCTTACCAAATTGAGCCGTTCAGATGAATACGGAGAAGGAATCTATAAATAGGACAAAATAAGAATATGAGTATCTTCAAGGAAACAAAAAAATAACAAAACATAAGGTGAACAGCGGGATGCTGATTAGATGTAGTGATGTACCATAGACGGCACGTATTTGTTAATTGCAGCTAATATTGCTGCATGCCCAACAGCCGAGACCTGCTCAGCACAGAGATTTTTACAAAAGCAAATAAGTCTTATTGGTTGATAAAAAATAATGATGTGGCAATTTCGACCCATTTACTATAAACGGGTCAGTTATGGTTTTTTTTACGTAAATTTTTGGATTTAAAACATAATATCTTTACTGAAATATAACTTATGTGTAGTTATACTTGATGAAAAGTGTTACAGGTTAATCCTACCCGACCATTTTTTGCCCGTTCCAAAATTCCCATTTTTGACCCGAACCCACCCATTTTGCCACCTGTAATATACAATTTGGAAGTAGATGCCTACAGGTATTAGCATTAATATCGTAACGGGAACAAGAGTGACAATATCATTGAGTGTTCTCTTTATCTTCCTCCTTTCTCTACTTGTAATCTTTTTGCCGCGCAATTGCTTCACAAGGAGCCTGATAAGTTCTGATACATCTATGAAAAGTAGATGAGTGCCCATTAAAATAACCTGTATTTCATGTGAAATGTTAGCAACTCGGCATTAGAGTAACTAAACCCGGCTATCTAATTAGAAAATCATATATCTATCCAATCACACCCTTAGCATCTTACGTACATTTCTAGCACAAATCAACTTTTCTGTTGACTTCCTCCACAAGCGTTCATGTAAACGTTTTGTTTTAGTTCCGTGTTCCTTCTCAGTGAGCTTTACATTGTTGACTCCTGCTAAACTTGTGTCCTGCCAAATATGTTTATTACATAAAATTTTATAAAATCAAGACGAAATGAAGCGAAAATTACTACCTTATAGATCCCCCTTTTGGTTAGCTCGATTGGCTTTAACTGAGCTTCCAATAATATAGATTCTGTAAACTTCATTAACTCGCTGCACATGATAAAGTAAAGGTGCATATTTTTATTCAGTTATGTAAATTTTTTTTTATAAAAGTGTTGTTTTCTATAACAACTTACCCCGATTTATCATAAGCAGCCCAGTATTCCTCCAGGCAACTAGATAACAGGTTCTGACTACAAACAAAAAATATAAAAAATTACGAATAGATTAAAGTTGGTCACTATTTTATGCAATAACACTCGTAAATTTTCTCTATGATTTATTATGCTACCTTTGAAGCAGAAATGAAAGCACGTCAGAATCTAAGGGTTGTTTAGAAGAACTACTATAATGTGCAAATCCGGAGAAAACATCATAGCAAACGGTAAGAACTGTATAAAGGATTATCTCCTTTTCCGCTTGTATAGCACGTTGTTTGGACCTTCTCCTATCATATCGAAACTTGCTTTTAAGTGGAGCGTAAAAATCAAGCCATCCAATTTCATCAATAACTACCTACATATACAATTTGAGTTTTAGTATCATTCAGTATTTGTATTTATAAGATAAGTTAATATTACACATACCTCAGTGAAGAGTTGATACCTCGGTAAGGAGTTAAACTCGGGATAGATATACAGGCTGCCACACTCTAAGTAACTGAAAATGTAATAAATTTTTCGTAATTTTGTACCGTAAGAGTCAACTATATGTAACTAGCCTTGGTCAAATGGCTTTTTTAGGTAATCAACTTTTTTCTCGATCAAAGTTTTGGTAAATGTATATGAGGTAAAAAGTAAAATCGATTGAGCAATTTCAAATTTTACCCTAAGAAATTCTTTATCTGCTCATCCATATCCTTTATGTTCATTCCCGATAAGTATAATCTTGTCTCTCTTCCCAAATATGCAAAAAGCCCAAGAGTGGCTAAAGTAGTCTCTTCAACCTATATATTAGTAAACAAAAACCACTTTAATTATCCGATTTTGGAACTTTAAAAAAAAATGGCTTGTCGGACCTTGTCAAAGGAGGTTTGATTAGGTGTTATGACACTTTCTCTATGAAATGCTACAGAAAGCTTTTCTTGAACGAGGCCAATCCAAAATTCCACATCTTCTATACTTTTACTTGGTATAACCTTTTTACCACAATGTGATAAGAAATCATCTTCAAAACCTGCCTCAATTGATAACTGATGTAACTTATCAACTGATACAAGGTCGCATGCTAAGTCCCTAAGCTGAACCAACGCAATATTAATTGCTGCAGCAACTTCAGGACAAGAAAAACGTCCCGAACCCAACTTTGTCACTGCAGAACAACAACTTATAGCAAGGATAATTCCTGCAATACCACTGCGTAACTTTATGTTAATATACATGTGTATATTTTGTGGCTATAAATCAAACAAATCTAATCATTCATAGTGATTCTAAGTGTGTACCTTCCAGCATATTCAACGGACCATTTCTTAAAAAGTGGAATGAATAATCCTGCGATACGTGGAAGTTCAACCATTCGAAACCACGGCACCAATTCCTGGTTCTTGGCATTTAACTGGCTTTCAACGAAGTCACCAAGATATAATGCCTTTGGGGACAAACTAAAGAAGGACGAACATAGTGTTAGCCCAAATGGCCCGTTCTCATCTTTATTAAAAACTAGATGTGGCCAAATATGGAAATAGACAGATTGGGTAACTAGTCACAACGTGTTCGGGTCAAAATGGGTAAATATGGTATGGGTTGAGTTGACCAGGAACACCTTTTTCACATTTTGTGTCACGTATATGTTCGAAAGCTAGAGTATGTCAATAATAATCTAACGATGAAATCACTAAGAAGGTTTTCACACTTTCTGTGTCTTTTGACCCGTTCCACCATTTGATCAGTTTCCTCTTTGCCTTATCTTTTTTATCAATTTAACTTGTTTAACCCGTTAGAGTTAAAACATGTAGTAACTTAGACCGGTAAATGTGGAGAATATATCTTATATAATACTTACATTTTATATACAGGAGTGTTGCAACGTTTGTGACATAGAAATAACTCCACCTCAATCGCAGCTTTCAGTAAAGCATAGACTGCTACCTGTGAAACAATGAATATTATTTTCAATTTATTCGTATAGGTGATAAACAATGAATATTTTTAAAATATACAGCTAACCTGATACGCAGTGCGTTTATGCCATGCATTAACATCTACCCCATTCCATGCATTAGAAAGCTCGGGAACACTTCTAAAAAGTTCTAACTTCTGAATAGCAAGAGAGAAGCTCCTGGCGGATTCATGCAATACGTATACAAGACAATTAACACGGTTATATTCCATTTCGTTTGTGTGTGTCATACCCAATGCAGGTTCATCTTCAGAAATGAACTCGTCTTTACCAGAAGAGCCAATTGAGGACACATATTTTGATGAAGACCTACTTAATGAAAAGCTATGAGATGATGATGAAATGTGATGTTTGCGCAGAAGACTATTTGTCGAAGAGGTGTGTTTTTGTTGCTGTTTTGTATAAAACTTTGGCAAATGAGACGCGTAAGCTGAACAGTGATATAAAGATTGAAATGATACTTGAGAGGCCATGAAAATGGAGAAAGAAAGAGAAGAAAATGTGGGAGAAAAAGAGTGATATATACAATGAGAAGCGAGTTCATCAAGGTAAGTCAGGTAACACAAACAATTAAATATAGATATAAACTTCATCTAGCCAAAGTCGTTTATAGTCTTGAGTTCGACTTGCAGAAATACATAAGGCTCGAGAAACCTCAGTAAGAATTCATATCAACAAGCTTGAACTCAGCTTGTTATGTCATTTTATGTCTCAGTTTAGGCTTATTCTTTGTGCGTGAGCTCGAGATAATCTTGACTCGTTTACAATCATTTGATGCGAGAGAACATAAAGTTGGCTAGATTGGATAGTCTACCCGTAATGCATCGGTCGTCCAACATGGTCGACCCCCAACACGACGCGTCCCTTATGTGTCCTCCCCCTTACACCTTCCCTCATCCGACGCGTCCCTTATGCCAAAAAGGAAGAACTCGGTCGAAAATAAGACCGAGCCGTGTGAGGTTTTGTGAGTGTGTGGTGTTTTTATTGAATGGTTTTTTTGTTGGTGTCTCTATTCTCCTCGTTACACTAAATTGGTCATAAAGTTGTTGTACAGAGAAAACTGATATGACAACGATGTCCTTGGTCCTGTTGTGGTCACCGTTACGAGTGGCCTAAGTCAGTATGCACTTCTTCGCCATTTTTTGTTGGGTTTAGTCCGTACAATAGCAACGTACTTTCAACTTTGTTCCATTTTAGTACGTGTACTTTTTTTTGTCCCACTTAATGTAACGCACTTTCAGGTTTTGTTCCATTTTAGTACGTCAAAGTACAGGCTACCGGTTAAGAAAATGAGTTTTACCGGTTAAATGACTACGTGGTTTTTTTTAGCACATAAATGGTCGAGTTAATGCTACGTACTTCAGGTTTTGTGCTACTTTAGTACCTCAAAGTACGGGCTACCAGATAAAAAGTCATTCTTGTCCGTTTTTTTACGTTTTCACCTTTTTTTTACGATTTCCTCCGTTTTTTACGTTTTCGTCCGTTTTTTTACGTTTTCGAATATTTTTTTTTACGTTTTTCTTCGTTTTTTTACGTTTTCGTCTGTGGTTTTTTACATTTTTCTTCGTTTTTTACGTTTTCGTCCCTTTTTTTACGTTTTCATCTTTTTTTTACGATTTCCTCCGTTTTTTACGTTTTCGTTCTTTTTTTACGTTTTCGAATATTTTTTTTACGTTTTTCTTCGTTTTTTTGCGTTTTTCTTCCTTTTTTTACGTTTTCGTCTGTGGTTTTTTACATTTTTCTTCGTAAAAAAAAAACAGACGAAAACATAGAAAAAACAGACAAAAACGTAAAAAAAAACGAAAACGTAAAAAACGAAGAAAAACGAAAAAAAAAACGTAAAAAAACAGGCGAAAACGTAAAAAAACTAGACGAAAACGTAAAAAAAAAGTAAAAAATGGAAAAAAAAAAAAAAAAAAAAAAAAAAAAAAAAGAAAAGACGAAAACGTAAAAAAATCAGACGAAAACGTAAAAAAACGAAAAAATAGCAAAAAAACGAAAAAAGAAGTAAAAAAACGGGAAAAATGTAAAAAAACAGACGAAAACGTAAAAAAAATCAGACGAAAACGTAAAAAAAACGAAAAAAAAAAAGTAAAAAAACGAAAAAAGAAGTAAAAAAGCGAAAAAAGAAGTAGAAAAACGAAAAAAAGGTAAAAAAACAGACGTAAACGTAAAAAAATCAGACGAAAACGTAAAAAACCAAACGAAAACGAAAAAAACGAAAAAAAATAAAAAAACGAAAAAAGAAGTAAAAAACGAAAAAATTCAGACGAAAACATAAAAAAATCAGACGAAAACGTAAAAAACCAAACGAAAACGTAAAAAAAGGAAAAAAATCGAAAAAAGAAGTAAAAAAAGTAAAAAATGTAAAAAAAAAAGACAAAAACGTAAAAAAAATCAGACGAAAACGTAAAAAAAACGAAAAAAAAAAAAGTAAAAAAGCGAAAAAAGAAGTAAAAAAGCGAAAAAGAAGTAGAAAAACGGAAAAAAGGTAAAAAAAAACAGACGTAAACGTAAAAAACCAAACGAAAACGAAAAAAGAAGTAAAAAACGAAAAAAATCAGACGAAAACATTAAAAAATAAGACGAAAACGTAAAAAACCAAACGAAAACGAAAAAAAACGAAGTAGGACTAAATTCGTGATACTCCACAAATCAAAGGGACCATTCATGTAATTAAATCAAACAAAGTAGGTTGTTTTCGTTCATTATCCGGTAAATCAAACTTGCACGTACTAAAGTAGCACAAAACCTGAAAGTACGTTGCATTAAGTGGGATAAAAAAAAGTACACGTACTAAAATGGAACAAAGCTGAAAGTACGTTGCTATTGTACGGACTAAACCCTTTTTTGTTTTATTTATTTTTATCATTTTCTCATGTTTCCACTTCATATAATACCAAAAATAAGATTTTGGCTATAAGTTAAATTTACTTGTTATTATGAAATTTAAAAATACACCACTAGTTTGGTCAAACAATGAAGGTTTGAAGAACATCAGTCAAACAAGTTATTAATCAAGATAAAACCAAGAAAGACGTGTTGTTTATATGGATTTTGGACTATGTTGATTGTTTTTACTTTTTACAACCAGTAAAATAACTTGAAAGTTGAAACTACTATTTTTGTGTAACTATTTGTTTTAACTTCGTGCAAAAAAATTATGTAAATTATCTTTAAGCATTGAAAGTAAACATTTTACAGTAATTTTTATATGATCATATTTCATTTTTATGATTTGAATTCGAAACTCAGAACTCAGAAGGACGAAAAACTACATCATGTTACGACCGGCTAACACCTTTTGTTTCATTTGTTCCTCGCTTAGTTAAGATTTGTAACGTGAAGATGATCAAAATATTAACATAAATTTTCTTGCAACATTCTACCATTTTGAATGTTGATGTTGGCGACACCAAATAAAACTATTGATGGTGCAAAACCGAACACAAACACAACCTATCAAAAGCACCAACGTTATCAAACATTCAATCGTTGTGATCAATCTCAACGACGATAAAGTTTGTTCTTTCACAACTAGTTTTGCACTATTTCATGCAGCATGTGTTCTTTTGCCCTTCTTCCAGAAAGAAGTGTATAGGTAGTTTACAGTTATATTTTGATAAAGCGTTAGTTACAATATTAAGTTAAAAACACTAGATTTGGACAACTTTCTATATTCAGTCAATGTCATTAGTTAAGTTAAAAAGTATAGCTAAGTCGGACTGATAGACATAAAAAGCTGGTATGCGTTATTGTCACGAGTCGATAATCCAATAATTCCAAAACAAAACTGTTTCTTGTGATCACACCAATGAATCACAATATCGTCCTATTCGGTTTCTTGTTACCAACAAACTACGACACCTTTGGTCATATTCTTCTTCGTGATAAGATAGCCTTCAAAACGTATTTTAAAATAAACAACAATATCGCAATCCATCTGCCGGCTACGGCTCTTATGACATTAAAATAGACAAAAATAAGAAAATTCCATAGTAGATTAATACAAACTTGTTGCAACCAAAAATCACGAATGTGCCCTCAGAAAATCGAAATTTATTCAGAAAAATGAACTTCCCGAAGCTTATATTAGTCTATCATGGTCATCGTGTTCCATAGTTGATATACAAATAACTTTCACTAGGATACGATACCTGTATATTCAGTGTTTTGGTTCGGCCACTTGTGTACATCACATCTCACTAGGGTCAAAATCATTGTTTATCCTTCTATTCCATTTTGGACTTTCTCTTTAGATACTTCTGAGTTGGCGTCCGTCCTGAATCCCAATTCTGACATATCCTGTTTCGCCATCAAATTCCTGAAAGACATCGTCAACACAAAAATCAGCACGTCACCAAAAGACGTGATTTTCAACTACACTAGATAAGACTCTTTTGTATTGCCTTTCTTAACATTTGTATACGTGGTGAGATACCCTTGCACAACAACAATGCCACCCTCAATCAATTCTAATAAGCTTTCCAAGAAAAGGGTCGATCTGAGAATCTATTTAGAATAGTTGGGTCACGTCATATTCAATTAGTTAACTGAATTTTAGTTGGCTTATGGAATCCAATTTATATCCGACCCATTGACAGGAATACATGCTGCGTATACAGCAGTTTTATAAATGTTTCTGTTTGTTAGAAATGGTAGTCTTACAAATAGTCGTGAAAATGATGATTGCGAATAATAAAATAACTAACTTTTCCATACGGCATTCGAGATACTTCTTCGAAAGATGTCTGCATATCTCAGATTTATGCCCTGATGTTTTCAAGCAGCTTATATACTCTTTCTTTGCCTGCATATTATTACCAAACATAGTGAATAAAATGTGTGATGCGCTTCGGAGAAACTAACTTTCAGGACATTATTAAAGTGATGTTACCTCGTCACATAAGTGCATATGGTCTAACGGAAATACTCCTTTCTCTGGTGGTACTGGTCGTGCTCCTCTGTTCCCTCCAAACGCTCCACCTGACAGTTACAAATATGATCAATATTAACACTAACACTCGATATCAGATCTGAAAGTGGAAAGAACCCGATCCCATTAAACACGTCCAACAAGGATTTAGACTCTCGGCTTGCAGCAACAAAGTAGTAAAGCTATAACGTGATGGTTTCAAAACTGATCTAAGTGATGCGCCTTTAAACTTGATCATCATGTTGTTGCATAGAGGCATGTCTTTGTTCTTTTAGGAACGTAAATTTCTCTTCCGATAACACAATTTGCAACGCTAGTTAGCTGTTTCTGCTATACTCTTCTTATAAACATAGTAATTTCAATAATAATAATAATAATAATAATAATAATAATAATAATAAGGGAAAAATTCGGAAAATAGACCGGTCGCCCACGTGCATATCACTTTCTACCCTTTTTTTATTTCAAATAGACCAAAGCGATCGGGCAACTTGTACAACCCAGCCATAAGTCGCCAAGTGTCCAACTAGTGGTCTATTTTCGGAATTTAGTAAAATCAAAATGACTAAAGTACCCTTCTATACCAAACCTTATATAAGGTTATAAGGTTTGGTATATGGTATTTTAGTCAATAGACAAGAGTTGCCAAAAGCAAGAGTCGCTCCAGTCTATTTTGGACTTTTGAGGGGTAAGAAAGTATCCAACTCAGGTATAAACATAAAATGAATAATTTTGAGATCCATTTTTATCAATATAATCTACAATTAATTAAACATATTTCATTGCAAAACATAAATGTTTAAGTTAGAGGGAAGATGTGTACCTGCACTCATCCGATGAGACTTGTTGTTGTTTATTCAGATTTTCCGTTCAGGTAACCGGCGACTGGAGACTATATTACTTGGGCCGGGTATACTATCTCACTATCTATCTAATCTAATGGGCTTTAAAATTTTAATGTTTGGGCTCTTTTGTATACTCATGGGGAAATACAGGTGTTCGGTTATAGGGTTGTTTGGTTTACTTGGTTCGGTTAGATCGGTTAAAAGAATTTTTCGGGTAAAACCGAAAACTAAACTAAATTCTAATTAGATTAAACTGAATTTAAATTTGATTTCGGTTTTCGGGTTGACCTGAATGGGCCGAATTACATAATTTGTATTTTTTTTTATTTAATTATATAGAATTTTAGGCAAAAAAAATTTTCAAGCTTAAAAATATTATATTTATATTAGAAAAGATATTTAACGGGGTTTTTTGTATATAAATATATTTAAAAAAACATATTTATTTATTTGAATTCGGTTTTCGTCTTGGTTCGGTTTCATTTTGCCAAAATCATATCCAAACTCAAACTGAATATTTAATTCGGTTCGGTCTTGGAAATTTTGGTTCGGTTACAAATTCTATTCGATTTTATTCGTTTCGGTTCGGTTTTCATTTTCAGTTTTGTAGGTATTACCCGATTTGTAAACACCCCTATGGGGAAAGGTTGGTTTAACGGACAACGTTGACCCATGATCCATTTCGGATATGATGAGACTCTTTTCCGAAAAACTGCATCTCAGGCAATGTTAACCGGTGAGAGTTGGGAATGAACCCTAGACCTATTTCATTGAATTCTTCTATTTTTCAGCTCAACAAGAACATTTGGGCTGGGAATAAGTTCCCAAAGGCTGACCGTAAACGGTTTAAACTTGAGACCTTTATTAAATAACTTGATAAATCTCGTTAGTAATATGGTTCCCGGTTATGTTGTGAGATCTAAAATTTGTTTATATTTGAACTGGTAAATTCATTAATCAAACCTCACAACGTTTAAACATTATTGTCACCGATAGTTATAATGTTGATGCACAACATTGATCTATGGTCTTGAACTATGTGTTTTAAATCTATATTTTACTCATTAGTTAGGTAGTATCTGAATCTCCCAATGTGATAACAGAAGCATGTATGGTTAGAGTACAAGTCGCAATAAAAACGAAAAACCAGAACTATTTACAGCTTTATATTCATACCGAAGTAAGGTCATTAAGTTTGCCTGCAGACTCTCATATCTGCACTGCCTATCTCTATTTCTAAAACCATACTTGTCCCTACGCTTTAAAAACAAAACCAGAACTCATTTTGACGCCAGAAATTATAAACAAAGCACAACCGAGCAGTCTTAATATATGATGGCTTCGGTAGCTGAAATTCCTGATCCTGAGCTGGTTAGAGTTGGCCTAGATGCATGCGGGTGCTGAATCACTACTAGGATCGAGTCCTTTGAGGTCCTGTCCTGATAAGTCGGCTAGCAATGCAAAGATTGATCATCAGTAAACTTGCAATTAAACTACTAATTTGGTTGAATCGAGAATGAATTAAACACCACTTACCACTCCAATCTGCCACTCCCGGCAGCTAAAGTCTTTGAAAGATGCTGCATCCAGTTCCTGAAATAACGTAGCGGTGTAAATTATTATATTACACGAAAGTATTACTAAAAATACTGATATGACTGTGAGCTTACAATGCTGTAGATGGGAGGAACAATTCTATCTTTTTTAGACTTATGCATTGGCATAACAGAGAACCGTGGTGCCAAATCTTGTGATCTAAAAATCCATCTGTCACAACTCACAACGGCAAACTATTAGTACAAACCGAAACACAACATCGACATATATGCAACTTTGAAAAATATGTACTAATGCGCAATTTTGCATACCCAATATACAGAAAGATACAAAAATGCGCCCACTCACGAACCAATAACTTCATCCAATAGCTTTCCATAGAACTGTCCATGTTGATGAAAATCTGAAATCAACAAAAACTGAAGTAATGGTCTTTTTCTACCAAAATCGACACGTAATATAATGAATAACATGAAGTAGAGAAATATACCGCTGTTTCGGCTATAGCTACAATATGCATTGCACCTTTGAATTTCCTGTATAGCAGAGAACAGAAAAGACAGAACACGTTTAAGTACTACACTACCACGTGTTTATTTCTATATTGGTATTATTTATTCCAATACGTACTTGAACATAAGGTATTTAGTGTAGATAGCATCACGCATTTCTTGCACATCTTCATCCTCGATAAAATTCAACTGCTCACTCAAGAGTGATAAGTTCTGAGTTATATGATTAAATATCACAAAGAATATGAGCAAATAGTCAAGCACTAGAAGGATCTGCATTATTGGACATATAAAGGATTAGCACAGCTTAATAGTGAAAACTGTGAATTATATACTAAGGTTAAAGAGAACTTACTGAGAAATACGGTATAGAAGCTCTGTGACCAACAAGAATCAGATAGAAAACGCATCCTATCACAGCCATAGCTCTACGTTCAGGTACTGAAAGACGCTCAGACGTGATGCAGTAGCCATGAGCAATAAGCAAAAACGACACGATTGAAGCTGTCTCAAAGAGTAATCCGGTTACGTAAACTCCAAATGACATCCATAGGGAGCATGTTTGGAAATAAAAACATGAATACCTGCGATACTCAGAATTAGATAATCACTTGTAACAAAACGAGCAGCATAAGATTGCGTTCCTACACACTTTTGTTGTTTGAAGTTGTGATAATCATATTGTTCGAGTATTTGACAAATTTGGTATATATAATAATTCTGTGGTTGTTTGGAATTGCTAACTTTATAGTGGATGTTTTAATGTGAAATAAGTAAATAATCACTTAAGAGGATGTTTGCGGTTGCTTATATTTGAAGGTTCTAATCCGCTTAAAAGTCAGCACTTCGGGATATAGTGTTTGGATTTTGCTTATTTCATGTTTATCCTATATAATTTGTTGAGCATTAGATAGAAAAAAGTTAGAGGGCGGTACTAATTTAGGATAGCAAGGTAACTTTAATTTCTACTCAAATATGCATGTCAGAAACTCTGAATCTGCTTATTTACTGCTTATTTATGCCCAAAATTAGCAGATAAGCACATACCCAAACTGCTTATTATATTGTGAGGAATAAGCAATCCCAAACACCCTCTTAAAATAGTAATCCTAACCACCCTATCGCATGTACGTAGAATAACCCTATAATAACAAATAAACTTTGTTACCGCTAGTCTTAAACTAAATGTAAACGGATAACTTTTTTTTACCCGGAGAGGGCGAGTCTTCAGGACTTTGTAGCTACTCCTAAACTAAATGTCCAAAACTAATACGGCCACGACTATATCTTGCTATAAGATACAAGGTACAAATATGAAATAAATTACGATGGATGAAATACGAACATACCAAAAGAAGAACGAAAAAGCAAGTTGCAAAGCTTTAACACAAGGAACACATGCAAGTGTCCATTGTAAATTATTCACCTGCACTAACTCAAACACCAACAAAGTTAACTCCATATTCATGCATGCTCTTACAACCAAACTTTTTAACATAAAACATTCGACCTGACAATGACGGTTAACGTAAGTATTGATAATCCAACAAGAAGCGAAAACGACCCATATGGAAGTGAAAGATGAATATAAGTAAGGAAGTGGCCAGTATGACTCGTTTATCGACGTCGAAGAATTTGATACATCCATGAACTAAATGATCAAGCTAGCTTAAATTATGAAATGTAGAATATATGTAAGAGCTTATAGCTTATATATACGCGGGCTTATTTTGATATTCTAAGAGAAACAAACTAACAATGTTCTCTTTATATTTTCCTTGAATTTGATATATGGTTGGGTTGATGTTGGGGCGGTTGGCCTAATTTTAAACTTCAAACTTATTACGTATCTCATGTTGTTGTTATTATTTTTTCTAATATATAACAATATTTTACTTTGTTGACTGTTTGAGTATGTAACATAAAATATGTAGTCAAAAGTCAAAACATGTGGACCTCTCACAACCATGGCAAAGAGGATTTTCAAAAATAGGCAGGATTACTATTTGATTTTCCAAAAATAGCCGGATTACATTTTATTTTTCAAAATTTTAGTTTTGTGCGACTGCTAGACCATATAACTCCACTATATTTTTAACAAGTGTATGGTGAGTAAGTAGATTTTTTTTGTTTGACTAAAATGACGTTGTATGCGACCATAATATTTTCTGGTGTGAATGTTTTGTTTCTCGAAAAAGACAAAAATTCTTGGAAAAAAACATATTTTTTAATTTTGTTTCTCGAGATTTTTTTTCTTTTTTCTTATTTGTAAAGACAAAAAAGTCAACGCAAAAAATACATCGGTCGCACAAAATGTCGCTTGAGTAAAACAAAAAAACCATTTACCTACTCGGTGAATACTTGTCAAAAATATGATGCAGGGTGTGTTTGTTTTTTAAAAAAAAGTTTTACTAAGCCTCTTACTCTTACCAGTAAGAGGTGGGCAGACGTTTTTCTTGTTTGTTTTTTTCTTTTGAGTAAGACCCAGTTAGACATATAACATCTTACTCAGTAAGAGGTGGGAGACTTGTCTTACTGCCTCTTACTCATTTTGTAAACTTTATATAATATATTTGATTGCTTATTAACTATGTTATATTTATGATAAAAAGTCTTGTTTCATATTTACATAAGTTATTTATTATCGCATTGCGTTGGTTTAATAAACAAATTGCAAAAACGAGCACTTAAAATCATTCGGACAATTATACAAAAACAAACAACATTATTTCGTTCAGATTTAGACCTTCTACCCACCTCTTACCAGTAAGATGTGGTAGTCAGATTCAGTCCCAAAACATCTTAATGAAACAAACACACCCGCAGTTTAAAGATCGATGGAAACTCAACTCCTTTTTGGCTTATTTTGGAATTGATTTTAACGAGAGAATGTACGATAGAAAAGAAGGATGTTCGTAACTATACTAGCAAATATCTCAACATTATTGTTAGGGATTGTCTAATAAGTATCTTAAAAGTATTGGTTATGGTGCATTAACTCATTTCAAACTTTCTAAAAAAAATAATAAATACATATAATACACAATAATTGATCTTATAATGTACATTAATTAATTCTGATTTTATACCCACCCGTTCTATGATAAGTGTTCACACTTTCATTATGCACAAAATTTTAGAAAATTTTACTAATCGGGTTTTGGTCATATAATAGCAACAAATTTTCTTCATCGTCTCGTTTTGGTATGTAAATTATAAAGAAGTTGTGTAAATATAACGAACTTTCATAAATGTTTCAGTCTGCATATTTTGATGACGTGTCCATTATAAAATGATGTCAAGTGTCAGACTTTCAAGTATTACACGTTATTAAAATATGCAGATTGCAACACTTTATGAAAGTTCGTTATATTTACACAATTTTTTCAGAAGTTATGTATCAAATCGGTACATTAGAAAAGTTCATTGTTATTTAATGACCAAAATCCTACTTATCTCATTTAAACTAGTGTCTTGATGGCACTACTTCAAAAGGTGAAGATCGGTGAGATCACCCTGATCCCATGCATTCTATGGATGCCAACCGGACCCGGCCTCAAGCAATGAGCACATGTCCAGTGACTATACTTATCAGGAGGTGGGCTTTGAACCCTGTCCATTTTCTCCAATAAGCCCCTCGTTGACCAGTCAATCTGAACATTTACGATAAAAAAATTATACCAAATGATCTTTAGTGCTATGGAAGAGGTTTGAACCGACCCAAACCCAAAAGCTTTTACCAGTGGACTAAAGCATCATCGGTAGTTAGACAAACCTTGCTGTTAAACATTTTTCTTTATCACGAAGATTGTCAATGACATAATTTATGATTATCCGATATATTTTAATATTTTTTAAAAAGGGTGAAATAAGTTTTGATCCTACGTTCCTCAAACTCGGAAATTTTGATCAAGTCCACATGGGAGTCGACTAAACCTTCTTCAAAGACCAGATGACAATGTTTAGATATCACGGTAACTCTTCGACGAAAATTGGATTAAATCAAGACCATTTGAGTCCTTTCTTGACCCGGTTCAGTTTGGCATTCATTCAAACTTACAACCGAATTTCCAATTCTATTATTCATTTATTCTTATTAGAAGAACCACTTTAAGCCTACTCCAATAACGGAACCAATGTGGGACCCGAGACACTTAATGTTTTTTGCGACGTAGTACTAATTTTTGTAAAAAAAGAATTATAAATTTAGTATATGCACATGCTTAAAAAAACTGGCTTAAAAAATTGTGTTTATGGTCATATTTAGTTTTCCGTAAATCCATCTGGTCATTTATAATCCTGATTCCGTCCCTAAAACCTACTCATAAGTAAAAAATGATATGCAATCATATTAAAAAATTCGATCGTGTTATTATGTTCAGTTTGTTTCTTCTTTTTTTCTTTTTTTTTTTTTTTTTTTCTTTTTCTTTTTTCTTTTAAGAAATATCTTCTTTTCATGGAGACATGTTTGCTAGAAAGAAGCTAATTTATGTGAAACAGTTATAAACAGAAAATTAAATGCAAAGATGATGGGGGCGAAAAGGCAGTAGTTGCTTGTGAAGTGGTCATGCAATGCAACAGAACCACTCTCATAAGATTGCAATGTTCTTGTCACGTTAGAAATCTAATAAATTAATTAATGCCCTTAATAAATACTATAATTAATGTAACACCTAATGTGCATAAGGAAAAGTGCTAGTAATATTATAGCAGCAATCTTGACTAGAAGACTGCTTTGCTTACCTAAGAAACAAGAACCCCAACATCACATTAGTTCACCAAACTCACTTACAAGTTACAAATGCAAGTTACCTTCCTTTATCCATTTTAAGCCAAGTTATATACGCATGCATACCTAAATACGTATACACATACGAGCAGGGGTGTTATTCGGGTTGACCCGGTCGGGTTCAGATCAATTTGGATTGGGTTAATTCGGGTCAAGGCTTAAAAACAGGGACGGAACCAGGGGGTGTCCCGGGACACCCATGGATATTTATGTCGTAGTGTTAATTTTGTTAAAAAACATCGATTTCTCTTAAATGCACCTGGTCCCTAAAAATTGTGTTTGCATTATTGTTTAATTTATTCCAAGTGCACCTGGTCACATCCGAACCCGGCCTTGTTTAGAACTCGGGTCGATTCGTGTTTGGGTTAATTCAGTTCGGGTCAATGTCTAGGTCGTTTAAAAACCATATTCAAGTTCGGGTTCAGGTCAGGTCGACTTTTATGACACCCCTGCATAGAGTCTAATTGCCCACACGCACGTAAGTCCATTTACGAATGAGTTTACGTGGTGGTGGGATTACGATAAAAAAAAATGAATAGTTGCAAAAAAAAAAAAACAAAAACAAAACAAAACAAAACGTTGATATAAAGTAAATAACTCAACACGAACTAGAAACATTATTATTTTGAAACGATGCATTTGAAATAATCAGACTTTTTTATTAAAACTGAGGCTGGGTTAAAATTTTCATTTATGGAAAGTTGACCATGATATGTCGTATTTTTCAAGTTCGGGTAAAAGTAGATAAGAAAATAAAACCTAAAGTGGAAAAGTTCGGGTGCGTTTGGTTTGCAAGCGGGAATCACAATCACTATGTATTTGATAAATGGATGGTATGAGATTGATAGAAAAGTATGATTAATGTTGTTTGGTATGTTTTGTGGGGATTCGAGAATCACAAGTAGGATGGACTTATCCAACTAATATTCAAGATGGGCCCCACATGAATAAGGAATGAATTAGAAAAGGAGTCTCTCCCCCCAACTATGAGTCTATGGGTATACTTTGATAGTTTCATTCCCCAACTTGCTAACCAAACATTTACAACGGTTATCATTGTCATTCATTGATTCCGATAGTCGCATACCAAACACACCCTAAAGTTTAAAAAACATTTAAAAACTTTATCTTTGTTTTAACTGCAATTAGTTTGTAGCCTATGTACATGTGTCATTAAAAAATGTAAAATATAAAACTTATTTATAATTTAATTTACGTATATCAGGACCATATTATAAACTTGTAACAGCTTTGTACATAGTGAAATAAAGTTTCTAAAAACCAAATTTATATACATGAATTATTATAAAAGAAATGCTACATTCACACAATTTAAAAAAAAAAAAAAAAAAAAATCCACAATGATGTGACTAATGTGATGTATATGTTATAATATAATTTCTTTTTTTCTTATTTTCGCAATTCTCATATTTCATTGTCACATGTATATCTGAATTTATTTTTTATAAATATTATATGAATGTAGTATTTTTCAATTGGTAAACTGTTAAAAACTACTCCTTCTGTTTTAAAATTATTGTCAGGAGATAAAAATTATATAGTTTAATAAAAGCGAGACCACGATAATTTTTAACCATTTAAATACAATATTCATCCACTAAATTCTCTTTTTATTACTTAAAAAAAAAGTGAACACCTATTTTAAAACATCTCAAAAAGAAAATATGAACTATAATTTTAAGACAGATGAAGTTTATCATTGTGAATGCTCTAATACAATGTAACAAAATTGAGGTTATGTTGAACCTAAGACCTTGATAGATCTTTGAGCACTCGTAGATCTTTGAGCACAATGTAACAAAATTGAGGTTATGTTGAACAAAATTGAGGTTATGTTGAACCTATAGCGGAAATCAAACACAAGTAATAACACAAATAACTAAGAACTCTTTGATCCTCTATGGATCTTTTAATAATACTAAAACTTGTTTTTCAACTCGTACATAATTCATACTATTGTGTTCCTTTTATAGACAAGGAACCCTAAACCGTTTCCCAATAAACGTATAAACATAAAACTAAATAAGATATACATTATCACTTCCTAATAAAGCTCATGCATATCCTAACTAACTATAGAATACGTGGAATATCTATCTCCGCAGAAACCAACTATACGGTTTTATTACTTCAGCAGAATCCTTGCACTTCAGCAGAATCCATCGGCAGTAACTTCAGCATAATTCGTACTTAGTAGAATTCCCAACAATCCTCCCCTAAACTGGAATTTGACTAGGTTAAGTTCCAGTTTCTTGATAGCTCTTTAACACTTCAGCACTAAAGGATTGTACTCGAACATCAGCAGCAAAGAACCAAAATAATCACATCCCGATGAGGACAAAACTTTGAAACGCCAAATCTTTACAGCAACAAATGACAAAATGTACATCAAAACATATTAGTTTCATACTATTCTCATCACATCCAGGTGTGTTAACTCCTGTGAGAGGTGAATCATTGAAAATAATGGATTTGATGTCTCTTTACCAATAGCCATTACTACGGGAGTAGCCAAATGTTTAAGTTCGAAAACTATGGTACACTGATAACCATCTGATTTAGTAGAAAATCAACAACCATAAATGGATTTGAGATGTCTTTACCTGTAGCCATTTGGTCAGGACTAGTCAATTCTTAGGGGAAAGAATCACCTTAGGTGAATTGAAAACCCAATATGGTATTTCACTGCCTTTACCACAAGCCATATACTTGTGGGCTAGCCAATTCTTGGATTCCAAAAAGGAATAAACCATGGTGAATTGATAACCATACAACCCTCAGCAATGAAGCATGGGTGAGTTGCAAACCCTATGATTTTGAGCAAACCATTACAGCTATCAACAGATTTGATGTGTCTTTACCAAAGTTGTACCCTTTGGACTAGCCAACTCTTTGATGTACACAAGACACAGCTGGTGAGTCGATAACCATCAATAATGTACAACAGACCTGCAAGAAAAGTTAGACAAACAAAGAATATACATAGTTGTTTTTTTTTTTTAACTAAGAATAAAACAAAGAATCAAATAAAACAAATAATACAAGATACCATAATCAAGATGATGCTTGGTGTTGCAGAAGCTGAGTCTTAATCAATCCAATCAATTGTTCAGCATGTATCATATCATTCCCAACTGGATCAGGAGGAACTTCCAACTTCTTTCTAAGCATTCTTTGCATCAATTTCACAGACAAAGGATAAAGCTTATCAGAGATCATACACACAGTCATTCCACACTTTGTCTCCACCACATGCACACTTGGAATAGGATAAAATCTCCAAGTCTCAACCTTCCACTTATGTGAATTCTTCCAAATAGAATACCCTTTACCATTTGGAGATTGAGAGTCAAATAGAACTTGAAGATCACCCAACAAGTATAAACCCGAACCCTGTGGTGAATGAGTAGCATAATGCTTACTGACAAGGCCATGAAGAGTAGTCAAATCTTGCCTATCTACCATGTGAAGTATGTCCTTCAAGAAGTTAAACTGCATAGAAGAGTTATCCAGCCGAAAGATGGTGTTAAGCTGTCCATCAGTCAAAGTCCAAGCAGTGAACACACCCAAGAAAAGCATCAGCAGATCCCTCTTTAACGAAAGTTGAATCAGCAGCCTTCAAATCCAAAGAACTACCCTTGTTAGACTTATGAACCCTAGCTGATCTTACAGATCTCCTTAGAACAATGTGTCTTCTTTTAGACATCCTTTTCTTCCTCCTACATGGTATATAAATCTCCATAGAGACAGAAGATGGTACCTTCTCAGAGGCACCAAGGACATCTTTAGTAGGAATGGAAGAAGTAGAAGTAGAAGAAACTGGAACAGCACCACGCAATGCATACATTTTCTCAAGCACCTCTCTGGCCCTCTTAGCTTTAGCCGCTGCTTGTTCAGCTTTCCTAACCATAGCTTCTCCTTCTTTATCAACAGGTGCAACATGAGAAATAGGAGTAGTCATACCCTTTGAATCCAGAGAAGCATGAGAGCTCATCTTTGGAGTAACATCATCAAAAGAATCCACAATCTCAACTGTCTTTGTTCTCTTGGCCTTTGGAGCATCTGCACTACCAGCAATCCTCTTCAAGTTAGAAGGTGGTGTAATCTGCTTCATAATCCTATGATACATATTTAGTAAATCTGAATCAGATAAAGCCCAAACTTGCTTCTTTTTCAAACCAGATTGATAAAAAGAAGTGCTCTGACTATACACCACATTCCTCATATATTGTTTCTTCTGAGCTGCAGTTTGTGGTCTCTCTCTCTCTTAGCTTGAGCTTTTTGAGCAGCAATGGCTTTTCTCTTTGCAGCTCCAGCAAGCTTCTTTTGATTCCCAAGAGCCATCATTTGTGCAGCAAAGTTGTCACTATCAAAAGCAGCACCTAAGATACTTTGTGCAAGAGTAGGATTTGATGCAGCTTGAAAGTGTAATTATCCCATTGCTCATCAGTAAACTGAGTAGATAATTCATCAATTTCTCTTTGTCTCTCAAAAGGCAGATTGGTAGTAAACTGAGCTTCAAGCTTTTGAGCCAATGCATGACTCTTCTTCATATCTGCATACTCAACTAGCATCCTTGCTTGTTCTTGCTTTTCCTGTTTACTCACAATATCTGAACCAAGCTCTTCATCAACCATTTCTCCTTTCCCTTTGTCAGCAGACTCATGAGCAGAATCATCTTGAGGAATCTCAACAATAGGAACTGAATGAACATGCTCAGAAGAAACACCACAGGATGCACCAGAAGTAACATGATGAGAAGTATCTTCAACATAAGTAGAAGAGACATCAGCATTAGGATCCAAATTAAAACTTCTTCCAGCAACAAATACTTCATGATGATCTGCTGAAGGTGGAGGACATGGTTGCTCTTCCATAGATGAACCTTGACCATGTTCAGAAGCAACATCCACCATATGATCATCAACAGTTGCAACATCGACAATCCTTGGCTCCATTGGTGATTCAGTAGTATCCTTGCTCTAACATTGTCTTCTCCTTCGTCTAATAAACAAAATAGGTTCCTTTTTCTTTGAAGATTCATCAACAATTAGAGAAGAAGCATGAGTCCTTTGAGCCACATCAGCCAAGATATCAAGTGAATCCAAATGAGTATCCTCTTGCTCTTCATCAGAGGTAACCACAACCTTCTTTTTGCTGTTCAGCCCAAGTTGTACTTCTAACTCCTGAACCTTTTTCTTCAACCCCAGAATCTCACCACCAAGTGTAGATTTAGTCTCAGCAAGCTCTTTTTTAGATCAACAACCTCTGCCACATACCTGTTCAATAGAGCATATACAGATGTAAGTGTAATAGGGTCCTCAGCTCCACCAGCAGATTGCTCAGTGGTAATGGGAGCTTCATTGGACCTTTCAGGAGAAATATGGTCATGCTCAAAAATAGGAGAACCTTCATCAAATGACTCCCTAACTGGACTAGGTGTGGTCAGTCTATTAACCTCATGCTCAAACTCATCAGGAGTAATATGAGTAGGTGGTGGACTAGGACAAGGTGTGGGTACAGGTGTAGGTGGAGGTTGGTCAGGAGAAACATGTGATGCTTCAGCAGCTATAGAAGGGCCCTCATCAATGGCAACTAATGAATTACCATCAGCAGCAACATTGGTAGTGGGTGGAGATCCAACAACATTACCCTCAGCAGCAGCCTCATTGCCTTGTGACAACATAGCTGCTAGCAAAGGATGATGTTCCCCCTCATAATGAGTTTTCATTGAAGCAAATAGTTTAGCAGTTAGAGCTCCTATAGGACAAAAGACTTGGACTTGGGTTGATATGTCTAAAATCATTTGCAAAAACCTAGGGTACATTAAAAACTTATGCTTTTTCCTTTGAATATTTTCAACCATATTATCAAAAATAAACCTAGAAAAGTTATAAGTTAACCCCTGAGAAAGACATACAATACCACATCCCAATTGAGTAGAAAATTGATCCCATCATCCTGATTTATTGCTTATGCACTGAAGCAATGTGTGAACCAAAAACCTCCACATGGGACAGAGCTTATTCTTGTGCCACATATCTGTATTCGTACTTTGATATCCAATAGCTCTTAGCCCAGCAAGTATCTCCACAGAATTAGAGTGATAAACCCCATCTACATCGTCCAAACGAAGCTGTCTCCAAATCAACTCCTCAGTCACAACATACTTTGTTCCATCAATCTTAACTTCTATCTCTGTGTCACTCCGTTTCCTAGCAGATGCCCAAAATTGTGTAACCAACGATTCATATATCATATTTGGAGAGTGCGTTAAAGCATAATGAACCTTGGATCGCTTCAAGAATTCCACCATTGGTTCATATAATTCATGACCCTTTGCTTTTCCCAGAAAAGCAACTTTTTATGATCTTTCTTAAATTGAAGCACCATGTGAGAAATTGTGATAATGGGTTATGATTCACTCAACTGGAAGTGTGTATAAATCGAATGAAGAGGGAATCAGTTAAATTTGAGTGAAGATATGCGAATAAGGTATTAGTAGAAGTTACACAATTTATGGTCAAAAATATCGGAACAAGTTGTTGACCATATCCGACGTGTATAGTAACTCCAACCAAATTCAAATTAACACTTCAGCAGAAAGGATGGTTAATCTGCTGAAGGAGGTCAATCAGCAGAAACAACTCAAATGACTAAGTATCTTCAGTAAATATCTAGAGTTTTACTGTGCCACCCAACTCGCATTAATGGTCATCAAGCCTTGAATCCGTCTATAAGACAATCCCAATGCACACTTAACACACATCAATTATCCCCAATTAACTTCACAAACCCTAATTTCTCCAAAAACTCCACAATCATCAATAATCACAATGTCTACCAAACCAGAAGTAATCAATTTAACTTCCTCCTCATCATCAGCCAGTGATGATTCACGCCCATTGTTTCGATATCCATATGTGGATGAGCCTCAACCATCAAAGTCCCCATTTCTCCCTTCTTCTGAAGATGATAGAGTAGTGAATCCAAGTGATTCATCTAGGAGTTCTGATGACTCCAAAGAGGAGAGGACATCACACCCCCAACCTTCACTCCCAACAACAAGAGAGGTGGTGTTAGCTCTTCCTGCTCCAAGTTTTGGTGCTTCATCTCATGTCGGTAAGGGAAAGGGCAAAAGGAAGATGGAGTGATGATTTATGGTGGAACGAGTAGATGGAACAACCGAAGATTTCTCATATCACAAATCCATCTACCATATCCACCAGCTTCATCGTCGTTTTCATCAATCCATCCTTTCCATTTTTATCTTCAGCTTCTTCATCGTACTGGTCATGCATATCCACCAGCTTTTGTAATAGATGATAGAAAATAGTATATGTTTGGTAGATCTTGTATAGAAATGGTCTTGTATTTTCATTTGAAGTTGATTGTAAGCTGTAAACTGTTTCTTGAATGAATGAACAATTAAACTTCAGTACTTCTCTTCAGTAGAAATAATTATATCACTTCAGTACTTCTCTTCAGTAGAAACAAGCTTTAAGCTTTCTTGACCATATTCCTATTAACCAACTTGGTGAACTTCAACTTATAGAAGCAATCTGGAAAACTGACACAGAGTAGCAAACACACCGAACCAAAATAAACAAAACTCAAAGAATATAAGTAGGTTAGTGTTAGCAAAACAAAAAGATAACTAAATATCTACAAAGCTTACAAAATATACAACTAAAATCCTCCCCTGAGGCCTATGCCTCCCCTTAAACTTTGCAGTTAAGGGTTAAGCATCCCAATATGGACAACAAGGTGTTGAAACCTGGGTCCATCAAAAGCTTTAGTCAGTAAATCTGCCACATTCTCATCTGTGTGAATCTTAACCACCTTTATCAAATGTTTTTCAAATGCATCTCTTATAAAGTGGTGCCTGATTTCAATATGCTTAGTTCTATTATGAAAAACTGGATTTTTAACTATGCATATGGTACTCTGATTATCAATAAAGATTGTGGTGTTCATGAAATTAAATCCATAATCCAACAATTGATTTTGGATCCATAGTACCTGACCACAACAATTTGCAGCAGCAACATACTCTGCTTCAGTAGTAGAGGTAGCAACAATAGTTTGTTTCTTGCATTGCCAAGAAATCAATCTTCTACCAAGAAATTGGCAACCTCCAGTTGTGGATCTCCTATCCAGATTCGCACCAGCATAATCACTATCACTATATGCTTCCAATACAAAAGGAGACTCTTTTGGGTACCAAAGACCTAACTTGGGTTGGCCTTTTAGATACTTAAAGATCTTTTTGACTGCATTTAAGTTGGAAGTAAGTGGAGTGACCTGATGTCTAGAACAAGCACTCACAGCAAAGGTTATATCAGGCCTAGAAGCTGTTAAATACATTAATGAACCAATCATAGATCTGTATAAGTGAACATTCACAGCTGGATATGGTTCAATATTGTTCTTTGGTTTTGGAGCTTCATAAGGTGTAGTGGCAGTTCTGACATTTTCCATATCAAACTTCTTCAAAATGTCTCTCACATATTTATCCTGACTGATAAAAATACCATCAGGTTTCTGCTGAACTTGTAGACCCAAAAAGAAAGTAAGCTCCCCCATAGCACTCATCTGAAACTCTCCCTTCATTAACTCCTCAAATTCCCTGCACCAAGCTTCATTAGTGGATCCAAAGATAATGTCATCCACATAAACTTGCACAAGGATGATGTCTCTGTTGTTCTTCTTCAGGAAGAGTGTTTTGTCAATGGCACCTCGTCTGTAACCATGCTTCAGCAGAAAAATAGATAGCCTAGCATACCATGCTCTGGTTTCCTGATGGAGTCCATAGAGAGCTTTCACAACCTTGTAAACATGCTGAGGATGATCTGGGTCTTCAAATCCTTTGGGTTGAGTGACATATACTTCTTCTTCAATCTCACCATACAGAAAAGCACCTTTCACATCCATTTGATAAACCATGAACCCCATATAAGAAGCATAAGCCAAGAAGATTCGAATGGCCTCCACTCTAGCTACATGTGCAAAAACTTCATCATAATCAATTCCTTCCTCTTTCCTGTAACCCTGAGCCACTAATCTTGCTTTGTTTTTAACCACAATACCCCTTGCATCTCTTTTATTCTTCAAAATCCATTTGGTCCCAATTGCAAACTTCCCATTAGGTAGTGGTACCAATATCCAAACCTGTTGATTCTTGAATTGTTGTATCTCTTCTTGCATTGCTTCAAGCCAACTTGAATCTTCAAGAGCTTGAGTAACACTGGTTGGTTCCACTTGAGAAAGGAAGCAAGCAAACAAACAATGCTTAAAGTCTGTGTGATTGTCCCTTTGCTGATTTGAGACATAGGAAAGAAAAGCAACTTGACTATACTTGGAACTTGCCACACCAATTCTAGTTCGAACAGGTGCTTGAGGATCACCAATAATATTAGTTTGAGGATGAGCACTGTTGATCCTTTTTGTAGCAGAGGGGTTGACATCAATTGTGGTGCTAAGATTGTTCACAGTTGGTTCAAAATCACTGTCATAGGAAGGTGAGGTGAAGATTCCATCTTTGGGTTGATGATTACCAAGATCTGAAGGACTTGGAAATCGTGTATCTGGTTCTTCAAAGTTTGTAGACACACTAATAGGAATGGAAGTAGATACAACAGGGCTGTCAGCAGATTTGGTGTTGTCAGGAGAAACATGATGACTTTCAGGAGAATCATGGTTTCCACTGACTGCTTCTCTTGCAAACTCCCCACCAAGTCTCTCAGCTTCTAGATTAGCTGCATACTCTTGCTTCTTGAGCCTAGCAAGTTCCTCTGCATAGTGTGACTCATCTTCACTCTCATCAGAAGTAACTTTATAATTACTTTCAGAAGGAGGTTGGTGCAGAAAGAACGTACAACTCTATCATTACAAAGTGGAAAAATAGGATTCATCCTAGAGTTGGTCAATTTTGTGCCATTTACAACAATGCTCTCAGGAATTACGGAAGTGGTGAGAATGACCTCACTGTTTATACACGAGCGTGTGATGAATACCAACTAGTGTGTGGTCATCCGTTTGTTTTGGAGCATTGTTGGAAGATTTTGAGGGACGATTCTGCTTGGAAGGATAATGAGATGCCGGCTTTTTTAAGCCAAGATGATGGTCGCAAAAAAGCAAGGACTTCAACCGACTCGGATGTGCACTCGGATGTGCCTTCGTCTGTGCCTGATAGACCAATTGGTCTTGATACCGCAAAGAAGAATAAAAAGAAATCTTCGGAGTTTTCGAAAGCTGTGATTATGGAAGGTGTTGCCGAGAAATGGGGCAAGATCAAGTCCAAGGCATTCGGGCAGAAGAAGGAGCTGGCAGACCTGCACTATGATTTGAAGAAGAAAGAGCTAGAACAACGGCAAATCGAGTTGGAGATGGAGCAAAAGAGAGAAGAAAGGGAAGACAAAAAATTGGCACTAGAAGAACGAAAACTTGAATTAGAGCGACAAAAGAAATATGATGCAGATCTCATGTTCTATTGCACGTCAATCGACGAATCTTTGCCCGCAGTACAACAACAAACAATGCAGAAACTCAAAGAGGCGATCAAGGCACGCCACAACCTAGATTTTTAATAAGTGTTGTAATGTTTTAATAAGTTTCGTAATGTTTTAATTTTATTTGAATTATTATGTAACGTTTTAATTATTAATGAAATTTTATTTTATGTTAAAAATGTTTTTTTTTTAAATGAACTTGGTCGCCTTTACTGGAGCACCTAATCGCCTGAAAGTCGCTGGAGAGAAAAAGCTGACGTGGCAGGGAAAATGAGAGGGATTGAATCCCCGGAGGCAGCCTTATACCGGTGAAATAACTTAGTTCAAACGTGCCGTAATATACATTTTTGAAATGAGTATTTTACCCACCAATCATATGTCATATACACAGCTATACACTACAAGTACAGATACAAAGTACGGTTTTTATATCCAAGTGTACTGTTTATATTCTTAACCCCATATACTCCTTCCGTCTCAAAATTATTGTCAGGAGACAAAAATCATCAAGTTTAATAAAAGTGGGACCACAACAATTTTCAACCACTCATATAGAATATTCTCCCACAAAATTCTCTATTTATTACTAAAAAAGGAAAGTGGACAATCTTTTTGAGACATCCTAAAAAGGAAATATGGACTATTAATTTGAGACGGAGGGAGTAATAACTTCACCCCTATTTGAGAAGAAAAATGTGAAAAACGTGTTCTTCTTCTTGTGTAGGTTGTGTAATAAATGTTAAAATCATTTTTTTTTTCTTTTGCATTTTTATAATGACGAGACAAATTAAAAGAAATGTCCAGTCGTTTATTCCTTTTGTTTTCGTTTTACGTTTTTGTATTTATAAGCTTCTATAACAAACAACTGTTAAAATAAAACTACAAAATAACAAGAATTAAAGAAAAACAAAATTATAATTAAAAAAAAAAAAAAAAAAAAAAAAAAAAAAAAAAAAAAGTCAAATCAAGAGACGTAAAACCATAGAGGTTTGAAGTATATATAACGGGAGAGAGGTTATTCCCATGGGTTATGTTATTCCTCCGGATGTGACATAAGGGAGTACATGTACAAAAGATTTTTTTGTTTTCTCAGTTTACAGTATACATAGTATTTATTAGTTTTTATTTCGTATTTTTTGTTAGTTTTAAGCTTTTAATTTATTAAATTTTATATTTTATTTTCCGTATTTTCAGGTTTAATAGTCTTTTTATATAAAAAATAAATAAAATATATATATATAAAATAAAAATATATATATTAAAAAAAAAAAAAAAAGGAGGTGTCAAGGGAGGGTAAATAACATCTCCATAACTTATGGCTATAAAGTATGTGTATCATCAATTTAACTTTAAAAAAAAAAAAAAAAAAAAAAAAAACCTTTTTTTAGCAAAAAGGAAATTCTTTTCAAGTTTTCTTTTTTATTTTATTATTTTTTTTTTAACGATAACTAACTATCTTAAATTTTACATCACAAATCAATCTCACACGTCATAAGCAGAATTAAAACCAACAACCATATAGTTAGAGAGCTTCTCACACAACTTGAGATGTTATTGATACATAAGCCATTTGGTTCTTCAAGTTTTGTTTTTGCTTATCAAATCTTTGTTGGGGTTTAGCTCCCAGAACAGGGTTAGATAATCAATTCAGCAGAAACAAGCAACAGGTCAGCAGAAACAAATACCACTAGGTGGTTACCGGATATCACTTGGAATCGTGTGATCACTTTCCAAAGTAAACTATTCGACCCTAATGCCTGGGTTACACGAATATCTACTTGGGATAAGACCAGATGTAGTTATGGAATTAGGCACAATTCAATAACCCTTTTGCTTAGAAGTGTTTTTCGTTTTTCTGTGTTTTTCGTTTTTCTGTGTATCTTTCATGCATAATCAGATCTTCTATTTATAGGAGTTTACTCTAAGCTAATCAAATGGAAGTATGAGTATTAATCGGCCCATTAATAGCCTCATAATTATCCCCATTATAGCCGTTAGTTGTTACATGACCAATTAAACGTGGTCATTAAGCAGTTGAAACTGCCACTTGAATAGGTCAAAGCCGTTACAAGCAGTAATTTCATCAGTACTTTATAGCGCTATCAGTGGATACACTATATCAGTGGAAACACTGATTCAGTGGAAACACTACTTCAGTGGAAACACTGCTTATCAGTGGAAACCACAAGCAGTACTTACTACTAGCACTACCAATACAAACCACTATAAGAGTCAGGGTGTTCATGGACCTTATGGGTGTACACTTCGTACCTCCTAACCCAATACAAGGTGTGAACTAATCCCACAAGTGCACTAAATTTTCCAACAATCCTCCCCAAATTTAGTTTACTTCCTTTGCATGAAAACAAACATTAAACAAAATATGTGCATAAACGAAAATGTCCTGAGGATTGAATTTCCATCTTAGTAAATTACACGTTCAAATATTCGAGAATCAAGGTGTTCTAAGAATTGAACCCTTCAACTCATTTGAATACCTGAAGATAAAATACACACAAATTTTCAAACACTTATCAGCTCCTGACACTATACAAGCCATGTGTCCATATCCAAATTCATAAATGTTGCAAAAGCTAAAAGTCCAAAGCTTTCTGAAGCGGCAAAACTTCAACATTTACATAGGTGGTTCCTCTTTACTCATGCTCCTGCCAAGCACTTTTTCAAAGAAAATTAACCATTGAGAAGTAAAGACTTCATCCTCCTTTCAGCAGGTTCTGAGCACAACCTTGGGATGTAAACAAAACATGTGCTCCAGTCCACTGAATGTTCAACTTTCCACATTGAACTCAGCTCCCAAGTTTCCTCAGGAGGGAGTTGGGTGTCCTAGCATTCAGTAACTAAGTTGGACTTAAACCATCCCTTTAGCAGACTTTATAACCAAGTCTCTAGCCAGACCCTTCGTCGAGTGATCTGCTAAGTTCTGTTGAGATCTAACAAACTCTATAGATACCACCCCATTCATGATAAGCTCACGAATCATGCTATGTCTGACACCTAAGTGTCTAGACTTACCATTGTACATCTGGCTATAAGCTTTAGCCAATGTAGCTGCACTATCACACCGGATAGAAATAGGTGCTATAGGTTTAGGCCACAATGGAATCTCAAGAAGCAAGTTTTTCAACCATTCAGCTTCTTTACCAGCAGCTGCTAGAGCCACAAATTCAGATTCCATTGTTGAACTGGTGATGCAAGTTTGTTTCTTGGATGCCCAAGAAATTGCACCTCCACCAAGTAGGAATACCCAGCCACTGGTAGACGAATTGTCTTCAGTGTTATTGATCCAACTTGCATCAGTGTAACCTTCCAACACTGATGGGTAACCAGTATATGAGAGACTATAATCCATAGTTCTCTTCAAATACTTCAGTACCCTCTGAACTGCTTGCCAGTGATGAACACTAGGATTACTAGTATACATGCTCAATTTTCCCACTGCAAAACCAATATCAGGTCTTGTACAAGTCATGGCATACATCAGGCAGCCAATTACCCTAGAATACTCAAGTTGAGATACAACCTTGCCATGATTAGGCATCAGCTTCTCACAAGTATCCATAGGTGTACTCACTGGAGTACAATCAAAGTAATTGAATTTCCTCAACACTTTCTCAATATAATGAGACTGAGAGATAGAAATTCTTTTACTTTCATGTTTAATCCTTATACCAAGGATAACATCAGCCTCCCCCATGTCCTTCATGGAGAACCTTGATGACAAAAATTCCTTTGTCAAGTCAACCTGATTTTGGTCAGTGCCAAAGATCAACATGTCATCAACATATAGACAAATGATGACTCCTTTACCAGATTCATCAAATTTGCTATATACACATTTGTCAGCTTGGTTAAGAACATAACCACTAGACAAAACCACTTCATCAAATTTTTGATGTCATTGCTTAGGTGCCTGCTTTAGTCCATAAAGAGACTTAATCAGTTTACACACCTTGTTTTCATTGCCAGGCATGATGAAGCCCTGAGGTTGGTTCATGTAAACCTCCTCATCCAATTCACCATTCAAGAAAGCTGTCTTCACATCCATCTGATGAATAACCAGATTGTGAATAGATGCCAAAGCAATCAGCAGTCTTATGGTACTGATACGAGCCACAGGGGCATAAGTATCAAAATAGTCTATCCTTGACTTTTGTTTAAAGCCCTGAATGACTAGTCTAGCCTTGAACTTTTCAATAGTTCCATCTACCTTCATTTTCCTTTTGAAAATCTATTTGCAACCCAAAGGTTTGCAACCAGGAGGTAGATCAACCAACACCCAAGTGTTGTTGCCTATGATGGAATCCATTTCATCATTGATTGCTTCTTTCCAGAAAGCAATATCCTGGGACTTCATTGCTTCTTCAAATGTGTTGGGATCATCCTCAACAATGAAGAAATAGGAGTATTGGTCTGAGACCTCATCCCTTGATCATTCAACCAAGTATAGTTGAAACTCAGGTCCAAATGACTTTGGAGTCCTGACCCTTTTGCTCTTCCTGAGCACAGGTTCAGGTTGTTGAACCACAACCTCATCAGGGACCACTGATGGTTCATCATCAGGGACATCTGATACACCAGTGTCATAAGTTCCATTAGGAATCCTTTGACTTGGTCTAGGGACTGATGAGAATCTATTCTCATCAAAGTCTGCATCCCTTGATTCAATTATAGAGTTAATTGAAATATATTCATTAGGTTCAACAACATAGAACCTAAAAGCCTTGGAATGCTCAACATATCCAACAAAGATGCAATCAATGCCTCTTTCACCCAAAGTTTTCATCTTTGGATCAGGGAGTCTTACAACAGCCCTACAACCCCAAACCTTGAGATAGTTCAGGTTGGGTTTCCTTTTAGTCCAGAGTTCATAAGGGGTAACCTTGATTTTTTTTTTGGGAACCCTATTTAATAAATAGCAAGCTGTTAACATAGCTTCACCCCAGAACCCTTGACTCAGTCCTGAATAGGACAACATGGAATTAACCATCTCCTTCAGCACCCTGTTTTTCCTTTCAGAAATACCATTTTGCTGAGGAGTATAAGGGGCAGTCGTTTCATGGATTATACCAACAGACTGAAAATACAGAGTATCCATGTACTGACCTCCCCTATCAGTCCTTAATCTTTTGATCAAAGACCCGAGTTGTAATTCAACTTCAGTTTTAAACACTTTGAATTTATCTAATGCTTCATCCTTGGTATGTAAAAGATAGACATACAAAATCTAGAAGCATCATCAATAAATGTCACAAAGTACTTCTTATTCCCCAAAGAAGGAGTGGCATGCAAATCACACAGGTCACTGTGTATAAGCTCCAAGACCTTAGTCTCACGACTAACACCCTGAAAAGGTTTCTTGGTTATCCTGGTCAACATGCAAGTTTTACACTTTTCAGTGTCCATGTCAAATGCTGGGATTAAACCATCCCTAGACATATCTTGCATTCTTTTATAGTGTACATCACCAAGTCTTGCATGCCATAGGGTAGAATCAGTCAGGTCAATGGTGGTCACAAATGCTGAATTAACACTGTCAGTGGAAATTGTTAATACAAATAAGCCGTAAAAACGTTTATTTATATTTTACGATCTTCTAATGTTTTGTCGATAACAAAAGTAAGATCATTTTTAGGAAACAAATAAAATACGTAAATGGTTTGAACTAATAGTTTTCTAACACACTTACGCTTTCACATAAAACACTAAAACAAGTATAAGTGATTTTATGATTTAGATACATATGTACAAACAACTAGTGTTTACATATTGGGTTAAACATATACTTAAACTAAGTATACTAAAATGAGTAAAAACTAAGTGTATGCTAAATTGGGTAAATACAAGTATATACTAAATGGGTAAATACTAGCAAATGGTTTTTGACTCATGGTTTTATATATACCACTTAACCAGGTTCATTGTATCTAGAAAGAAAACCATGGATCAACCCATAACCCATGACCCATAAGAAAAAATACCCATGGGCAAAGAGGAGCGGACCACGGATCCCTAGCTTTGTGCTAGCCGGATCCCTAGTGGTAGGGATCCGTGGGATCCGGGGAAACAGTAGGATTTTTCCTCTATAAATAGTGAGCCATTTCTTCATTATATCTCACCCCTCTCCAACATACTTTCTCCCCTGAGTTAAATCTCACTAACCTTAGATCCAAGAGATCTATGTTTGTAGTTTTGTCTTTGTGTGATCTTTTAGGTTTCTCTTAAAGGAAAGATCACTACCTTTGAAGTCGAGCAAACTCAAGTCCATGAGTTGCCATGCTTCCTCATCATCAAGGCTATTGAAGTCCTCTTGTTGATGATCTCTTTCTTTCTTCAAAGAAGTGTAGTGTTGAAGACATTAGTGAAAGATGTCTCAAGTGTTAAGACGAAGATATTAGTGAAGGGTATCTATCGTCTATAGGATAAGCACTTGTGAAAGGTGCTTAGAAGTCAAGACAAGAAGCATTAGTGAAAGGTGCTTAGAAGTTAAGACTTGAAGCATTAGTGAAAGGTGCTTCAAAGTGAAGACACAAGACATTGGTGAAAGGTGTCTTGTAGATCTAGTCAAAAGGCATTAGTGAAAGGTGCCTTACATGTACATTCGATATAGTGTGTTTCGATGTACTAGATAGACTAGTATTAGATCCAAGGATATTGATGTCCTTGATGATGTTGTAAAGGAGTAGATCTCCTTTGGGATTAGTCGTTGGTGTAGTGTGGTAGTAGTTCCTCCATTGCAATGGAACTAGGTGCTTAGCCTAGTACCTAATAAAGGGTAGGCGACGTTGTGAAGGTGTAGTTCACCTAAGGTGTGAAAGAACTCGGTGGTTAGCCTAGCACCGTATAAAGGGTAGGCGACGTTGTGTAGGTGTGGTTCGCCTTGGTGTGAAAGAACTCGGTATTTAGCTTTGTACCGGAAAAAGGTTAAGCGATGATTCGTGCTAAACCGTCAAGTTTTCTCACACAAGCCGGCCACTTGTGAATGGCCGACCGTAAGAAACTTAAAACAGTTCAGACACAGAATGCAATGAAGATCAGGAGAGTATACTGTTTCCCCGGGTCGTTATGTCCCAGCGAGCTATGCGAAGAATCACCAAACGAATAGTGATCGAGAGATTTGAACGGAAAAGAGGTTTGAATTATTATAACTACAGAAAGAGTATATAAATTGCAGAGGCTTAAATGCAAATTAAAGAAAATTAAAAAGATAAAAAAATATTAAATAAACGCTATCACTATTTGCAAAATGAAGTTTTTGATTTTATGTTTTTATAAAACTTAAATTTAAAACTACGTAACGTACAAATGAAAATATGAAACTGAAGCAATATTAATCCTAAAAATTTAAAAATGATATTTTTACAATCCTAATGATAAGAGAAAATTTTTAGAAAAATAAAATTATTTTTATAACTATTTAATTAATTATTTTAATTAAAAACTAATTTTAACTAATTAATAATAACCTAAAATACAAGAAAATATGAAATAAAGCTAGAAAAATGAAAATATGACTTAGAAAAATCTAAAATGACAAAAGAGAATTTTCAAAACTATTTTTATATTTTTCTGATTATTTTTGTATTTTCTATGAATTAAAAACTATTTAAAACTACTTAAATTGCTTAAAAATACAAATTTAACTAAGAAAAATCTGGAAAAATATTTTTTTTGACTTTTTATATTTATCTTAACTTAAGAAAAATGAAAAATTATTTTTTTGAAACTTTTCTGAATTAATTGCAATAAAAGCTAATTAAAAAGACTTAAAAACTGATTTAAATAAAGAAAAATAGCAAACTGACTTGGAAAAATCTGAAAAATTCAAGATAAGTCTAAAATAATATTTAAAATCTAGGAAAAATATAAAAATAGGGTGTTGTGTGCAAGAATATGGAACTGCAATGCAAAATTCCTAAGAATAAGCACTCCAAATAAGCCACAGACCACAATAAGCTACCAACTGATTACAGAAGCTGTACTATGCTAAAATTACTCAAAATGAACTAAAAACAACAAGGCTCAACCTCTGAATTGCAAGCTTAACATATTTGAGGTTTTGAGCTTATGAGTTAAAAACAGTTTGAGGTCACTACTTTGAGCCAAGGAATAAGCTACCTAACTAGCTAAAAATGAAAAACAGAAGTAGGAACTTGAAATAGACCTGGCAAAGAACTTGTTAACCAAAAGTGAGCCTTGGACAAGCTCAACTGAGCTTGTTGCAAGCCCTGCAAACACCCTGTGCAGACTCAGTGTATGCTGAGTCAGTGCACAGGGCATTTTTGCCCAAGTTGATAAGCCATTTGGAGCTTGTAAAAAATTTGCAAAAATCTACTAAAATGGTAATAAGAAATAAGACCAGTTGAACTTTTAAAGTCCCAAGTTTTACTGATTTTGACCCAGAAATGAATCCATGATAAATCTTTCTAGATTGGGTGAAAACAGGTTTTACACTTTTGACTTTTGAGCAGTTTTTGAAAGTTTGACTTACATGAGTTTTGATCTTAATTTCCCAACTGAAAATGATGATATATGATGAAATGAAGCTACTGCAAGCTTTGTCTACGAATTCTTAACACAAAACTAGCTTTTGGTTATTTAAAATCTCAACAGTTAAGCTACTAAGACAGTTAAATGGGATTTTGACTTTTGGCCTTTGTAGAAGCAAAATTTAGACAGATATGAGTGTATATGAGCTACACAAGCATAAACCAATAGTCCTCAATCACTGAACAGACCTATAACACAGATTATGTAGCTAATCCAAACACAACTTAATTCCACTGATATGCAAGTTAAAAGATCTAACTACTAAACTAGCATATATATTTGATCAAACTGAGCTTAGATAACCTAAATACAACTAAATAAACAAGTTTCAACTATTTAAGTCTACAAACACAGATTATGCAAGAACTTGAAAATGACTTACACTTGGTCCTTAGCCACAGTGGCTTGCCAAAGAACACAAGATCAACTAACCTATCCCAAACCCTAACTTAGCTCATTATCAACCCAAATCCATGCTGCATCAACCAAAATCCAATTCCATGACCAAATTGAGCTCAGTTGACTTTCTTTGACCAAAATCCAAAATTGCTAGAAACTTGAATTTAAGCTTATAAAAAGCTGTAAGAAGCTTATATAAGCTTGTTTGAGCTTAAAATTAAGCTGCTAAAAGCTTTAACATAGGAATTTGAAAATGAAAATTGCAACAGTTACATAAAATATGGAAAATGAACACAAACTTGAATTGATACTTTAAAATAAGTGCAATACACTGAAACAAAGTAGTTTGATACAAGGAAACTTGAAATAACAACTAATGATCTATTTTAAGACTTAAGAATTAAAAACGACATACATTTTTAAAAATAAACTAAGTGCTACTCTCCTTCTCTTTCTTCCTCCTCTTTTTATATGCAAAAGACCTTCCCATTGACTTCTGAGCATATCCCACTAATAATCATGGCCATTGGATTACTTGAATTCATCTTGGCCGTTTGATCTGATTTTGGCGCCAAAACGCATATTAGCCAGTTGGGGTTGAGTGAGGGGGTGAAGAAGCATTAAATTCATTCTTGGAGTGTTGTTGAGGTGGGGGGAACAAGGTAGTGTGAAGGTGAGGAGGGGGATGGGTGTTGAGTGTTTGCAGAACGTTTGGTGAAGGAGAAGACTTTGGCGCGCTGGGTTTATTTGACCAGATATTTGACTTGATTTAATATTATGAAGGGGTCCAAAATGTTAATGACAGGGGGTCCAATTGGATAGGCAGGGGTCACAATGGGTTTTGACAAGGGACCAAAGGGTGTAAAGGTTTAAAACACAAGGACCTATTGTGCAATTTCTGAAAATCAAGGGACCAAGGCTGCCAATTTGCAAAGTTATTCCAAGGGACTAAAAGTGACAAGTTTCAATAGTACAAGGACCAAACTTGACATTTTCAAATTTCCAAGGGCCATTTTTGCCAATTTTTAAACTTGAAGGACCAAACTTGTAATTTCTCAAAACTTTTGATATTTTTCACCAAAGGACTAATTTTTGACAACTATGATTTTAAAAGGACATTTGGTGATTTTTTTTTTTTGAAATTAAGTGCTCAGGGACTATTTCTGACAATTTTTGAAACTTGGGGGGACTGAAACTGCCAATTATGCAAACTTAGCTCATTTTTCATCTGATTTTAAACATTTTGCATCTGAAACATATAAAATGCAATTTTGGAATATTTTCAGTATTTTGATGCATTTCTGAGCATTTTTAAACGTTTTGCAGTTCAGATTTAACCAAAAATGATGAGTATTTACACACTCATCAATCCCCCACACTAAACTATTGCTAGTCCCTAGCAATCTTTTGAGAAAAACTTAATGGATTTGAATCTCTTTACCAAAAGCCATTACTTCTGGAGTAGCCAAATGTTTCAGTTCAAGTAAGAACTATGGTACACCGATAACCATGTGATTTTGAGCAAACCACCAGCTTCCAACGGATTTGATTTGTCTTTACCAGAAGCCGTTTGCTTCTGGACTAGCCAACTCTTAGATAAATTATCAATATTATCTTTGGTGAGCTGATTACCAATTATGGTTTTTCCACTGCCTTTACCACAAGCCATAAACTTGCGGGCTAGCCAACTCTTCACTTTTTAGGATATGGTGAGCTGAATACCATACAATTTTGGGCAAATTGCAAGCCGTCAACGGATTTGAGATATCTTTACCAATAGCCGTTTGCTCCTGGATTAGCCAATCCTTTTGTTTATTAGACAAGGCGGACTGATAACCAATTGAGTAAGTGCAAAAACACTTACTCCAAAAAAAAAATTGGCCAAAAATGGGGGAATTAGGCGGTATAATTACATGATAAAATTCGTGAGAATTCCCCCCCACACTTAGAAATGAATATTGCCCTCAATATTCAAAGTACCGGCGGTTATGCCGAAATAAAGAACGTAAAAGGGAAATACTACGGCCATTATTTTGAAAAAGATTTTTTTTTTTTTTTTTTTTTAAACTCTTATATATACACAACATGTGGGGCAACCCCCCCCCCCCCCCACACTAGGGTGGTAGAAAGATACAAAGAAGTCAGAAATATGGGTGAAAACCCATATGGCATGCTACTGTTTTTGATTCCCGAGTCGCTAGCTTGACTCGACCCCGTATTCATTTGTTCACGGGGAAAGTAATGTGGAAAACCAATCTCGATCGGACTTTCGTTCACAATGTTAATAAACATATGAACATCAGAAAGTTCCACACCGACGAGATACAACCGCGGTATTGTTAATAGTAGAAACTATAAGGAATGATACCGGGGTCAAAGATGGTGTCCTCATTCCCGAAAGAGAAAAGGGAAAGAGCAACCACACCATCTGTGAAGAATGGAATAAAGACGTACATGAGGATGCAAGTCCATTCCTCATCAGAAAGAAGCAAATCACTATTTTTGACATTTATAAGCTTAAACTTGAAGCTTAGATGGTGATTGTCAATAAGATGTCCGGGAGGGAGGGTGGGAAACGGTTCTTCAATCAACAGATTTTCCAGAAAAAGGATGTCTCCCTCCGGATCAAAGTAAGTATTATCAATTCCTGTTGGAATTGACTCATCACTAAGAAAGGCATCGACTTCATTCCAAAAGCTGTCATCTTCCTCATCAGGAGTGAGAGAAGGGATGGAAGAGTCGGGAATAATAAGACTAGGAGATGATGGATCATTTTTGAGCAATTCATCAATGGAAAGAATGTCTCCCATTGGATCACAAACATCATCATCCAATTCAGATGAAACTGAAGAAAGTTTGGTTTCATCCACAGAGTTAACAAACTCGATGCGACAAACTGATTCCGGAGGTGGGACAAGTGGTGTGCTCTTAGAGCTAGCAATTTCCACCACTTCCGATGAAGTCTCCGATTCTAGATCATCATCATCAAGAACACTTTTGACTTCCCTGGTACAACTTTCAAACCATTTGTTTGAACCAGGGTTGATTTTCAAAGCTTTTAGCTCAGCACGTTTTTGGTGACTCCTTTTAACCGTGAAATTTGAGAGTGTTGCATTGAATCTTTCAGATTTTTGATCAATTGTGGCAACACTCTGTTTGGACAGAGGTTTGGAGTTCTGGTTGATATTCAATGTGAGCTCTTCGTTGTCAACCCGTATGGTCAACTCTTCAGCAAACACATCAATCAGAGCACGACTCGTTCTCAAGAAAGTTATCCCTAAGATGAGGGGAACTCTAGGATCTGCATCGAAGTCTACTACAACAAAGTCAGTAGGAAAGTGAAACTTTCCCACTTTCATCACGACATCCTCGGCTATCCCAAGTGGACGAGTTATGGTACGGTCCGCTAGCTCGAGTGTCATACAAGTGGATGAAAGTTTAGGAAGAGACAGTTTCTTCCATACTGAGAGTGGCATGAGGTTAATGCTAGCACCAAGATCGGCCAAGGCGGAGCATTGAACCATCCCCAAGAAATTACACACGGGATTAGAAATCTGCCAGGGTCTTCAAGCTTTTTGGGAAGCTTCTTGAGAAGGACCGCTGAGCATTGCTCATTGAGAGGAGTTTTAGCCATCTCAGATAGCTTATCTTTGTTGGTCAGTAAGCCTTTAAGCGTGGATGCAAATTTAGGCATTAGAACGAGAGCATCAACGAAGCTTATATCAAAGTGTAGCTCATTGAAGATTTGGAAAAATTTTTCCATTTGCTCTTTGTTTTTGTCTTTGAGCTTCTCATCATTCATTCTTGATGGGTAAGGAAGCTGACTAGACTTTTGAGCCGGGATGGAAGTGTTTTCTGGCTCAGAATTTGTCTTCGGAACTTCGGGTTCCAGACTTAAAGCTTGGACTACCGAAGGTGGGACGTGTGCGGTACTTCGTGGGCTTGAGAATTGCACCTTGTCCGTTGTATCCTTGGTAACTTGACTCATTGCTACAGGAGGAGGGGGCATAGGAGTCGAAGGTCCATTGTGTGTCTTACCACTACGAGTGGTGACGGCTTTCAACTCGGCATTTGGATTGGGAATTGTATTGCTTGGGAGTCCTCCAGAAGATGATGAAGCTTTGTTCATATTCATGTTCATGAAACTGCTCATCATATTCTTTAACTCATTTGTCTGCCGAGACATTGTGGTATCAATCTCCTTTTTTAGCTCAACTCTCATGTTATTGATCTGAGTTTGCATTGAACGTATGCTTGACTCAGTAATTTTCATGAAGTCATTTGGCATGGGAGCTTGAGAAGGTTGTTGATAACTTTGATGATTTGGAGCTTGATATGGTTGGTTGAAATTGTTCCGGTTTTGATTGAAATTTTGAGAGTTATTGAAATTTTGTCCTTGATTCGGAACAAAGCGATTTTGATTGCCATGGTTTTGCACAGGAGGAAAACCAGGTGGTGTCATACCGCTAGGTGCACGGTAGTGAGGATCAGCTTGTGGCCGGTATTGATTGTGGTTTACCGAAGCTACGGGAGCTTGGTAAAAAGAAGCATCGGTTTCTTGACAATCATAATACGCATGTGGACCACTACAAGTTTCACACACCTTGTTTACGGCTTTGATTGGTTCCGGCTTATGAATTTCGCTTTTTATTTCCTTTACATCTTTAATCATACAACGGATGGCGTCCGTTAGAGCGGCTATCGGAGCTGCTAACTCAGAAGAGTTACTGGATGAAGAAGCAGGAGTGTTTGGAGTATTGACTTTGTTGCGAGAAATAGGAACTTTTGATTTTTGCTCGCAAATCTCAATCACATCTTTAGGCTTACGATTCAAGATATTGCCACCTGCGGCTGCGTTCAAAGAATCTTGATCGTTACCGTTCAACCCATTGTAAAAAATATTGACTTGTTGAAGCTCCGTGAATTCATGATGGGGGCATTTCCTGAGGAGATCTTTGAATCTCTCTCATGCCTCTCCAAAGTTTTCATCGAAATTTTGACGAAATCCAAAAATTTCATTTTTAAGATTAGTCGTCTTTGATGGAGGAAAGAAATAATTGACAAACTTTTGAACAAGATCCTCCCAAGTTTCGATGGATCGAGGGGGTTCTTTTTCCAGCCAAATCCGGGTTGTACCCTCAAGTGAGAATGGAAAAAGCATCAACTTGATTACTTTTTGTGGCACATCCTTAAAATTGATAGTTGAAGTTAACTTGTTAAACCAACGGATGTGCGCATACGGGTCTTCTCGGTCAAACCCGTGGAATTAATTTGTAGACACAAGTTGGATCAAATGTGTTTTCAATTCAAAGTGATCAAAATTGATTGCTGGTAGAATGATGGCATCTCCATAACCCTCGGTGGGTGCCTGGAGCATTTCCGCCATAGTTCGTTCGTCTGCCATATTGTTGTTTGAAATAGTACGAATCTCGGGTTCGACTATCTGGGCAGCACGTCTACGAGAACGTCTTCTAGGAATTTCTGCTAGATCACGCAAAGGACTCAATGATCTAGAAGAACGAGTGCGCATGCACTAGAGTTACTCTAAGGACTCTCAGAGTTAAGGAGAGGAATTATGAAAATGGGGAAAGAAGATTCTTTTTGAGTTTTATGGTTATACATATATAGAGAAACAAAAGAAAAATATTTTTGTGTTTTATAGGTTTTGAGATGTTTTTAGGTTTTTGGATTTTTATAAGAAAATATGGATATATATAGATATAGATAGATGGATGGTATGAACAAAGAGTGAGTATTCAAATCACTAATCTGCTAGACGGAAGATAATCAGCACAGCTCCCCGGCAGCGGCGCCAAAAATTTGATTCGTGCTAAACCGTCAAGTTTTCTCACACAAGCCGGCCACTTGTGAATGGCCGACCGTAAGAAACTTAAAACAGTTCAGACACAGAATGCAATGAAGATCAGGAGAGTATACTGTTTCCCCGGGTCGTTATGTCCCAGCGAGCTATGCGAAGAATCACCAAACGAATAGTGATCGAGAGATTTGAACGGAAAAGAGGTTTGAATTATTATAACTACAGAAAGAGTATATAAATTGCAGAGGCTTAAATGCAAATTAAAGAAAATTAAAAAGATAAAAAATATTAAATAAACGCTATCACTATTTGCAAAATGAAGTTTTTGATTTTATGTTTTTATAAAACTTAAATTTAAAACTACGTAACGTACAAATGAAAATATGAAACTGAAGCAATATTAATCCTAAAAATTTGAAAATGATATTTTTACAATCCTAATGATAAGAGAAAATTTTTAGAAAAAGAAAATTATTTTTATAACTATTTAATTAATTATTATTAATTAAAAACTAATTTTAACTAATTAATAATAACCAAAAATACAAGAAAATATGAAATAAAGCTAGAAAAATGAAACTATGACTTAGAAAAATCTAAAATGATAAAAGAGAATTTTCAAAACTATTTTTATATTTTTCTGATTATTTTTGTATTTTCTATGAATTAAAAACTATTTAAAACTACTTAAATTGCTTAAAAATACAAATTTAACTAAGAAAAATCTGGAAAAATATTTTTTTTGACTTTTTATATTTATCTTAACTTAAGAAAAATGAAAAATTATTTTTTTGAAACTTTTCTGAATTAATTGCAATAAAAGCTAATTAAAAAGACTTAAAAACTGATTTAAATAAAGAAAAATAGCAAACTGACTTGGAAAAATCTGAAAAATTCAAGATAAGTCTAAAATAATATTTAAAATCTAGGAAAAATATAAAAATAGGGTGTTGTGTGCAAGAATATGGAACTGCAATGCAAAATTCCTAAGAATAAGCACTCCAAATAAGCCACAGACCACAATAAGCTACCAACTGATTACAGAAGCTGTACTATGCTAAAATTACTCAAAATGAACTAAAAACAACAAGGCTCAACCTCTGAATTGCAAGCTTAACATATTTGAGGTTTTGAGCTTATGAGTTAAAAACAGTTTGAGGTCACTACTTTGAGCCAAGGAATAAGCTACCTAACTAGCTAAAAATGAAAAACAGAAGTAGGAACTTGAAATAGACCTGGCAAAGAACTTGTTAACCAAAAGTGAGCCTTGGACAAGCTCAACTGAGCTTGTTGCAAGCCCTGCAAACACCCTGTGCAGACTCAGTGTATGCTGAGTCAGTGCACAGGGCATTTTTGCCCAAGTTGATAAGCCATTTGGAGCTTGTAAAAAATTTGCAAAAATCTACTAAAATGGTAATAAGAAATAAGACCAGTTGAACTTTTAAAGTCCCAAGTTTTACTGATTTTGACCCAGAAATGAATCCATGATAAATCTTTCTAGATTGGGTGAAAACAGGTTTTACACTTTTGACTTTTGAGCAGTTTTTGAAAGTTTGACTTACATGAGTTTTGATCTTAATTTCCCAACTGAAAATGATGATATATGATGAAATGAAGCTACTGCAAGCTTTGTCTACGAATTCTTAACACAAAACTAGCTTTTGGTTATTTAAAATCTCAACAGTTAAGCTACTAAGACAGTTAAATGGGATTTTGACTTTTGGCCTTTGTAGAAGCAAAATTTAGACAGATATGAGTGTATATGAGCTACACAAGCATAAACCAATAGTCCTCAATCACTGAACAGACCTATAACACAGATTATGTAGCTAATCCAAACACAACTTAATTCCACTGATATGCAAGTTAAAAGATCTAACTACTAAACTAGCATATATATTTGATCAAACTGAGCTTAGATAACCTAAATACAACTAAATAAACAAGTTTCAACTATTTAAGTCTACAAACACAGATTATGCAAGAACTTGAAAATGACTTACACTTGGTCCTTAGCCACAGTGGCTTGCCAAAGAACACAAGATCAACTAACCTATCCCAAACCCTAACCTAGCTCATTATCAACCCAAATCCATGCTGCATCAACCCAAATCCAATTCCATGACCAAATTGAGCTCAGTTGACTTTCTTTGACCAAAATCCAAAATTGCTAGAAACTTGAATTTAAGCTTATAAAAAGCTGTAAGAAGCTTATATAAGCTTGTTTGAGCTTAAAATTAAGCTGCTAAAAGCTTTAACATAGGAATTTGAAAATGAAAATTGCAACAGTTACATAAAATATGGAAAATGAACACAAACTTGAATTGATACTTTAAAATAAGTGCAATACACTGAAACAAAGTAGTTTGATACAAGGAAACTTGAAATAACAACTAATGATCTATTTTAAGACTTAAGAATTAAAAACGACATACATTTTTAAAAATAAACTAAGTACTACTCTCCTTCTCTTTCTTCCTCCTCTTTTTATATGCAAAAGACCTTCCCATTGACTTCTGAGCATATCCCACTAATAATCATGGCCATTGGATTACTTGAATTCATCTTGGCCGTTTGATCTGATTTTGGCGCCAAAACGCATATTAGCCAGTTGGGGTTGAGTGAGGGGGTGAAGAAGCATTAAATGCATTCTTGGAGTGTTGTTGAGGTGGGGGGAACAAGGTAGTGTGAAGGTGAGGAGGGGGGATGGGTGTTGAGTGTTTGCAGAACGTTTGGTGAAGGAGAAGACTTTGACGCGCTGGGTTTATTTGACCAGATATTTGACTTGATTTAATATTATGAAGGGGTCCAAAATGTTAATGACAGGGGGTCCAATTGGATAGGCAGGGGTCACAATGGGTTTTGACAAGGGACCAAAGGGTGTAAAGGTTTAAAACACAAGGACCTATTGTGCAATTTCTGAAAATCAAGGGACCAAGGCTGCCAATTTGCAAAGTTATTCCAAGTGACTAAAAGTGACAAGTTTCAATAGTACAAGGACCAAACTTGACATTTTCAAATTTCCAAGGGCCATTTTTGCCAATTTTTAAACTTGAAGGACCAAACTTGTAATTTCTAAAAACTTTTGATATTTTTCACCAAAGGACTAATTTTTGACAACTATGATTTTAAAAGGACATTTGGTGATTTTTCTTTTGAAATTAAGTGCTCAGGGACTATTTCTGACAATTTTTGAAACTTGGGGGACTGAAACTGCCAATTATGCAAACTTAGCTCATTTTTCATCTGATTTTAAAAATTTTGCATCTGAAACATATAAAATGCAATTTTGGAATATTTTCAGTATTTTGATGCATTTCTGAGCATTTTTAAACGTTTTGCAGTTCAGATTTAACCAAAAATGATGAGTATTTACACACTCATCAAGCGACGTTGTGAAGGCTTCTCCGTCATAAGGAGATTGGTGTAGTGTTTACGAACTCTCGAGTAGGTGACTCGGGGAGTGGAGTAGGGCAAGGAAGGTGTCCTTGTAGCCGAACCACTATAAATACTCGCGTTGTGGTTTTGTGCTTCTTACTCTTATCTTTTCATTACATATCTTTATATGCTTGTTTATCAACATCCAACACACACAACCAAATAGATTGACATAAGTCGATCTAAATAGTTTAAAAGGAAGTTTTAATTGGTAAAATTATTCAACCCCCCTTCTAGTTTTCCACAATTGGCATTAGAGCTTCGTTACCAAGTTTCTTGAAGTATATTGTACTTTAAAAACTTGATACGATCCATAGTTAATTGAAAACTACAAATAAGGTTTTTCATAAAAACAAACACCATGTTTTTCAAAAACTATATGTTTGGATGTTGAGTTGATAACAACATTTTTTTATATATATCTTTTCATTTAATTGCACTAATCTTCTTTGTGATGTTGATTAGTCAAAGCTCATACCCACCAAGCTTTAGGAGACGCTTGGTAACAAGAATACCTTCCTTAAGAAGGTATCTTAAACGCAAAGGAGCGGGAATCGTCTAAGTGACATCTGTCATTTGTAAAGACATTCCTAAGTGCACTCGAGATATGACTTTCCACTTATATCTGAATGATATTAGTTTAGTAAATAAGTGTTATGTGTTAGGTATTTATTTGAGTAGATTTTTGTGTTTACACATGATCTATATGAAGCTTCGTTAGGAAGCCTTTTTCTCTCATACGTGTTACATTTTTTGTCTATAGTCGTAGTATATGTTTTATTTCTTTTAATCCTATAATAAAACAAAAACACGAATTTCAATATTCCTCCTTCCCTATTAATAATCCCACTCGACCCACTTTATTCAATCCTCACTTTTTAAAATTTTTCAATTTCAAAAATTCCCTCTCATTTAAAAAAAAAAAACTTCATCTTCCTCCTCACTCCATCTCATCCGAAACCAAGAAGATCCGTCATCAACATGGTTTACATCGCACTCGTTCTCATCGCCCTAACACTCATCGCACTTGTGTTCCCTATGATGAAGTTCACATACGGAGACATTTACTTTGTGTTGTTAATCTATATTGGGGTCATATACCCAATCCTTTGTATCATTCTTAGTATTGAAATGCAATATTATTAATCTAGTTTATCTAGGTTACTATTATGTGTTTATCATTCCTTTTGATTTATATGTTTTATATTTTTGTGATACATTAGAGATCATGTATGCATGCTAAAAGAAAATGTAGGATAAAACATATCTCGTGGTATATAAACTGTAAAACCTTTTATCAAATCTGTCTGTTACTACAGATCCACGGATCCCGGAAGTTATACTAGCCGGATCCCTTTTGTAAAGGAACCGTGGGATCCGTCCTACTGGAAAACAGTTTTTTTCATACAAGATTAAAAACCACTATCTTTCTAAAAGTAATAATCCACTAGAATTTCAAAACCATGAGTTAATTAAGTATTAAATACCATTGTTAATAAAATCTAGTAAAAACGTTAGATTATTATAGGTTTACCATAAACATCACCTCCTATTAACCCATCACTTCTATAGGTTCAACTATGACGCATGAATACGAGTTTGATTTTTCACTCACTAGCGTCTACACCCCGAACATCTCCCTTGAGCCCAACACACCTGGCAATCATGTCCGTGGGTTCAATAATCTCGAAAACCGTCACTTCCATGAAGGACGTATTGTAGACACCTCTCTACAATTCGAAGAAGGTATCAATACCTCCTTTCGAGCCATAGGACTAGAATGTCTTCTTGAAATCAACGAGAAGATATGTCCAAGGTTTATAATGGAATTCTTCCGTCAAGTCGAACTCGTTCGTAACGAGGATCGCTCTCTATCTCTTTGGTTTTACATCAAAAACCAAAAGTTCACCCTAACCCTTGGGCATTTTGCTCACATTCTCCGGATTCCAAATCATGGACAAAGTGCCTTCACCGAAGATTGGTCTCTTGATTCTCTCTTCAACTTTCGTGAAGAAAATAGTCCATATTGTTCACACATACCCTATCCGGAAGATTTAACGCGCATAATATGCAAACCTCGACCATATTACTCCAATCCAAACATTATCCATACACGGGATATCCGAGAAGAGTACAAGCCTCTTGCTCTCATTCTACGTGAAAATGTTTAGAGTCTTAGGGGAAATCGAGATATTCTTCCCGCTTGTTGTGCTCACATGTTGTACTGTTTGCTAACACAACAACCATACAATCTCGCCTACTTCTTCGCAAGGCGAATTTCAAATCTTCAAGGCTCCAAGAATAAACTCATCCCTTATGGAATGTTCTTGACACGCCTCTATCACAATGTTATGCACTTCCATCCTCAATTTCAAAGTCCGTTGTACGTACTTGTGAATAAGATGATGGAACCGCTAAATATATCTCTCATGAAGACGTTCTTCATTCTTGATTCCACCAATACCCATCAATCACATAATGATCCTCCTAGCGAAGACACTCAAGGAACCTAAAATAGTCAAATATGATCAATTCTACTCTACTCATTATTTATCAATGTAATCCTATTTCTTTCATGAAATAAAACATCTTACATTTGATATCCTTGTTTTAGAACTCCTTTAAACAAAATTTAGAATATAATGCATTGTCAAGATCATTGCATACCTTTAGTAAAGGTTCTGTCTAGCAGATAGACGGATCCCTACATCTAGGGAACCGTGGGATCTGGCAAAACAGAAAATGCAATTGCAAGCATTGTATGTCAAACACATCCTTAGAACACCTCACACTAAGCTAAGCATAGTGTCTTAAGGTAGATTAAGACTTTATCAAGATAGGTTGATCTTTCCTACTCATTCCGACTCACATAGAACACACTCTAAGACATTCATAGAACAATCACTTTGTTTTAATCCATCACTATTCCACTCTCAAAACTCACACTTCATATCTTTACCCTTCACATCTAGGTTAAAAAAATATATTTTATAACAAAATTGATCATAAATCAATCTCACCTCAAAATTGATCAAAGTTAATCAAATCCTAGTTTTCCCATCTCAAAACCATTAGGATATTTTCTAAAACACAATCCTAAGTCACAACCTCATCTCTAGGATCATTTAGCTTCAATTGACACTCTCCTATTTAGTGTCATCCTTGCTCATTCATTGGTACTCATGAAAGTTCCAAATCTTTTCACAAAAGACAATCATTAGCTACATCACTCACCACCTTCAAGTACTTAAGCACCCCTTCATTTAAGACACTTAGGAAGACTGAAACACTCAAGATGTTATAGGTTTTAGATTTTAGAAACATCATTTCCACTCCTTCATAGCTACTGATAGCCGGATCCCTAGGATTAGCCTAGATGGATCCTTCTGAGAAAGGAACCGTGGGATCCGGATGACAATATAGGTCAAATCTTGCTAAAACAATCATTTCAACTTATTTTCCTAACTCAAACACTCCATCTCATCTTAAATGAGTTCCTAGATCAGTCCAACCTCTGAAGTCGACTCTTGTGCATGTCAATCATCACACTCCAATGAATCCTAGTGGCTCAAAGCTTAAATGCACTTGCCAAATCTCTTAGTTTATAAACCACCTTGTTAGGACCTCCATAGTCATCACTCTCACTCTAACTTTCAGCTCTTGAAATCATTTCATCATGAGAAAAACTCCAAGTCGTAACTTATCCAACAAAGAACCACCCATGAAAAAGGCTCGTGTCATACACGAAATCTCCTCAACCGAATCATCTCCCGTCAAACCAACAAATGAGAGAATCCTTCATCATCCAATTAAACCAATTCCTAAAAGGATAGTACCCACAAAACTACCTATGCCTAACACCACCATACCTCCTAGGCCAAACAATATCATCTCCACTAAACCATCACCATTGGTTCCTAGAAATATTTCATTTACGTCACCACTATCATCACCACACCTCCACAATTTAGAGGACTTGCCTCCTAGGCCGTCTCATCCGCTTTCGCCGACAACATTCTCCTCATTAGGAGGAATAATGGTTCAAAATCAAGGTGTTGAGTCAACACTTGCTCCGGCTTCCTTTTCGCCGTCTCCATCATATAATCCTATATGGATTATGAGAAATCATCAAAGTCAACCACCCGACCATATGGAAGTTGACACTTCCTTACCACCACCATCATTCTTGGTCGAGGCATTCTCAAATGCACCTCCACCAATCCCTCCATCGTTTGAAGCCCCGCAAGCCGCTTCACTTGATCCTTCGCATCAAGCTATTTTATTTCCTCCACCACCACCACCTAGCCATGACAAAGATTGCTATCATTGTCAACATGTTGAAAGTTTGATACATGAAGTACGAGAAGACCAACGTTTCATGTTCTATCATCTCCTCGAACGTTTCGACGAGATCAAACCTAAACAAAACTTGAGCTAGAAGATTTTAGTGGTGTCCTAGCATCAAGCGTTAGATAGTCTAGAAATTCCTAGTCATGTATTGTCTATTTTCTTATTTTTAGGGTCATGTATATCATAACTCTTGTTTTATTAAATGTAATTACATGCTACTTGTTAGTTTTCTGAGAATATGTATTCATATCTCATTTATGTGATAATATTACGTGTTATATCACCATTGCTGATTTTAGTCATCAGCCAGACGGATCCCTCAGTATTGCCTAAACGGATCCCTACTAGGAGGGAACCGTGGGATCCGTGAAGTCCGAAAGTTTTTGTTTTCTAACTTAAATCACATTTGCAGGAAATTGTGAATTATACTTGTTTTCTAACCCTTGTTTGCAGCTATTCAATTAACACATAAAGAATTTGACATCCTAAAGCTAGGGGGAGCTTGGTGTCAAAACGATAAGTTGCAAAATTACTTGCAACTTTTGATTTAAATTTCATAACTTCCCGTTGCAAATATTGCAATAATCTAGGGGGAGCACACCCGTCACATTGACGTAATCTTTTGCATAAGTTAGTTGCAAATGAACTAGATTAGAATTAGTTTCTTGACGCCCTTACTTAGGGATGGACTCGTCAAGGGGGAGTAACGACGAGATCCTTTCCCGTTACTTGCTCTCTATCTTTTTCTTCTTTACTTTCACATGTTTTTTTTAAAAAAAACGATGTGTTGCTTTCTTTCAAACACTTTTTGTTTCGACAAAAAGGGGGAGAAGAAAGTAAAAACTACAAATTCAAACTTTTACGAATTTTAGCTTTTCCTTAAAATAACCTTATGTTTTGTCATCAACAAAAAGGGGGAGATTGTTAATACAAATAAGCCGTAAAAACGTTTATTTATATTTTACGATCTTCTAATATTTTGTCGATAACAAAAGTAAGATCATTTTAAGGAAACAAATAAAATACGTAAATGGTTTGAACTAATAGTTTTCTAACACACTTACGCTTTCACATAAAACACTAAATATACTTAAACTAAATATACTAAATATAAGTGATTTTATGATTTAGATACATATGTACAAACAACTAGTGTTTACATATTGGGTTAAACATATACTTAAACTAGGTATACTAAAATGGGTAAAAACTAAGTGTATGCTAAATTGGGTAAATACAAGTATATACTAAATGGGTAAATACTAGCAAATGGTTTTTGACCCATGGTTTTATATATACCACTTAACCAAGTTCATTGTATCTAGAAAGAAAACCATGGATCAACCCATAACCCATGACCCATGACCCATAACCAAAAATACCCATGGGCAAAGAGGAGCGGACCACGGATCCCTAGCTTTGTGCTAGCCGGATCCCTTGTGGTAGGGATCCGTGGGATCCGGGGAAACAGTAGGATTTTTCCTCTATAAATAGTGAGCCATTTCTTCATTATATCTCACCCCTCTCCAACATACTTTCTCCCCTGAGTTAAATCTCACTAACCTTAGATCCAAGAGATCTATGTTTGTAGTTTTGTCTTTGTGTGATCTTTTAGGTTTCTCTTAAAGGAAAGATCACCACCTTTGAAGTCGAGCAAACTCAAGTCCATGAGTTGCCATGCTTCCTCATCATCAAGGCTATTGAAGTCCTCTTGTTGATATCTCTTTCTTTCTACAAAGAAGTGTAGTGTTGAAGACATTAGTGAAAGATGTCTCAAGTGTCAAGACGAAGATATTAGTGAAGGGTATCTATCATCTATAGGATAAGCACTTGTGAAAGGTGCTTAGAAGTCAAGACAAGAAGCATTAGTGAAAGGTGCTTAGAAGTTAAGACTTGAAGCATTAGTGAAAGGTGCTTCAAAGTGAAGACACAAGACATTGGTGAAAGGTGTCTTGTAGATCTAGTCAAAAGGCATTAGTGAAAGGTGCCTTACATGTACATTCGATATAGTGTGTTTCGATGTACTAGATAGACTAGTATTAGATCCAAGGATATTGATGTCCTTGATGATGTTGTAAAGGAGTAGATCTCCTTTGGGATTAGTCGTTGGTGTAGTGTGGTAGTAGTTCCTCCATTGCAATGGAACTAGGTGCTTAGCCTAGTACCTAATAAAGGGTAGGCGACATTGTGAAGGTGTAGTTCACCTAAGGTGTGAAAGAACTCGGTGGTTAGCCTAGCACCGTATAAAGGGTAGGAGACGTTGTGTAGGTGTGGTTCGCCTTGGTGTGAAAGAACTCGGTATTTAGCTTTGTGCCGGAAAAAGGTTAAGCGACGTTGTGAAGGCTTCTCCGCCATAAGGAGATTGGTGTAGTGTTTACGAACTCTCGAGTAGGTGACTCGGGGAGTGGAGTAGGGCAAGGAAGGTGTCCTTGTAGCTGAACCACTATAAATACTCGCGTTGTGGTTTTGTGCTTCTTACTCTTATCTTTTCATTACATATCTTTATATGCTTGTTTATCAACGTCCAACACACACAACCAAATAGATTGACATAAGTCGATCTAAATAGTTTAAAAAGAAGTTTTAATTGGTAAAACTATTCAACCCCCCATTCTAGTTTTCCACAGAAATATTAAGCCTGAACATTTGATTACATAAATAACCAAAACCAATAAAAACACCATTCTTAGAAAGCACAAATTTATCAGGCTCAATAACTTGTTTATATCCATGATTATTCAAAACACTACCTGAAACCAAGTTTTTCCTTATATCAGGAACATGAATAACATTAAACAAAGTTACAATCTTTCCAGAACTAAACCTAAGATCTACACAACCATGACCATGCACCAAGGCTGTTGACTCATTTCCCATGTGAAGAATAGAACCATCATTCAGTGACTCATAAGTCTTGAACCAACTTCTATCTTTGCACACATGAACTGTTGCACCAGAGTCAACCCACCACGCAACATCATCATCCTGCACATAATGATATTCAGATACATATGTAACATATAAAATCTGAAAAGACTTATTAACCATATTCTGACCTTTCAGTGAGTTGGAAGAACCACCACTCCCTGAACCATTAGTGCCTGATCCATTGGCTTTACCACCAACCTTAACACCCTTGCAGTCCCTTTTAATGTGACCAGTTTTGCCACATTTCCAACAAGTAGGTGTTGCCTTCTTGTTAGGATCTGCCCTTGTGTTATCATGATATTTGCATTTGCCCTTGTTGTCATTGTACCTGGTGGAGTTGTTATGCTCTACCATATTGACAACAGATGGTCCAGCAGCATTGCTACCCTTTGGCTTGTCATTATCCTGCACCTTGAGAGATTCCTCAATGCGCAGATGACTGCCCAACTCAACCAGAGTTAATTCCTCTTTCTTATGTTTCAAGGTATGCTTGAAATCTTTCCAAGAAGGAGGAAGTTTATCAATAACACAAGAGACTTGAATAGCCTCATCCATGTGCATATTGTGTTGTGTAAACCTTCCAAGTATTCCAAGAAGTTCATTGTACTGTTCCATGACTGGTCTTGAATCAGTCATTTTGTAATTTGTGAAATTACTTACAAGAAACTTCTTACTTGATGCATCCTCAGCCATGTATTTGGCATCCAAGGAATCCCACAGTTCTTTGGAAGATTCAAAGTTCTGATAAATATCAAACAGATAATCAGACATACCATTGAGAATAAGACCTCTGCATATGTAGTCATCATTCTCCCATTTGCTTCTCCTTCTGATCTGCTCAACCGTAGCATCATCCCCATCATCAGGAATTGGAGTAGTCAGCACATAAACCACACTCATGCTTGACAGCAAGAAGTGCATCTTCTTCTGCCACCTCCTAAAGTCCACCCTTTCAAACTTATCAAGCTTGGCAAAGTTTGAAGCCATATGTTTCATTGCAGCAGCAGCCATTGATTATCACAAAATAGTTTACTTTGATTGTTGGGGTTTAGCTCCCAGAACAGGGTTAGATAATCAATTCAGCAGAAACAAGCAACAGGTCAGCAGAAACAAATACCACTAGGTGGTTATCGGATATCACTTGGAATCGTGTGATCACTTTCCAAAGTAAACTATTCGACCCTAATGCCTGGGTTACACGAATATCTACTTGGGATAAGACCAAATGTAGTTATGGAATTAGGCACAATTCAATAACCCTTTTGCTTAGAAGTGTTTTTCGTTTTTCTGTGTATCTTTCATGCATAATCAGATCTCCTATTTATAGGAGTTTACTCTAAGCTAATCAAATGGAATTATGAGTATTAATCGGCCCATTAATAGCCTCATAATTATCCCCATTATAGCCGTTAGTGGTTACATGACCAATTAAACGTGGTCATTAAGCAGTTGAAACTGCCACTTGAATAGGTCAAAGCCGTTACAAGCAGTACTTTCATCAGTACTTTCATAGCGCAGTGGATACACTATATCAGTGGAAACACTGATTCAGTGGAAACACTGCTTATCAGTGGAAACCACAAGCAGTACTTTCCACAAGCACTATCAATACAAACCACTATAAGAGTCAGGGTGTTCATGGACCTTATGGGTGTACACTCCGTACCTCCTAACCCAATACAAAGTGTGAACTAATCCCACAAGTGCACTAAATTTTCCAACAATCTTACTCTTTTCTCGACATGTTATTCCATCTTTTGTTAATTTCTTATCGAACATATTTGGAGTACAAGTAAAAGCCAAAAAAAGAAAATGTAATAAGTTAGATAACAGGTTAAACAATACATTTTGAGTAAGAAAGAAAATAGAAAATCTTTTACCTACGATATGCAAATAGTTATATTCTTGCAAATAACATCAATATAGTACTCCCTCCGTCTCAAAATTATTGTCACCAGACAAGAAGCACATAGTTTAATAAAAGTGGGACCCCTATAAATTTCAACCACTCAAATAGAATATTCCTCCACTAAATTCTCTTTTTATTACCTAAAATAGAAGGTGGACAATTATTTTGAGACACCCAAAAAAGGAAATATGGACAATTATTTCGAGACGGAGGGAGTAACTATTATCTAACGATAAGAAAACACTTTACAAAAGAGGAATCTAGCTAACATGTGTTATGTTATCTCGATGGCTACAATATGGGTGGACTATGATCCTAGTTAAAGTTCTTAAATCTGCAGACTGTTCCCAGATTCTCTAAGCTATGAAAAAGTCGAACCTTGATGTGAAATGGATCAAATCTGACTCAGACGAATTATGATATGAAATGACACTGTACGACTTTCGTACCTAAAAAAAAATATAACGTCCCATAGCCCCGTCACTTCATCATAAAACATTTTTGAATGGGTTGAGTTATTAATACCCCCCATTTGGTTATTAAGACCCCCCCCCCCCCCCCTTTTTTTTTTTTTTTTTTTTTTTTTTTTTTTTTTATTTTTTTTTTATTTTTATAATTTTGTTTATATCAAAACGCTATAAATCTGAAAATGCGGAACTGTAAATATAAAGTTTAATAAGCCAAACGCTTAAAACTGTCAGAAATACGGAACAGAAACTGACAAAAAACTGTGTTGTACTGGAAAAAGCGGGGGGACAAAGGTGGCAGCTAGGGGGTAGGGGGGGTTGCAATAGTATGACCCTTTTGAATACTATGTCACGATTCCAACAAGACCTTAAAATGGTACTTTCCACTCGATTGTTTATAAGAGCTTTCGGTAAAGTGTGTCATGGCTCAAACCGTAGTCTTCGGCGCGACTCTATGGCGCGAGATACCATATTGGGGTCCGGTTGGTGGGTTGTGGCATTGTAGCCATCAACTCACGCCATTTTTTATATTTTTTTAGTGAGGTATATGTGCACTTATGACACTACTTTTACTCCATGACATTATTTTTGTACCAGGAAGATGCGTTTTGATAACATGAGCAAAAGTGTTATCCAAAAAGTGTTGATATAGTACCCCTTTTCCTCATAGCACTACTCCATGACACCGTATCTAACGCTCTAAAGAAGACGACAATTTTTTTTTTATCTTCCATTTATATTAAGAATTTCAAGACCTAAACTTGCTCGATAGTTCGACACACTTTAAAAGTAACATGTGACATGTTTTTTTGCACAAAATTTCAAAAGTAGAGAACCCAACGTATCGAATTACTTTTGTCTTGTAATAAGATACTTTTTTAAGAACACAACGTGTTTTGGGAGCAACGGGCTCATGTTATAACATTTTTTCTACTAAGCTTTTTCTCTTACAACTCAGAATGTATAACTTAACTTAAAAACATTTTTCCTTCATCATTCAAGTTATAGGACGCTCTTGCCTATACTTAACCAAATAAAACACAAATACGAAAAAGTAAAAAAAATCGATAACTAGGCTGGTGTTGACGGCGCAGAGGGCTATAACGTCGAGGAGGGTGTTAGTCGACGCCACAGGGTCGCGTCATAAAGCTATAACGCGCCCTATGGCACACGACACCGAGTGCTCTAAAAGAGATGGATCCACCATGTATTTTTGCTATCTCACATATCTATTTTTTTCTCGATGTTAAGTGTGTCTTAATTGTTGATGATCTGAATAAAGTTATACAAACCTGAAATTTGAGAAGACGACCTAAATAAGGTATAAGAAGATTGTCGCACTTTGGTATCGACTTGCTCCAAATTGGGGTTTCAAGTAATACCATAAAAGCTGAGTAACTTAATCGACATCATATAACAATGTCTAGAGTGTATATTGTTGAGAACCAATTCATAACGTTACATATGCTCCCTTACTTCACTTTCTCGAATTCCATTAACGAGGCAGTTAAAGTAACTATTTTTTTACTGTAACTTTTTTTACAAAATAAGTTTTGGTATTTTGAGCAGAATCAAAGCTACGATATACCGAGTATTATTATGTACTTAAAGTGGCATGGATTTCAGCAGTACCAGACCCAGAACTAAAAGTCATGGGGTGCATTTTATAAAACTAATGAAGAATCGTAGCACAAAATGTTAGGACCAACTGACCAAGTGCATATCATAGAAAATCAGTATATTTGACATAATTTTGTACTAAGCAAGAAAAATCCATGTCATTATCATGCACCTTCAGGAACCCCTGTGGTCCGCCTCTGTTTTATAATAACATCGATGCAATGAATGATGATGCCGCCGTTTCTATCACATTATTAAAGCTAGACATTTGACGATACAAAGACGAAGATGTGTGGCAATGAAACACGAAAATGGACGATCAACATTGAGTTGGTCTCAAAGGACAATGTGTCTAATTGAATAATGCCAAAGACCAACCTAAAGAAAGGAGTGCATAACAAATTCTAGGTACAAAATAAGGGACCCATATGCAATATATATAAGAAAAAGTCATTTAAATGAGTTTGATGATTTGATATAACATATAATGCAATTAACTAGATGGTGATTTGACCCTTTGATTAAAAATATATGAGATGTGGCAATTGTTTTGGTTTATAAAGTTGTGAGTCACTTTACTTCAACTTACAAAATAATGAAATGTCAATTTAAACATAATATTAAATATATCTTTAGTTATCACTAACATTTATTATAAAAATTGGTTTAGCGGCCGATTAATCGACGCTTAGACGCTAGAGGAATTAAGCGCTCGGATTATATTAATAGGTCTTATTAATTTGATTAGTCAAAATTGGTTAACGTATCGATATTTGGCCAAATCAAGCATAAATTGGTCAAATCGAACAAAAATCTGCTAAATCGCTCAACTCAGTTAATGCTAGTCAACTTTTCCAAAAAATTAGATTGAGGTTTTTATTTCAATATACCTCATGTTTTTCACAAAATCAGTCGACACTACCACTTAAACGCACCTCGAGCAGTATTTAGCACAAAGTGTGAAGGTTTTTTTTTTTTTTTTTTTTTTTTTTTTTTTTTTCAATTGAATGTTAATGACACTATTTGAATTCGGAAATTGATTTCTCAAAATTAATTGAACCATTTAAAGTTTGAACCTTAAAGTATTTTGAATCATTTCGTTTATATTATATATATAATTTCAAAAACTTATAGTTTAATATATTAAAAATCCAATTCAATTAATAATCGATTAATCGTCGCCTAACCGATTAATTGCTAGACAGTACCGAGTCGTCTAGGAGCGTCTAACAATTTTTACAACCTTGCTCAAAGTTATTGGCTTATGGCTAGGAAGCAAATTGTGTTTTTTCATGATAAGTTCAAAGCAATTTTGACACTCCCCAAATTTTTTGAATTTTCAGAAAGGGAAAGTTGTGCACAGAAACACGTTTCCAAATGTCTTATTCAAGCATATTACATTCCGTACAATGATACTTGTAGCCTACATATAACGTTGTCATAACTCATAACCATATACCAAAAGTACACAATGGCTAGTGGTCACAAAACAACCAATAGCTTTGCACCTTCACTCCAAGACACAACAACTCAACAAGCCATGTCTAGCAAGAACAATAACAACAACAAAAGATCACGTACTAACAAGGAAGACGTGAGTTGCAAACATCCTGTGTACCGAGGCGTTAGGCTCCGCAGATGGGGTAAATGGGTGTCCGAGATAAGACAACCTAGACAAAAAACGCGCATTTGGTTAGGAAGTTTCCCAACAGCCGAAATGGCGGCTAGAGCTCATGATGTAGCTGCATTATCTATCAAAGGGAATGCTGCTATCCTTAACTTTCCACAACTTAAGGACAGCTTGCCGCGCCCTGCTTCTATATCCCCGCGGGACGTGCAAGAAGCTGCGGCGAAAGCAGCCACAATGTATGAGTTTGAGCAACAGCCGTCTTTGGATGAGTCAATGTTGTCTGCTCATGATGATATTTGTGATCAGGTAGATGAGTTGGAGGAAATTATTGAGTTGCCTAGTTTAGATGGGAGTTTTGAGTCGTGGTCGAATGAGTTGAAAGTTGAGACCATGGATGGGTGGATGTATCCATCATGGGTGGTGGCTGATATCGACAGTTTTCTTGGCTAGTCGTCGGTTAATTCTATTAATGTGAGTTATGAGATGCTTCTTTTGATTGTTTCAGTTAATAACTTTCTTCTGCTACTACTAGTTTTCTACTAGTTTTGTACCGAGTGATGAACTCTTTTTTGTTAACCAATTGCTTCTACTGCTACTATAGTGAATGTTACAAAAAGATGCAGCTTGCTCCTAAATTCAACTACTTCATTTTGTGTCATTTTAAATCAGAAGTTGTGGCGTTTGCCCGTCGCCATAAACGATTAGACATATTGTCTATTCATGCTTTATATCGACTTGCGTAAGAGAAATTTAGGCCTTGGGTGAGTTGGTCTCATAAGAAATATGCAGAACACCAAATTAAATAGAAGACTAAAATTGTAAATGTGAAGTTCTTTGATAATGTAAATGGCATTTAGATGACATACAAATCACCCTTTATTTCAAAAATGCATCAACCAATATAGTCTTTTTGACAAAAACATTATGTTCATAAAAATGCAAAAGATACCTATAAAAGAGGAATCTAAGGTATCACTTTTTCTATAAAGGCAAAAAGCTATATAACTCTATATGCCAGAAACAAGATGCAAGCCCATATAAGGTCATGTAAAGTGTAAGCCCCACTTAACAATAAGACTATGTGTCGTAAGGCTCGGGCGACCGAGAGTCCCCAGCCCATGTGGCAAGGCCGGAACTTGTCCCAACTCTCACTTATTACACTCGGTCGACAAGGACGATTTGGAGAAAAGGGTCGATTAGCCGACTGATTCGGTGTGCTTGTTTGTGTGTGTGCCATTTATTTAAAATGTATTTTTCTTAGGTATGTTTTTTGTGGTGTCGGTCTCCTTGTTACACTAAGTTTGTCACGAAGTAGTTTTGGAAAAAGAAAACTGAGGTGACGGGTCACTTGGGGTCCTTATTACACGGTCTAAGTTTATGAATTTCCACCACTAACAAACCATAATAACAGCAAAATTTAATCAGATGTTATACTCCAATTCCTCAAATTTAATCACGACTCGGCTATAAATCCGTTGGAATACTCTTACATATCGTCCTCTTACTAATCATGTCTGCCAAAATTCAACAAATCTACCACCTCTATAACTAACAATGGAGTATATTGTGCTGAAAATTGTCACTGATCGATCACATAAACACTCATTGGCATGAGAATTATAAATTAGGAGGCTTAATTTACCTAAGCCGATTATTCTATTCACTAGCATCTGCCCACATCTCACGACGACACAAGCTCAGTAACCACCATATCCACCCATAGGGTTTCCAGCAGGCATAGACGATACAGGCTCCTTGATGTCAACAACAACAGCATCTGATGTGAGGAAAATTTTTGCAACTGACGATGCATGCTCCAAGCAACATCTTACCACCTGGCAAAATTCATCACAGACATACCGTTAGCATATACAGGCATCATTTGATAGCCTAAATCAAAATATGAATGAAAGCGTAAAGCTTGCCTTTGTTGGATCAATGATACCAGCAGCCATCAAGTCCTCGTATTTTCCAGTTGCAGCATTGTAACCAAACTTAGGATTATCACTAGCCAAGACCTAATAGGATGAATTAAAGATATGAAAAAATTCAAGACATGTGACGAGAATGGTCATAGTGGTTAATATCTTGAACCAATAATTAGCTACTTACCCTCTCAATCACTACGCTTCCATTGACACCAGCATTTTTAGCAATTAACTTCATAGGGTAGCCAAGGGCCCTCTTAACAATATCTGCTCCTACCTACCAATATTCAAACAAGTCAATTACTCACCACAATCAACATTATTAATCCTTGTAAAAGCGACATCATGTGCAATAAATGTGATACCTTTTGTTCGTCATTGTCAAGGGTATCTTTGATGCTATCGACCTTTGCAGCAAGGCGTAAAAGAGTGCACCCGCCCCCCACGACAATGCCTTCCTGAACGGCTGCCTGTAATATGTTGGTGACTTACTTTGTTAGAGACTAGAATACTAGATGTAACCAAGATAACAAATCCCGAATAGAACAAAAGTTTGAACCTTGGTTGCATTAAGAGCATCCTCTACTCTCAGTTTCTTTTCTTTAAGTTCTGTTTCTGTTTGTGCTCCAACCTGTAAATAATTTTGATTTTAGAAACCGAAAAAATAAGCAAAATAGTATCATATGATTCATGAGCAACAATAATAAGGATTACCTGAATAACAGCAACGCCGCCAGATAGTTTTGCGATTCTTTCATTCAGTTTTTCTTTTTCATAGTCTTGTTCTGCTACCTGTACGATCAACCAAGATATTTGTCACAAAAACTGAGTAAAGAGGTCATTATAAATGTCTATAAGAAAAAGCATATATAGAAATGCACCTCAAGTTGGTTCTTAATTTGAGTAACTCGTTTGCTTATTAATTCCTGAGTGCTTCCATCACCAACAATGGTGGTAGTATCCTTAGTCAGTACCACCTTAGCAGCGAATCCCAAAACCTCACTTCCGGCATTCTCAAGGGTTAACCCAACCTCGTCTCTGATCACAGTTCCTGAATCAAGTACGCACGGGGATGATCAAAAAGTGCAGGAAGAAAGATGACGAACAATATACTAATAGAGGTGGCTAAATGGGAAGGTTGAATAACGGGTCAAAATGTGTGTTTTTCTAGCACGGGTCATGAAACTTTTTTTCCATAACCTTTTAGTTTTCTCTATAAACAATTAGGCTGTTAAATACGATTACAAAAGATAATATTTCATAAGAAAATCTTTCTAGAAAGATTGATTTAGTAGGTTGTTGAAATTAGAGATACCCATTCTACCCGTTTGCTTGTAACCCATTTGACCCATTAAACTTAAATGACTTGTATCGACCCTTTCAAAACTAGAGGGTCGAAGCCTAATATAACGCGCATTTATGTAAGTATGTAACAAAAGCTTTACCTCCAGTAAGAACAGCAATATCATCAAGATATTGACTCTTGCGTTCACCAAATCCGGGGGCCTTAAGTGCAGCAATCTTTAGAGCACCTCGTAGCCTGTTCACTACAAGGGTAGCAAGAGCTTCCTGTTCAACATCCTCAGCAATGATCAATATCGGGTATCCTCCTTTAATAGCATCCTCCAATAAGGCAACTAAGTCTCGTGCATTAGTGACCTTTTTGTCAACCAAAAGCAACTGCACCACGAAGCTTTATATCAATATCCAATACGAGTAATAAATTCCTACGTACCCAAGTATAATCGAGGAAAATATATATTGATAACATTACCTTGCAATTTTCATACTCAACGGTCATTTTCTCACTGTCGGTAACGAAATATGGAGAAAGGTAACCACGGTCAAATTGCATGCCTTCCACGACATACAAACTATTTTCAGCACTTTTCCCTTCTTCGAGAGTCACAATACCTTGTCTTCCTACTTTACTCATGGCTTCCGCAATCATATTTCCCACTTCAGGGTTGTTTCCTGCACTCACTGCCGCCACATCAGCTAACTCGCTATCTTCGACCTGCATATATTTTACACATAATGTAAATATTGATAAAAAAAAAATGTAAAATAATGATATATCACAAAAATGATAAAGAAAAGAATAGAGCTTTACGTCTTTTGACATCTTCTTAAGCTCTGCCACAAGGGCCTTAGTGGTTCTTTCAATACCCCTGGTGATTTGAATAGGGTTGGCACCTGCTGCCACCACCTAACAGATAATGACTTGATACGTTAGTAATTATGACTCGGCCAGATAAAAAAATTATAAACTGCGAGAATTCCAAGCATCCGTCAAATACCTTAACACCTTCGGTGATTAAACCTTGTGCAAGAACAACGGATGTTGTTGTCCCGTCACCAGCCATATCATTAGTCTTCGAAGCTGCTTGTCGCACAAGCTTAGCACCAATGTTCTCAACAGGATCTTCCAATTCAACCTATACAGAACAACAAAATCACTCGACATTCTTCAACACTTGACATATTAAATCACGCTCAAAGCTCTAACATACCTCTTTAGCTACGGTAACACCATCGTTAACAATTTTTGGCGATCCATACTTGCTCTCGAGAACTACATTACGCCCTTTTGGACCAAGAGTAACCCCTACTAAATCCGCAAGCTTATTGACACCAGCCTACACAAACAACAAACGTATAAACTTATCTATCAGCACAGTTACCATCAATATAGCTAAAAACTAGTTTCATTTTCGTCAATATTCACCTGAAGCTTCTTAATGGCCGACCCGTCTTTGTTAAAGTGCAATTCTTTGGCCATTGCGTTGACCTTGGGACTAACTTTCTTCTGCAAAACTACATTTCGCCTTCTGCTGGCAAAAGGGGCAGAAGAAATAGAAGCAAATGACGACAATGATCGCGACGCTGTGTTACTGATTTTAGCATCGGCTGTCCCAAAAGTGCCAATGGACATCATGGGCGTGATTGATGTCATTTTCTACAAACAAAACAATGTATCAAAAACAAACATTGGGGGTTATTTTATGGGCTTATCAGCTTATTGAGATTTGGAAAAGCCGTTAAAGCTCACTTTTTTTAGCTTATCAGCTTGAGCTTATGGACTTCCATAAGCTGAACCTTATGATCTCATAAGCTGAAAAGGTGAGCTTATCGGGGTTTTTAAAAATCTCAAAAAGCTAATAAGCCCATAAAAAAAGCTAAAGGGGGTGTTTGGATTATCACCTTCTTTTATTTATGGGCTTATCAGCTTATTGAGATTTTAAAAAAAGCCAATAAGCTGACTTTTTTGAGCTTATCAACCTAAGCTTATGGACTTCCATAAGCTTAAGCTGGTAACCTCATAAGCTGAAAAAAGTGAGCTTATCGGCTTTTTTTAAAAAAAAATCTCAATAAGCTAACAAGCCCATAAAATAAAAGAAGGTAATAATCCAAACATCCCATATAACATATAACATACAACTATACAAGTGGTGTGTTGATGATCACTATGACATTTTTATAAAAATAAATAAACAGTAAGGTATGTATATGATTATTTTGTATAACTTACGAAAGCAAGAGTGATCGGAGAGTTAGCAGAAAAGTAAGTGAGTAGGTAAGAAGATGGTGGCGAAATGAGGGTTTTAACTAACTTTTTTTAGGGTTTTATTATTGATTATTAAAGGTGATGATTTTTAATTAATGGTGATATAATAATTAAAGGAGTCACGCATTGTAAACTCCGATCACAACGTGGAACCTTCTAGAATTTCTTCCCATTCAAACTTCATTTACTAATAATAATAGGGTGGGGTGTTCACCAAACGACTAGGCACCCGTCACTAGGGCCGAGCATCGGGCTGAATACCGACCCAATTTCAGAAAAGGTAAAAATCCTATTCTGAAACCGAATCGAATGAGACTTGGGTTGGTTTGGTTTTTGTAAGTCGGTTTCGATTTTGGTCGGTTTTTCTCAAAACTGTACTTAGTTTTTCGGATTTCGTCCCGACCCGACCTAATACCGACTATCCTAAAACCTAGAACCGACAACCGACCCGATTGCTGTCGGTTCAGTTTCGAGACAATCGGTTTCGGTCGGTTTTGCTCGGTTTTCGAGAATCGGTCGGTTTTGCTCAGCCCTTGTCGCGTAGTTAAGGATGGGTACAATAGGGTTCGTAGTGAGTGAAGGTAATGTTGCTCCTTCACCAACCATAGTGAAGGTGATGTTGCTCTATGAATACTTTGTGGAAGTCCTCCAATGAAGTTTTCCAGTAATTTCTCATTGTCCGAAACCATCGATGGACATAGTGCATCCAACTCTTGAAACCTCCTGATGTAATTCTCGATGTCATAACCAATAGTCACTAACTCATAAAATTCTATTTCTAGTTTCTTCACCTCTGTGCGTGGACAATACTTCTTAGTTACCAGCTTCTTGAATTCATCCCACGTGAGGTTGTAAGTATTTTCCATACCAATAGGCTGCGCATACGAATTCCACCATGACATTGCGCCATCTAAGAGTGTACCAGTGGCGAACTTTACCTTGCAGTCATCTGGGCAATTGCATAGAAGAAATACATACTCCATCTTCTCAAACCAACGGATCATAGCAGTGGCTCCTTTTGTGCCTTTGAACTTTGTGGGATCATAGTTCTTAAAGTCCTTGTATTTACAATTTCGAACTCCAGACCCTCCTGTAGCTCCTGTAGTAGCAGCAAGTCTAGCAGCTTCAGCAGCAGTCGCGGCCTCAGCAGCAGCAGCTACCGTTGCTCATTCTTTCCTTAGTGCCTCGGCTATACTATCCTCTACATACTTTTGTATAGCAGCTTGTGTCATATCTGGTGCAGCTTTCTTTGGCGCCATAACTCTTCAAAATAAAAGGAAGGATGAGACGTAGCAAAGTCCTATGATAAGAATAAGCTCCCTAAAGAGATGTGATATGAGGTAATAAGTTTGAGGTTATTTTTCAAAATGAGTGACGGTTTAGTGACTTAATGTGTGATTAACGTCTAACATGACGATTTGGTGGTGAAACAGAGGAGTAAGAGCAACTTCACCCTCTTTAAAGGTTTTATCTCGGCATTCGATGTTATCGGTGATGAGTCAATTGATGTTAAATTTGTGATAGGGAATGACAAGGCATTCTCCACGTTGGAGTATGAAGAAAGAATAATGGAATGGGTATCTGAAGACATCTATCTGACAATCGATTTGAAATGAGAGTAAATAACCCGCAAAATGTACGTATGAAACCGCATGCATAGTGAATATGCACTTATGATGAAATGATGAGATGCTATGATGATGTAGTTATAGTTTAGGGTCAATGATACAACCTAGTTCTCTATAACTCTTGCTCTGATGCCAATCTGTCACACCCCCAAAATACCTGTTTTGCAGCGGAATGGAATACCTGGGGCGTGACTGCCATAGCATCACAGTTACAGTTATATTGAACGACCTAAAGTGTCGTTTTGAAAATATCGTTTGATTAAGTAAAATAATCAGAGTTTACAAAACATAGGTCCCAAAAGATTTCCAAAAGTACCAACATGAGTTTGTTACAATCAAACGATAGTTAAGTGCATAAATCCCATGTGAGACGCGCCGTCACCATGACTCTATGATAAGTCCACATGCATGCCATGAAGTGTATGCCTTAGATACATGAGATGAAACATGCTAAAAGTGTCAACACAAATCATAGAGTTTGTGTTGTCATGAAAAACCTTTAAAGAACGTTCATGTAGCTAAGGCATTGCAAATCCACTCAGTTCCAAGTCCCGCCCATGCAAAACTTGCAACTTGTGTGTTTACAACCCATTGCACAAAATGTTATAGTTTATGTTCAAGCACACATCGTCAAATGAGTTCACAATAGTACTTAACTTAACGTATCAATAGTCAATTGATATAACACATAATTCGACGTAGAACAATAGTACACGACTCGACATATCAGTAGTCAACTGATATAGCACATAACTCGACATAGAACAATAGCACATAATCAATAGTACATGACTCAATGTATCAGTAGTCAACTGATATAGCATATAATTCGACGAAGAACAATATCACACAATCAAGAACAATAGATATGGTACAACATTCGGTTTTGAAACAATTATGATCATGATAAAAGTTGTAGCATGTATCTCCCCCAAAGAGTTTAATAAAAGTATTAAAAGAGTAGGGGCTATTACTCACCTGATGCAATGATTATGATGACAAAAGTGGATACACTGAAATGAGGTGCAATCTCTATCTGCAACCTAATATGAATAATATATTCTAATGTAAGTCATGAAACAATGTCGTACATGCAAATTCACATGTAATCTATACCACTTGTACATTTTTGAAAATGACATTTATCGTTGAAATATATGTTTATGACATCTCGTCATGTTATAAAATACTTTACGCGTATTTATGTTGAAACAACTTCTCACGATAGTCGTTTATAAATAGAACAAGAATTTATAGTTTTTCGTCGCTAAACAATATACTTTTGCAAGTAGTGAAAATGGATAAGCAGTCTCGTAAAGCTAGTCGTAAAATAGTGGATATCGAGGGTTAGGAAACAAACTCGATGGTTTTAGAAAGCTTGTAGCGATATCTAAAAGTCTTAGCTTTTAACTTTTGATCATAGAAGTCTCGATCATAGAGAAAAATATAGATGAAGTAGGGTAGTCGGACTAAAAATATAGTTTATGAGTAGTTTTCGGAAAAGTTTGAGAGGTCGTATATTACTCGTTACAACTTCGTTTGACAAACGGTTGAACATTTTGGAAAATAGGCTTGGCGAACTTACTTAGACTAGAAGACATCATTTTCTTAAAAGTGCTCTATCGGTATGAAAAACGGCTCCAAACATGGTCACTTGCGATAATCATTTTGGACTAATAGAAAATATGTAAGTGTTATTACTTGTGAAAAATAGTTACGATAGCCATATTTAAAATGCGTATAACTTAATCGTTATAAGTCCGTTTTCTACGTTTTATATATCCTTGATTTCGTGTTAATATATACTAATATATTTCTGATAAATCGACTCATTTAGATAATGTTTAAAACTTTTTTTTCCCCCTAAAATAACCCTTGACAGCTTGTATTTTTCAGAAAAATTAGTTTTCGTCGTTAAACTTGAAAATAGCGTAATTTCTTCGTTATAAATCCGTTTTAACCCGTTCAAGCGACCACGGTTTCGTTTTAAAGTCTATTTTCTGAAAATATAAACCAAAATAATCCATAACCTGTCGAAATTTCCAGATTTTACAAAAATGAACACCCCTTAATTATAAGTTGTCGAAAATGATTTTTCTAGTGTAATATTTGTTCTAAACCCTTCTAATCAACACCAAAACTATTCTAAACCTACCATATACCTTTTTAGGGTGTCATTGGTTCCTAAACTTCACCAACAATGATATGGTTCATGGGAATAAATATATGATAGTTAAAACTCATATAAGTATAAAAACAAGTATAAAGTGGTATGATTCATAGTATATTTGCATGTTTTTGTTACTAGATCATAAAAATATATCAAGAATGAGTATGAAAGAGTAGTAAAAATTATGAAAAGCTTACTAGTAGTATGATGAGGTTTTTGAGCAAGTAAACCTAATAATCTTGAGGTTTTTATTTCAAAACCCTAACTAGATTATTACTAACACTTGATTAACAGTTGTAGCTTGAAATTTTTATGGTTTCTTCTTGTTTCCTTGCCTTGGCCGGTTCTCCACAAAGAAGAGGAGAGGTTTTCTAGCCTTTTACACATTTAAAGTATGTGTTTCAAATTATTAGAACTCTTGTATATACAAATATCTAGCAAAATAATGTGTAGGTGTACATTTAAGTAACAAAAACCAAATTGGCTACTTATGATGAATTGGGGGGGGGGGGGGCAATGGGTAAATTGGGGAGGGATTTGATGTATTTTGATGATTAAATGTGTATAAAGTTAAGTACATTGTATATTTGGTATATATAATTAGTTATTAAGTGTAGCGTTAGCTAGAAATCGATTTTAACGGAACAAAATAAAATATACCGAAGTCATAAAATTTTATAAAAATGCATTTCTCACAAGTATTGAGTGAATAAATAATTATCGAATTGAATTTACGAAAACCGTCGTAAATATATATATATATATATATATATATATATATATATAGATAATAATATATATACAAAATAATTTCAAAACATCGGGTAAACTAATAATATAATTTTTATAGTCTTAAAATGAGTATAAAAATATATCAGGACAATTGTTGGAAGTGTCGGATCAATTATTCAAAATAAATGATCGTGCGATAGCGTTTATTTAATAGAAAAATATACATTAATGAAATACGCAAACCCATGCATGAACTAGTACGAAAATGATGTTACTGATGATATGTAGACTAACTTTAGTCTATATGAAATGTTCTCAATGATGTTCCATGAATACGCAGCTAAACCCTTACGGTTACACGTATTTGATACTCGTAAACCTACTTTACGAAAAATGATGAATAGTGCATCTGAACTAGCAGTGGTTTCAAGAATGCTTCTAGCCGTGGTTTTATCCTTCTAGACGTGGTTTCGTTTGCTCTAGCAGTGGTTCCATATCCACTGCTAGTTCAGAAGAAACCACTGCTAGTTCAGAACAAACCACTGCTGCAACTAGTTCAAGATGAGTGTGAGAAGAGAACAAACCAAACAACTCAAAGAGTGTGAGAAGAGAATTATTTAAATATGAGAATGAAGATGCGAACAAACAAAAAGGTTAGGCCTACAAATTTAACAACCCATTTTATTCAATGCAATATCTTACAATAGATTTTCATGGGTCACACACAAGCACTACAACAACACTTATAATAAGCTCACTGACACACACAACTGAAAAAACAACCAACAACAGAGAACACACTTAGCAGACACACACTTAGAGATCCATCAAGCCCCTGAGTTTCTGGATAAAGATGTCATGGTTCCGAGCATTCAGCTCGAGTTCCCGTGCTAGGATTTGCATCTGCATGATCTTTTGATCATCTTTACCTTGAACCCCCCTCAAATATTCTGCTGTTTTTTGAGCATGCGTGATAACGCTACACGCGTCGTTCGGGGTCAAGGAAACTTCCTTTTCTTCGAGCAAGTTTTATAACACCCTAGGCAGTGAACCTAATCGTTGTAGTGTAGTAATTAGGGTAAGCCACGGGTATTGATATCGTTCTCTAGGGGAATAGGAATGCTAGTGAGAAGTTACTACGCTAAGGTTGAGGTTGAGGAAGATTATTTTTTATCTTTTTATGTTTTTTAGAAAATGAAAAGGTACGAATCTCGGGTATTGGATTTGGGGGGTTTGGTATTGCTACCGATTACTCTACTATTATCTAATTATCTAAGCTAAGGTTGTGATAGTCTATGTCTAATTGATGTGTACTCGTATGATAGTTTAAAGATGTGTTTACTTAGGTTTTACTACTCCTTAATTATCTCCTATTGATGGTTGATTTGTCACGTCCTTATTCCTAGTTGCGTTGTGATTCTAAGGCTATAGGGCGTGCTTATTTCCCTAACTCTTTGAAATTACCAAAGGGTCTTGTTTACAAATCCTCTAGTGATTTATAGACGCCTACTCTACGGTTGTCCTTGAATACTTTATCCTACAATTACCTAGATAATTATATTCTAAAGTTCACAAAGAAATGTCAAGCATTAAGTACACAACGAATAATCTAGCGCACTCTAGATCATTAGTCAACTAAGATAAGTATCAACCAATCAATATTCAATAATTAAGTTTCATATTCCCTAAGCAAACACACAAATAAATTAGCCGGACATGGAGAACATGCAAGCATACACACAAATAATCAAAGACATAATTAAATTAATGAAGTAAATACTTATCTTGATGTATAATAGGGTTTAGAACCCTAAAATACTGCACAAGAAAGCCTTGGTTCGGTTTTAGGTTTTTACTCCAAAAGACTACACACAAAAACTGAAAAATTCGGATTCTATATATAAGATTACATCTGCGACGGCGTCACCTTATGTTTCGTGACGCCGTCGTGTCGCCGTCATTAGGGTTTCGTCTTGGCCACGTAAACCTTTCGACGGCGTCACCTTATGACTGTGACGCCGTCCCCTTCAGCTCTGACGCCGTCTTGGCTGCATCTAGGCCGTCTGAGTAACGACGGCCTACTCCTTTAGAACCTGACGTCGTCCCTTGAAAACATGCAATTTCGCTTCTGACCCGTCGCAAAATTCCTTCCCGACGGCGTCGCAGATATGCAGTGACGCCGTCGCCTTATGTTTCAGCAGCTTTGAGTGTCTCGATTCTGACTTTGGCCATTTTCTTCGTATATTCGCGCCTTATCGTCCAAATAAGCATCATTCCAGCATTTTGCCTTCAAGAGACCTAAAAAGTGAAAAGGAACGATATTAAGCAATAACGGATACAAAAGTGATCGAATAAGGGCTTAAATGACCCCTCAAAAAGGTACCTTTTAAAACCTTATCAAATATCCCTACACTTGGTATTTGCTTGTCCTCAAGCAAATGTGCTTTTAGCCAATTAATTTATAAGTTAGGGGTCATGAAGCATCCATTCAAAACGGTCCACAACACATATAAGCCTCGCAAAAGTCATAACAAGCACGGAAATTACATACTAGCACCTCACATGGGGTGTTTGGATACTCACATCTCTCTCGGGTGTATATATGAAATATAACAAATCGGAAATGGAAGATAAACACTCATTAACCGGTCCTAGTACATAGATTACCATAGGCTTGAGAATAGATCAAACCTCCATCGCTTTGGCGTAAGCACCTAGGAAAGACTATCAAAAAGGTCTTTAAAGGGTTGTAACGTTAGGCTTACGGTAGGGAAATAAGGGTTTGGTGGGATAGGCTATATAGTGGTGGATAGTCAAAAATCTCTATGTTGCAAGTATACGAAGAATGGCGTTGCTAAGCCAAGACTCGACACTCTAAAACTCTAGGCAACGAAAATAAACAAACATAATTTAAAAGATAGATGTAGGATGGTAGCCCGTATGGTTTTTTTTTTTTTTTTTTTTTTTTTTTTTTTTTTATATATATATATATATTTTTTTTTTGTGCATACACTTTTACTCTACCATCCTCTACGGTACATCAAAATGATAGGGATTTATAGACACATCCCTACACTTGAGTTTTTTATTACTCTAACACTAATTTGACCCGAATTGAAAAGATCAAAACACTTGGAGTACATTATTATGCAAACAAAGGGAATTTGATTTTAACGTTCTCTTTCCTATGTTTCATAAACTTTAACTTTTCCCATGAATCCCAATCATCCCAAAACTGTATACAAGGGATATGACTCGACTTAGCAACTCATGCAAGCAACCAGATAATTGAACTAAGGGTTTTGGGTGATAACATAAATTTGCACTAAAAGTGAGTGCAATAAAGGTAGGCTAAGGCGATTTGGGTGTATATTAGGGGGTGGGGTGTAAACAATGCTCTTCATTGATATTCCGGAAAAACCGAAATATCACGAGAACCGCGAAAAGGATAGGCTCTGAGGGGTTAACTAGGGGTATCGTGTACTAAAGATGAGTACAACGCAAAGGGTATGGGGGAATTACTCAACCGATATGGAAGAAGTAATTATATTACAGGTATCAAACAAGGGTTTATCCTAATGCCTCTTATCATTTAGTTAATCCTAACTACACAAGTGTAGTCTCACTAGCGATCTCGGAATGCATCACAAAACAAGTTCTAGAATCTAATATACTACCGGTTCACACTCTAAGCATTAAAGATTAATGCTTTAATTCCTACTAATCTAAGGGCGATCCTCACATTTTGGGTGGAATTTAGGTGGTAAGGGTTTTTGTGCTAGTCATGCAACTTCCTATCCATGAGACGCTTTTGTTAAGACTAATGGCCCACTCTTATACGTCATGAAAAAATTTTAAATTTGGCTAAAATTACCCTAACCTACATTTTCTCATGGTTTATTACACAAATACACTTGGACAAAGCAAACAGTCAAGGATAAGCATAGTTTCAAAGTTCCCGTTTATTTTCCCTCCCTACACTTAAACTGAACATTGTCCCCAATGTTCCCCGAAAGTATCAAAGTTATGATAATAGAAGGTAATTAAAAACGAAAGAAACTAATACTCCCCTGATTAGCTCGGTAGGATCCGTAAAAAGTGGTGGTTAAATCTTTTCCAAGAAGAGTTTTTGCGTGAAAGGCTCCTTCCAAACTTGTGTAACTTCTTCTTGACAAACTAAACCTGCACACTAGAAGAAAACAAACGAAACCTTCGCGTAAAATCGGCGGTAATAATATACATAAGACTCGATTTAAACTAGGATATAATGCTTGTGGAATGGATGTTTACAGAATTTGTTTTGAAAGTTAAGATCTGGAAAATTCCAAAATTTTACAAGTAGCTCAGAAAACGAGAAAAAGTAAGCTGAAGTTTTTATTTCTTCCTGACGCCGTCAGGTTGCAATCCTGACGCCGTCAGGTTATCCTGACAAAAACTGGTCTGCGATTTTCTGGAAAAAAATTCTGGAAAATTTACATCTTTAGAATCTGGAAAAACTTCTGCAAAAACATCCATTATGACTCGATACAAGCATTTGACTCGAACAAACAAACATATATATCTTTTAGTTAATTGTTATTCTCATGTTCACGTTTCTTATGAAAACGTGTGTAATCCTCCCTACACTTATCCTTTATGTAAAATACCTTTATATGTAATTAAGACGAGGTTAAAAACAAAATAAAGCATTTTTACAAATTTAAACATAAGGACAAACAATTAATAAAAGATATATGACACTAACAAGCAAACAATTAAGCATGGGTTGCCTCCCACGAAGCGCTTTTCTTTATTTAAGAGTCTTGTAGCTAGACTCGTAGTCCTACTCCTACGTTTTTGCATCACCGCCCTCTTGACGGTCTCTATCGGGGGGTTCCATGTTGTAGAAGTGTCCCATGATACTCCTTTCTAAGAGTTCACCCTCTCCCCACTCGGTCCTATATTTCGGTCCTAAATTCAAACAATCTTTATAGAACCCGAAAAGCTTAGCCATAACATAATCTACTCCTTTTTCCCTATCCTCATCATTCCTGTAATAGACCGACAGTTTAAGTTCCTTTTCATCATTGGAGAGTGATGAAAACTTCTCAATCTTAAACGGCATTTGGTAGGCTACGTCGTCGGTCTCATCCTTGAATCGCACTACTCCTAACGATGGGTCATAGGTCATCCCGGTGCTTTCTACGAAAGGTTTTCCTAGAATAACGTGGGACAAGCTAGGGTCTATGGCCGTGCTAATATCTTCCACAATTATGAAGTCCGTAGGGAATGTCAAACTACCTACATAGACGGGCAATCCCTTAACTCTACCAAGAAAATTACACTTATCACTAGGATTATCGAGGTCTTGCCTAGTTGGGATAGGCTTCTTCATTATCCAATTGTAATAGGTGCTAGTCATTATGTTAATTGGGGATTTACGATCAATGTAAGCCTTTGCCACAAAAAGGTGTCCTATGCAACATGGTATGTTAAGATTCCAAGGGTTCCCAAACTTGATTCTAGGGCTTTTCCTAACATACATGTGACGGAGGTCACGCACTAAGTGAGGGTGGCGGGATAATTCATCTTCCGTAGGAAATTTGTTGAAATAGTCATTGTCTACTTCATCTTCTTCCTCGGGTGTTTCATCATCAACAAATGTTTGGTCTTCTTCGTCATCGGTTTCATCCGGTTCCACTAAGGCGATGGCATTGACGAGTTGGACGTGCTTAATAAGCTTGCTTGGATCCTTAATTTCTACACCTGGAGGCTCGGGAGTCGAGATAGCACTAACCTTCCTATCACCATTTATGGCTTTCAACAGGTTGTCTATTTTCCTATCCATCTCGGCTTGTTGATGGTTAAAGTGGTCCGAGAGCTTAGCCATTTGGGTTTCTTGGGACGCAACTATGTTTTGCAACATCCCTTCAATACTCTGTTGGTTAGGACCGTTAGGTGGGGGCCACGAGAAATCATTGGAGGTGAATTCTTTGGTTTGTCCCCAGTAAAAGTCGGGCTTGTTTTTCCATGCCTCCCGGGTTTCATTGAAATTCCTAGGTCCGGGCGTTGTAGGGAATCTTCCTCCCGTTCCATTATTACGCGAGGATGCGTATTCAACGGAAGCATGTTCGGGGGATAGGGTGCTAGTGCGCGTGTTATGAGGATCACAAAACGGCTCGCACGAAGAGGAAACTTTGTTTATATGGCGCGAGGACTTAGGATTCTCGTAGGAACTCATGAGGAATTTGACTTGATCTTCAAGTTCGATCATCCTACGGTCGAGAGGAGGCAAGGAGATTGCCTTGACGGTTTTGGGAAGTTCACGGGGGTCATCCCAACTTTCGTTATCATAGAGGGCAAGGTCCTCTATTATTTCCCATGATTCTTCCGCGGTGAGATCACTAAGTTTTCCACCGGCCGCTTGGTCAATGGATCGCTTAGTGGGAAAGTTGACATGATCATAAAAGATTTGGACTTGGAGCCAAAGATCAATGCCGTGATGAGGGACTTTATGAAGTAAGTCCTTGAATCGGGTCCATGCTTCGTAGAGAGATTCACCTTGACGTTGTTGGAACATCAAGATGTCATTCCTAAGCTTAGTGGTTCTCCCCGGTGGGAAAAATTGAGCAAGGAAGCGAGAAGTAAGATCATCCCATCTTGAGATGGAGCCGGCGGGAAGTCGCTCAAGCCAATTACTAGCTTGGTCCCGTAGAGAGAATTGGAAGAGACGCAAGCGCGTGGTCTCCCGAGTAGTAGCATCAAGGTCGATGGAATCGACAATTTTGAGGAAATCCCTCAGATGCTGATTTGGATCTTCGGAACGAAGTCCATGGAATGCACATCCGTTTTGCACCAACCGGATGGTGTCGGATCGCAGGGCCGTAGTTTGGGCTTGGTCGGGAAGCTCAATGGTGTTCCTATAACCTAGGTGGTTTGGTCTCGAGTACTCACCAAGAGTACGGGCTCTTGGCGGGTCGTTTGGTGGTGGGTTGATGAGTGGTGGTTGGTTGTCACCTTCCATGGTGAAAAGTGATGGGTGTTACGAACAAAGGTCACGAAGAAGGGGGATAGACTAAGAGAAAGCTAAAAAATGAGAAAAATTTACTTGATAGGAATCAAGCAAAGAAACCTAAACGAGGTGGACTACTAACTAGCTATTCTATTCCCCGGCAGCGGCGCCAAAAACTTGATAACGCTACACGCGTCGTTCGGGGTCAAGGAAACTTCCTTTTCTTCGAGCAAGTTTTATAACACCCTAGGCAGTGAACCTAATCGTTGTAGTGTAGTAATTAGGGTAAGCCACGGGTATTGATATCGTTCTCTAGGGGAATAGGAATGCTAGTGAGAAGTTGCTACGCTAAGGTTGAGGTTGAGGAAGATTATTTTTTATCTTTTTATGTTTTTTAGAAAATGAAAAGGTACGAATCTCGGGTATTGGATTTGGGGGGTTTGGTATTGCTACCGATTACTCTACTATTATCTAATTATCTAAGCTAAGGTTGTGATAGTCTATGTCTAATTGATGTGTACTCGTATGATAGTTTAAAGATGTGTTTACTTAGGTTTTACTACTCCTTAATTATCTCCTATTGATGGTTGATTTGTCACGTCCTTATTCCTAGTTGCGTTGTGATTCTAAGGCTATAGGGCGTGCTTATTTCCCTAACTCTTTGAAATTACCAAAGGGTCTTGTTTACAAATCCTCTAGTGATTTATAGACGCCTACTCTACGGTTGTCCTTGAATACTTTATCCTACAATTACCTAGATAATTATATTCTAAAGTTCACAAAGAAATGTCAAGCATTAAGTACACAACGAATAATCTAGCGCACTCTAGATCATTAGTCAACTAAGATAAGTATCAACCAATCAATATTCAATAATTAAGTTTCATATTCCCTAAGCAAACACACAAATAAATTAGCCGGACATGGAGAACATGCAAGCATACACACAAATAATCAAAGACATAATTAAATTAATGAAGTAAATACTTATCTTGATGTATAATAGGGTTTAGAACCCTAAAATACTGCACAAGAAAGCCTTGGTTCGGTTTTAGGTTTTTACTCCAAAAGACTACACACAAAAACTGAAAAATTCGGATTCTATATATAAGATTACATCTGCGACGGCGTCACCTTATGTTTCGTGACGCCGTCGTGTCGCCGTCATTAGGGTTTCGTCTTGGCCACGTAAACCTTTCGACGGCGTCACCTTATGACTGTGACGCCGTCCCCTTCAGCTCTGACGCCGTCTTGGCTGCATCTAGGCCGTCTGAGTAACGACGGCCTACTCCTTTAGAACCTGACGTCGTCCCTTGAAAACATGCAATTTCGCTTCTGACCCGTCGCAAAATTCCTTCCCGACGGCGTCGCAGATATGCAGTGACGCCGTCGCCTTATGTTTCAGCAGCTTTGAGTGTCTCGATTCTGACTTTGGCCATTTTCTTCGTATATTCGCGCCTTATCGTCCAAATAAGCATCATTCCAGCATTTTGCCTTCAAGAGACCTAAAAAGTGAAAAGGAACGATATTAAGCAATAACGGATACAAAAGTGATCGAATAAGGGCTTAAATGACCCCTCAAAAAGGTACCTTTTAAAACCTTATCAATGCGTGTTTCCAACACTCTCCAATTCTTGAATGAAGCTAAGCCTTTCTTCAGTTATTTGAAGCAATCTTCCCGCAAACGCATTCATTTGTTGTGCCATACGAATATCTTCGTCAGATGCTTGGTAGCAATAGAACACTAACATATCAGGCCAGTTGTTAGAATTTGCATCGGCTCTAAGCTTATCACACCTAGAATATCTAGACATTTCCTTATCTCACTTCTTTATCACAAATAAAAAAATAAAGTGGTTCACTAACAAGGTGGGTTAGTTGTCTTAAATAGGCAACCAGCAAATAAAAACAAAAGGCATATACATACATTACTGTTTATTGGATTTGTTTTTTGATTAAATTTATCCATGCTAAAATTACAACTTTTATTATTATTTTTATTCATTGCACATGCATGTTTCTCAAACATAAACACATTTATTAAACACATAATGCACAACCTATTGAATAACACAAAAAAAAATTACACCCTTTTTGACATGCCTATTCCACATCTCCAATTCAGTCCCTCACATGATGCACAGCTGCTCCCATATTATTGAATAACACCAAAAAAAATTACAGCCTTTCAACTGCTTTAAAGCCCAGCCACATATTGGCACTAAATTTGTTTTTTTTCACTTACACATGCTCACAAGATTTACTATTTCTGAACACACATCCACAACAGGACAAATGCTTGCTGGTTTTGCATACGACTTTTCTCTTCTCACATCGTGCACACCTATCAAAGGCTAGCACACCAATTATTTATACACTTAGTTGAACCAATGACATTGACATAGGCATAGGCAGTGCTGTTTAACTTCAACCAATGACACACTAAAACAGCAGAAACCAAAATTATTGACCATGCCCTTTCACACTTCACAATCCTTTGCATTGATTAACCTTTCACAATTATTGACCATGTGATAACGCTACACGCGTCGTTCGGGGTCAAGGAAACTTCCTTTTCTTCGAGCAAGTTTTATAACACCCTAGGCAGTGAACCTAATCGTTGTATTGTAGTAATTAGGGTAAGCCACGGGTATTGATATCGTTCTCTAGGGGAATAGGAATGCTAGTAAGGAGTTACTACGCTAAGGTTAAGGTTGAGGAAGATTATTTTTGTATTTTTATATTTTATGAAATGGAAAGGTACGAATCTCGGGTATTGGATTTGGGGGGTTGGTATTTCTACCGATTACTCTACTATTATCTAATTATCTAAACTAAGGTTGTGGGAGTCTATGTCTAATTAATGTGTGCTCGTATGATAGTTTAAAGATGTGTTTACTTAGGTTGTACTACTCCTTAATTATCTCCTATTGATGGTTGAGTTGTCACGTCCTTATTCTTAGTTGCGTTGTGTGTCTAAAGTTGTAGGGTATGCGTTTCTCCCTAACTCTTTGAACTTACCAAAGGGTCTCATCTACAAAACCCACTAGGGATAATAAACTCTTACTCCAAGGCACTCTTTGGATGGTTTAGCTTACAACTACTCAGGTAATTATATTCTAAGGTTCACAAAGATGAATCAAGCATTAAGTACACAACGAATGACCTATCGCATTACTAGATCATTAATCAACTAAGATAAGAAACAACCAATCAATAGTCAATAATTAAGTTTCATACTTCCTAAGCAAACACACAAATAAATTAGCCGGACATGGAGAACATGCAAGCATACACACAAATAATCAAAGACATAATTGAATTAATGAAGTAAATACTTATCTTGATGTAAGATAGGGTTTAAAACCCTAAAATACTGTACAAGACACCTTAGGTTCGGTTTTAGGTTTTCACTCCAAAAGACTCTCCTTAAAACTGAAAAATTCGGATTCTATATATAAGATTATATATGCGACGGCGTCACCTTATGTTTCGTGACGCCGTCGTGTCGCCGTCATTAGGGTTTCGTCTTGGCCACGTTAACCTTGCGACGACGTCACCTTATGTTTCTGAACCGTCATAAAAATCCTCGGACGGCGTCGCAATTAGCACCTGACGCCGTCGCCTTCTAATTTCGGCAGCTGTGAGTGTCTCGATTTTGACTTTGACCATTTTCTTCATATATTCGCGCCTTTTCGTCCAAATAAGTGCCATTCCAGCATTTTGCCTTCAAGAGACCTAAAAAGTGAAAAGGAACGATATTAAGCAATAACGGATACAAAAGTGATCAAATAAGGACTAAAACGACCCCTCAAAATGGTACCTTTTAAAACCTTATCAAATATCCCTACACTTGTTATTTGCTTGTCCTCAAGCAAATGTGCTTTTAACCAATTAATTTATAAGTTAGGGGTCATGAAGCATTAATTCAAAACGGTCCACAACACATATAAGCCCCGCAAAAGTCATAACAAGCACGGAAATTACATACTAGCACCTCACATGGGGTGTTTGGATACTCACATCTCTCTCGGGTGTATATATGAAATATAACAAATAGGAAATGGAAGATAAACACTCATTAACCGGTCCTAGTACATAGATTACCATAGGCTTGAGAATAGATCAAACCTCCATCGCTTTGGCGTAAGCACCTAGGAAAGACTATCAAAGAGGTCTTTTAAAGGGTTGTAATGTTAGGCTTACGGTAGGGAAACAAAGGGTTTGGTGGGATAGGCTATTTAGTGGTGGCAAGTCAAAAATCTCTATGTTAAATGCATACGAAGAATGGCGTTGCTAAGCCAAGACTCGACACTCTAAACTCTAGATAACTGAAATAAATAAACATAAATTCAAAGATAGATGTAGGATGGTAGCCCGTATGTTTTTTTTTTTTTTTTTTTTTTTTTTTTTACACTCTATATATATATATATATATATATATATATATATATATATATATATATATATATATATATATATATATATATATATATTTAATCATACACTTTTACTCTACCATCCTCTACGATAACATCAAAATACTAGGGATTTATAGGCATATCCCTACACTTGAGTTTTTATTACTCTAACACTAATTTGACCCGATTTGAAAAGATCAAAACACTTGGGGTACATTATTATGCAAACAAAGGGAATTTGAATTTTTAACGTTCCCTTCCCGTCATTTCATAAACTTTAACTTTTCCCATGAATCCCAATCGTCCCAAAACTGTATACAAAGGATATGACTCGACTTAGCAACTTATGCAAGCAACTAGATAATTGAACTAAGGGTTTAGGGTGATAACAAACATTTGCACTAAAAGTGAGTACATAAGGGGTAGGCTAAGGCGATTTGGGTGTATATTTGGGGGTGGGGTGTAAACAATGCTCTTCATTGATATTCCGGAAAAACCGAAACATCACGAGAACCGCGAAAAGGATAGGCTCTGAGGGGTTAACTAGGGGTATCGTGTACTAAAGATGAGTACAACGCAAAGGGTGTGGGGGAATTACTCAACCGATATGGAAGAAGTAATTATATTACAGGTATCAAACAAGGGTTATCCTATTGCCTCTTATCATTTAGTTATTCCTAACTACACAAGTGTAGTCTCACTTGCGATCTCGGAATGCATCACAAAACAAGTTCTAGAATCTAATATACTACCGGTTCACACTCTAAGCATTGAAGATGAATGCTTTAATTCCTACTAATATAAGGGCGATCCTCACATTTTGGTGGAATTTGGGTGGTAAAGGGTTTTTGTGCTAGTCATGCAACTTCCTATCCATGAGACGCTTTTGTTAAGACTAATGGCCCACTCCTATATGTCATGAAAAATTTTAAATTTGGTGCCAAAATTACTCTAACCGACATTTCCTCATGGTTTATTACACAATCACAATTGGACAAAACAAATAGTCAAGGATAAGCATAGTTTCAAAGTTCCCGTTTTATTTTCCCTCCCTACACTTAAACTGAACATTGTCCCCAATGTTCCCCGAAAGTATCAAAGTTATGATAATGAAAGGTAATTAAAAACGAAAGAAACTAATACTCCCCTAATTAGCTTGGTAGGATCCGTGTAAAGTGGTGGTTAAATCCTTTTCAAGAAGAATTATTGCGTGAACAGCTCCTTCTAATCTTATGTAACTTCTTCTTGACAAACTAAACCTGCACACTTGAAGAAAACAAACGAAACCTTCGCGTAAAATCGGCGGTAATAGTATATATAAGACTCGATTTAAACTAGGATATAATGCTTGTGGAATGGATGTTTACAGAATTTCTAAGAAAATTAAGACCTGGAAAATTCCAAAAATTTATAAGTAGCTCAGAAAACGAGAAAAAAGTAATCTGATGTTTTTACTCCTTCCTGACGCCGTCAGGTTGCAATCCTGACGCCATCAGGTTATCCTGACAAAAACTGGTCTGCGATTTTCTGGAAAAAATTCTGGAAAATTTACATCTTTAGAATCTGGAAAAATTTCTGCAAAACATCCATTATGACTCGATACAAGCATTTGACTCGAACAAACAAACATAAATATCTTTTAGTTAATTGTTATTCTCATGTTTACGTTTCTTTTGAAAACGTGTGTAATCCTCCCTACACTTATCCTTTATGTAAAATACCTTCATATGCAATTAAGTCGAAGTTAAAAACAAAATAAAGCATTTTTACAAATTTAAACATGAGGATAAACAATTAATAAAAGATATATGACACTAACAAGCAAACAATTAAGCATGGGTTGCCTCCTACGAAGCGCTTTTCTTTATTAAAGAGTCTTGTAGCTAGACTCATACTCATACTCCTACGTTTTCTCATTACCGCCCTCTTCACCCTTTGTTTTCCTTTCATCGAAAGGGTGTAGACGCTGTATGCTCACCGTGGATTCCTTGCCAACGCTGTCAATTATGGCGACGGTTTTATCTTTTAAATTGGTCTCCTTAACTGTGAAAGGCCCAAACCATCTTGGTTTGTTTCTTCCTCGTAATGCCCTTATCCGAGATCTATACAAGAGCACTTTTTCTCCCTTTAGAAATTCCTTAGGGTCCTTTTGTACCTTAGGTATTGAGGTGGGATTGCTTCCTAACTTTTTATCGGGTTTCCACAATGTCGCATACAATCCTTGAACCATAAAGTCTCTAAGCCCTTTTTCCCAGTCATTCATCTTCTTCTTAACATTGTTGCCCGGGGCTTTTCGATTTCCACCCGTAATCATTTCCATGATCTTAAGAGGGTATATTGGGATGATGGGTATCCTAGCGTACCCCTTCTCGCTTTTGAGTATCATGATGCCTTCTCCGCATTTGATGGTTGCCTTGGCGGTGGCCAGGAACGGTGTCCCAAGAATGAGGGGTACGTTTTTATCTTCCTCAACATCAATGATCACGAAATCCACCAGATAAACGATGTTAGCCACCTCAATTAGAACATCAACAGCGATTCCTACGGGGTGGACATAAGTATGATTAGCTAAGGAAAGTCTAAGGTCGGTCTTGGCTGGTTTCTCTTTAGTTAACTTATTATAGATTGACAATGGAATTATGTTCACATCGGTCCCTTGATCTGCCAAGGCATTTATATTGTCCATGTCACCGACACTAACTGGTATCACGAAATTCCCTGTGGTGTCTCGTTTTCTTGTTAACGGTTTTTTTATAACCAACTCATACAGAGGTTCCATAGGTAAGGCGTCGTATTCTTCTTCCGTCATTTTTCCTTCAAGAGCTTCCCTAAGAACTTCATTGTACCTAAAGTTGTTTACTTGGTTTGCAATGGTTTTCTTGTTAATTTCGTGCTTAAGGTAGTACTCAATGGTCTCAGGTTCATCATTAGGCACAGACTCATCCTTCGTGCTTTCCTCAATTTTCCACATCTCAGCCCTTGCATTCTCAGGCATAATGGAAACGGCGTTTACAAATGAAGTGGGAGGGCAATCGTTGCTTCTTACGAGCACTTTTTCGGGAACCTTTGTTTTGGTAAATTCAATTACCAAATTCATCATTTCTTTCATTTTTGCTTGCATTTCCTCTCTCTGCCTATAAACCTCCTCTTCAAATCTGGCTAATCTCTCTGTATGAGCTGCCATGTACTCCCTCATTTGATCCTTGAAGCTTGGTGAAAGTGGTATTCGGGAAGTAGAACGGAAGCGCCTTTCGGAACTTGGGTTTTGCTCGCGACTTGGGGATTCCGAAAGAGGTGTGGAGCGGTTGGTGGAGTGGGCGGATTTGACGACCTCTCGAGGAATTTGTACGGGTGCTCTTTTCTGCCTTTCCATAAGATAATCAATTCCTCTCTCGATGGCACTCAATTGCTCTTCGAGTGTATCAGAGGATTCAGAAGGAGTGGATATGGCATTAACCACGTTAATCGGAGTTCCGGGAGATTCACTCCAATCTTCGTAGCTTTGATCGGCAAGCTCCTCTATAATATCCCATGATTTATCTGCATTAAAGTCGCTGAGTCTTCCACCGGCGGCTCGATCAATGGATCGACGAGTGATGAAATCGGTATGATCATAGAAGATTTGGATTTGAAGCCAAAGATCAATGCCATGGTGTGGAAGTCTACGGAGTAGTTCCTTAAATCGAGTCCATGCTTTGTAAAAAGACTCACCTTGGAGCTGCTGGAATGTCAAGATGTCTCGCCTAAGCTTAGTGGTTCTCCCCGGTGGGAAAAATTTAGCAAGGAAGCGAGAGGTAAGATCATCCCAACTTGAGATGGAGCCGGCGGGAAGTCGCTCAAGCCAATTACTAGCTTGGTCCCGTAGAGAGAATTGGAAGAAACGCAGGCGCGTGGTCTCCCGAGTAGTAGCATCAAGGTCGATGGAATCGACGATTTTGAGGAAATCCCTCAGATGCTGATTTGGATCTTCGAAACGAAGTCCATGGAATGCACATCCGTTTTGCACCAGCCGGATGGTGTCGGATCGCAGGGCCGTAGTTTGGGCTTGGTCGGGAAGCTCAATGGTGTTCCTATAGCCTAGGTGGCTTGGTCTCGAGTATTCACCAAGAGTACGGGCTCTTGGCGGGTCATTTGGCGGTGGGTTGATGAATGGTAGTGGGTTATCACCTTCCATGATGAAAAGTGATGGGATTACGAACAAAGGTCACGAAGAAGGGGGATAGACTAAGAGAATGCTAAAAATGAGAAAAAATTTACTTGATAGGAATCAAGCAAAGAACCTAAACGAGGTGGACCACTAACTAGCTATTCTATTCCCCGGCAGCGGTGCCAAAAACTTGATAACGCTACACGCGTCGTTCGGGGTCAAGGAAACTTCCTTTTCTTCGAGCAATTTTATAACACCCTAAGCAGTGAACCTAATCGTTGTATTGTAGTAATTAGGGTAAGCCACGGGTATTGATATCATTCTCTATGGGAATAGGAATGCTAGTAAGGAGTTACTACGCTAAGGTTAAGGTTGAGGAAGATTATTTTTGTATTTTTATATTTTATGAAATGGAAAGGTACGAATCTCGGGTATTGGATTGGGGGGGGGGGGGGGGTTGGTATTTCTACCGATTACTCTACTATTATCTAATTATCTAAACTAAGGTTGTGGGAGTCTATGTCTAATTAATGTGTGCTCGTATGATAGTTTAAAGATGTGTTTACTTAGGTTGTACTACTCCTTAATTATCTCCTATTGATGGTTGAGTTGTCACGTCCTTATTCTTAGTTGCGTTGTGTGTCTAAAGTTGTAGGGTATGCGTTTCTCCCTAACTCTTTGAACTTACCAAAGGGTCTCATCTACAAAACCCACTAGGGATAATAAACTCTTACTCTAAGGCACTCTTTGGATGGTTTAGCTTACAACTACTCAGGTAATTATATTCTAAGGTTCACAAAGATGAATCAAGCATTAAGTACACAACGAATGACCTATCGCATTACTAGATCATTAATCAACTAAGATAAGAAACAACCAATCAATATTCAATAATTAAGTTTCATACTTCCTAAGTAAACACACAAATAAATTAGCCGGACATGGAGAACATGCAAGCATACACACAAATAATCAAAGACATAATTGAATTAATGAAGTAAATACTTATCTTGATGTAAGATAGGGTTTAAAACCCTAAAATACTGTACAAGACACCTTAGGTTCGGTTTTAGGTTTTCACTCCAAAAGACTCTCCTTAAAACTGAAAAATTCGGATTCTATATATAAGATTACATATGCGACGGCGTCACCTTATGTTTCGTGACGCCGTCGTGTCGCCGTCATTAGGGTTTCGTCTTGGCCACGTTAACCTTGCGACGGCGTCACCTTATGTCCGTGACGCCGTCCTCTTCAGCTTCTGACGTCGTCTGGATTGCATCTAGGCCGTCTGAGTAGCGACGGCCTACTCTTTTACAACTGGACGTCGTCACTTGAAAATACGAGTTTTGGGTTCTGAACCGTCACAAAAATCCTCAGACGGCGTCGCAATTAGCACCTGACGCCGTCGCCTTCTAATTTCAGCAGCTGTGAGTGTCTCGATTTTGACTTTGGCCATTTTCTTCATATATTCGCGCATTTTCGTCCAAATAAGTGCCATTCCAGCATTTTGCCTTCAAGAGACCTAAAAAGTGAAAAGGAACGATATTAAGCAATAACGGATACAAAAGTGATCAAATAAGGACTAAAACGACCCCTCAAAATGGTACCTTTTAAAACCTTATCACCATGCCCTTTCACATAAAACATAAAGAAACATTCATACACAAAGACAAAGTTTTATTCATAACAAAATTCAAATACTTGGTTGAAGAAAATACATTAAAATGCAAGAAACTTAAAATTGATGCAGCCTTGCTAGCAATATAGTCACTATCACCAATCACCAGAGCAACCAACACTAACCCTTTAGATCCATCAAACCTACATGACGTTGCTTTTCAGCCCTCCCTTCACGAGCTAAATCCAAAACCGCAACCAGCGCACCTAAGATATCTCGGTCTCTCTGCTGCGTCTCCAACATGCACTCAACTGCATCAGGAGCAACATCATTAAATGGACTAAAAGACTGGCCTTCTTGAATTAGTCGATCTCTTCTCTCAATGTTAGCCTCAAGATCAGCACATTTCTGCGAAATGTACATGACCATACTCTCATTCTCACTCCATTCTTGCACAAACAGATACTTAAAGCAATGTTGGAGCTTATTAGAACCACAACACTCCTTTAAATGGTCAATGTTTGGTGTTGCACCCATTGGTGGTTAGATGTGAGATGAATGCAAAATGCCTAACCAAAATCATCCTTATATAGGCAACAAAAACAGACAGGGTGTAAAACAATTACTCGTACCACCTATCAAAGTGTAACACACCAATTATTTATACAGTTACTTAATCTTGGAACCACAAATCACCACTCAACCATATGCAGTACTGTTTAGCTTCAACCATAGACATACATAGCCTTATACAACGTTAAACGTTTAACACATAACCATTTAACAACTTTTAGCTTAGTTAAATAAACAGAACATTGACCTAGAAATTATCCAAGTGATAGAAATCATCCAAGTGACAAGTATTTGATGATTCAGGGAGTGAATTTAGGTTAATGCCAGAATTCTCTACGTCACCCTCCCAAACGCTGTTACTTGGTTCACCATCCCAACGTACGACATCCCAATCCTGGTAAATTCTCCCATTTTGAAAATACTTGTCGTCTACTTGCGTTTTTGGTTCCTCTTTCACTTGAAATTCAGTACTTGACTTACGTTTACGACTTCCCTGTTCAGATGCCATCTCTTGCATAACTTCTTTACCATTGTCTGACCTGCTATTCGTTTTTTTTCTGACAACATATTTAACCTATCTTGTCAGAATACTAAAAAACAAGATTAGTTATACATTTGAATGAACAAGGTAGGTTACCTGTTTTCTAGGCAATGGTTCCATACATGCTGCACGGGTATGCCCTACGGTACCACACCTTCCACATTTTACAACTTTTGGCTCCTCATTTTTTGATCGGATACGATCTTTGTTTTTAGGTCTTCCTGCCTGCCTCTTGTCCATCAACGGTGGTTTAACCTTTTGCAAGTTACCCGGATCATGCCATCTTGACTCTATTTCCAAAGGATACACCATTTCATGATATGTGCCTTTGAGTGCAGTTTTTGTAAACCATGTTTCCGCCCATTTGTTACAGTTAGTCAATTTTTCTTCTCTACACACGGCACACACATGACCACATGGTAGTCCCGAAAGTTGCCATTTTCTGCACGTTGTTCGTAATCAAAAACCATACACGAATAAACAACATTTACCGTAATAAACAACCTGTTTATTGCAGGTACCTGCAAGTGCATTCATTTTTTAGGAAATCAACAATATGACTATGACGATGGTCTAGAACTTGGTACACAGCACACATGGCAATGCCTCTTACTTCCCAATTAGCACTCTTTAACATTCTCCGCTCAACCTTCGTAGCTGCCCATTGTGTAAGTTCAATTCCGGTGTGTCTACAAAATAAACATACATCAGGTAACATTTATTGAACAAGTAAATGAGAGACGGCGAATATATAGTTATACCGTAGTATTTTTCTCGACGTTCGAAATACCAATCTTGTAGAAGCCTTCTGTAGTACTCCAAGAGCATAGTTATTGGTACCTTTCGAACGTGCCTTGTTAATGAATTTATTGATTCTGCACTGTTTGACGTCAAATAATTGTATCTTTTTCTAGTGCAATATGCCCTTGACCACTTTTCATACCCGGCGTGTTCAAGTTTTTTGATGGCTTCTGATTTTTTTGCACGAAGCTCGGAAATTGCTTTATCAAAATCTTCATTTGTATAGGTTTTGCACACCTTCCAGTACAAAGCCTTATGCTTTTTCCGGGTCAAATTGCAATTCATCATCAAGTGACGACAACAATAACCATGAAAGCAATTTGGAAAAACTGTGTCACAAGCTTTTGTTATTGATTGATGCATGTCTGAAATAATCGCCAGATTAGGCACTTCACCAATGCATTCTTTCAACCACCTCAAAAACAATGTCCAGGCTTCAGCGGTCTCACCCTGTGCGACCCCGGTAGCGATTGGAATAATCTGACTGTTTCCATTCATACCAACAACAAGCATGTTGGTTTCAAGATACTTCCCTTTCAGATGCGCAGCATCAATTATAATCAATGGCCGCATGAAGGCTATAAAACTCCGAATCTAGTATCGTTAAGTATATATTAGTGGTTAGTATACGTTAAAGCTTAATATAATAATAATAATAATAATAATAATAATAATAATAACAAAAGTTGGTTTCGAGGCTCCCCACTAATCTTTTGTAATCCTTTGAGTTTTTAATAAAAGTGTGATTTATAATAATAATAATAATAATAATAATAATAATAATAATAATAATAATAATAATAATAATAATAATAATAATTTAATAATAATAAGAATAAGAATATTAATACGAATAATAATAGTAATAATAATAATAATAACAATAAATATAAATGTGCCTGAAACTTACCGCAAAACCAAATGCTACAAAAACCATGTTAAATCTTCCAGCATCGTCTGTATCAATGTGTGTTACCGTCCTCTCATTTTTTAGCTTTAGGTTATGACAATATAAAGCTAACTGCTCAAACGATTCTTCATGTTTACCGTTCAACACCTCAAATGCCAAATTCCTACCTCCCCAAGCTCTTTTGTAAGAAATGTTTACTTTCCATTCAAGACTCATATCTCTTTGTATGTCCTTTCCAGTATATACCCTCCGATTATCTTTCAATTTTTCGATTAGCAACTGACTAAGTAATTTCATTGTCGCGTTACGATGATTAGGATGTAATTCAATTCTTGAACATGTGTGGACATCGTTGATGCTAGATACAAAGAATGTGTTATCCAGTTTTTTTTATGGGTGTATATGTTCCATGAGCAGCCTTCATTTATACATTTCACGCTGTACCTCGTGGGTTCAGATTTAATAACTTTGTATTCAAAACGCTCAACTAATGATTTCTTTCCAATAGCACACATGCATTCTGCTTTATTATAAAATTCTTTATGTTTGAAAAAAACGGTATTGATAAGGTTTTAAAAGGTACCTTTTTGAGGGGTCGTTTAAGCCCTTATTTGATCACTTTTGTATCCGTTATTGCTTAATATCGTTCCTTTTCACTTTTTAGGTCTCTTGAAGGCAAAATGCTGGAATGACACTTATTTGGACGAAAAGGCGCGAATATACGAAGAAAATGGCCAAAGTCAGAATCGAGACACTCAAAGCTGCTGAAAACACAAGGTGACGGCGTCAGGTGTTAAATTATGATGCCGTCGGAGGATTTTGTGACGGCTCAGAAGCCAAAACTCATATTTTCAAGTGACGACGTCAGGTTATAAAAGAGTAGACCGTCGCAACTCAGACGACCTAGATGTAATCCAGACGGCGTCAGAAGCTGAAGAGGACGGCGTCACAAGCATAAGGTGACGTCGTCGCAAGTCTAACGTGGCCAAGACAAAACCCTAATGACGGCGTTCTGACGGCATCACAAAACATAAGGTGACGTCGTCGCAAGTGTAATCTTATATATAGAATCCGAATTTTTCAGTTTTTAGTGTGTAGTCTTTTGGAGTAAAAACCTAAACCGAACCAAGGCTGTCTTGTAAAGTATTTTAGGGTTCCAAACCCTATCTTACATCAAGATAAGTGTTTACTTCATTAATACAATTATGTCTTTGATTATTTGTGTGTATGCTTGCATGTTCTCCATGTCCGACTAATTTACTTGTGTGTTTGCTTAGAGAATATGAAACTTAATTATTGAATATTGATTGGTTGTCTCTTATCTTAGTTGATTAATGATCTAGTAATCCGATAGGTCATTATTTGTGTACTTAATGCTTGATTAAATCTTTGTGAACCTTATAATATGACTCCTTGAGTAGTTGTAAGCTAAACCATCCAAAGAGTGCCTTAGAGTAAGAGTTTATCATCCCTAGTGGGTTTTGTAGACGAGACCCTTTGGTAAGTTCAAAGAGTTAGGGAGAAACGCATACCCTACAACCTTAGACACACAACACAACTAGGAATAAGGACGTGACAATTCAACCACCAATAGGAGATAATTAAGAAGTAGTAAAACCTAAGTAAACACATCTTTAAACTATCATACGAGCACACAATAATTAGACATAGACTACATACACCTTAGATTAGATAATTAGATAAGTAGAGTAATCGGTAGCAATACCAACCCCCCAAATCCAATACCCCGAGATTCGTACCTTTCCATTTCCTAAAAAAAATATAAAAAGATAAAAAATAATCTTCCTCAACCCCAACCTTAGCGTAGTAACTTCTTACTAGCATTCCTATTCCCCTAGAGAACGATATCAATACCCGTGGCTTACCCTAATACTACACTACAACGATTAGGTTCACTTCCTAGGGTGTTGAAAAACTTGCTCGACGAAAAGGAAGTTCCTTTGACCCCGAACGACGCGTGTAGCGTTATCAAGTTTTTGGCGCCGTTGCCGGGGAATAGAATAGCTAGTTAGTAGTCCACCTCGTTTAGGTTTCTTTGCTTGATTCCTATCAAGTAACTTTTTTCTCATTTATAGCTTTCTCTTAGTCTATCCCCCTTCTTCGTGACCTTTGTTCGTAATCCCATCACTTTTCATCATGGAAGGTGATGACCAACCACCACTCATCAACCCACCACCAAATGACCCGCCAAGAGCCCGTACTCTTGGTGAATACTCGAGACCAAGCCACTTAGGCTATAGGAACACCATTGAGCTTCCCGACCAAGCCCAAACTACGGCCCTGCGATCCGACACCATCCGGTTGGTGCAAAACGGATGTGCATTCCATGGACTTCGTTCTGAAGATCCAAATCAACATCTTAGGGATTTCCTTAAAATTGTCGATTCCATCGACCTCGATGCTACTACTCGGGAGACCACGCGCCTGCGTCTCTTCCAATTCTCTCTACGGGACCAAGCTAGTAATTGGCTTGAGCGACTTCCCGCCAGCTCCATCTCAAGTTGGGATGATCTTACCTCTCGCTTCCTTGCTCAATTTTTCCCACCGGGGAGAACCACTAAGCTTAGGAATGACATCTTGATGTTCCAACAACGTCAAGGTGAATCTCTCTACGAAGCATGGACCCGATTCAAGGACTTACTTCATAAAGTCCCTCATCACGGCATTGATCTTTGGTTCCAAGTCCAAATCTTTTATGATCATGTCAACTTCCCCACTAAGCGATCCATAGACCAAGCGGCCGGTGGAAAACTTAGTGATCTCACCGCGGAAGAATCATGGGGTATAATAGAGGACCTTGCTCTCTATGACAACGAAAGTTGGGATGACCCCCGTGAGCTACCCAAAACGGTTAAGGCAATCTCCTTGCCTCCCATTGACTCACAACCTTCCAACCGTAGGATGATCGAACTTGAAGATCAAGTTAAATTCCTAATGAGTTCCTACGAAAATCCTAAGTCTTCACGTCAAGTGAATAAAATCACTCTACCGTGTGAGTTATGTAGTGGTCCCCATGACACTCGTGATTGCACAAGACTCCCTGAACAAGCTTTTGCGGACTACGCCTCCGTGCGTACCGACGGAGCGGGAGAGAAGTGGTACACTTTCAAGCCCGAACAAAACAACTTAGGAAACTCTTACAACCCCTCATGGGGAAATCACCCTAACCTTAAGTGGAACCAAAACTCAAGCACACCCCAAAGCTCATCTAGTCCACCTTATAGGTTCAACTCTCTAAACACTGGGAACCCCACTAATCTTGAAGAAATTGCATCTAGATTCCTGTCATCTCAAGAGACTCGATTGACTAAGCTTGAAGCCGATTTTAAGCAAAGACAAAACGAGATGACAAACAAGCTTGATGCCCTCTTAAAAGCCTTCAATGAACGGGAAGTTGGAGCACTCCCAAGTGATACTATAAAGAACCCAAAAGTGAATTCGGTTTCATTGACTTCATATTCTTGTTCACCATGGGAGAGTGCACATCCATGCCCCTCACACCCAACGGTTTACTCGGTAAATGCTATCAAAAAGGGTTCCAAGCCATCCGAAATGAGGTACCAAGGCCCTGCACCATTGGTAGAACCTACTCTTGAGAAACCCGTCAACCAAGAATCCAAACCTAGTTTAGAGGAGGAGTACAAGGAACTCCATCAAGAAAAACCGATTCTTGAGGTCTTAGCTCATGCACCTTATTATAATGCTTTAAAAGAAAAATATGAGTTAGAACTTAAGCTTGGAAAACATGGGTCCGCTTTTGTGCGATATAATTTACCTGAGAAGTTAGACGATCCCGGGCTATTTACTCTTCCGTGTAGGCTTGGAACTTCCAAACCTCTCGACCCTCTAGCCGACTTAGGGTCATGCATCAATCTTGTTCCGTTGTCCCTTGATGTGTGCTAAAACACACATCATTTTATATCTAAAAATATGCTAACTCGGACTAATAACCATTAAATATGTCAAATTATATTGCAAATACGTTGGATATGTGTTATTATGTCTTGCAGGTACAAGGGTTTGAAAACAAAGCAAAAACGGTGATTTTCGGATGAGTTTCGACGATATTTCCATGTTTTTCGAAGTTCAAAAGAAGTCGCAAAAATTTTCCGAGCACATCATTGGAAAGATCACGAAATATCGAGTCAAGTGGTTATTTTATTTGGAGCATCAAGGAAGAGAAGAAACATTGAAAGATTAAACGGAGCTCAAACGAAGATTATTTTTAAAGATGATGGCTAAAATTGGATCAAAGAAAAGAGGGCTAAAAAGAATTAAATGCTAAGAATTAACACAAAAAGGCTCTTGGTCTAGTGGTTGGGTGCATGTTTGTTAACCAAGAGGTCTTGGGTTCAATTCCCACTAGTAACATTTAATTTTTGTTATAATATATATCAAGCCCAGCAGATCATGCGAGAGCCCAAGATCAGATCAGACCCGAGGCCCAGTTGCACGACAGCCCACAAGTAAAACAAGCCCAGAGCCATGTTGTCAAGTCCATTATCTATACTACTTTATAATGCATTTAGGCATTCTAAAATTAGAAGGCTTAAAAATTCAGACTTTTTTACTTGCTTATTATGGAAAGATATATTATAATGCATGTAAAATTAAGATAAAGAGCTCCAATCATGAGATGACATGTGTCACTTCTTAACAAACTCCAAGCCTAACTCCTAACCACCAAAAATTAAGATAAGGAGCTCCAATCATGAGATGACATGTGTCACTTCTCAACTAAAAATTTATCTTTATTTTCAAATTAAAATATCTTTTTATCTACTTATTTATATTATAATCTAATTTCACCATATTTTTTAAAATTTTATGCTCTTTAATTCAACATCCATTTTAATATATTTTTATGAGTTTTTAGTTTTTATATTTTTAGTGGGTTTATTTTATTTTAATTCAAATTTTTACAACTTTAACCTTTATTTCATTTATTCCAATCAATATAATCTTTATTCGTCAAAATCATATACTTTTGGGGGAGTGTTTGACGCGTAAGAGATTGCGAGGGTATTTTTATATGCGGGAATAATGATGTCGCGTGAAAGTTACGGGTAACCCAAACAAACACTTACAACTAACACATATACATTTGAAATGTTGTGAAACGAATTCACTAAACGGGTAAGCAAACACATATAACTATACTTATCGCCGCCGCTGTCACCACCATCTCATCACATCACCACCTCAAAACATTTGTTCGCTACAAAATAATCATCGGGTACCCGCCGCCGCATTGCGCGGGTACCCTTCAAGTCAATTGAATGTTAAGTGGAAATTGTAATTACTCTATATACTAAAAGGCAGGAAGTGAGTTTTGCAAATTCACGCATTTAATGCAAACTTTGACAACTTGGCGAAAACAGCCCCTGAGGTTCAAGTGGCGCTACAAAGTAAGTCCTTTAACATTAAATGCAAAGTTTCGCAACTTGGCAAAAACAATCCCTGAGGTTTAAGTGTCGTTGCAAAGTAAGTCCTTTAAGCAGTCCCGCTGCATCGCGCGGGTTTTCCAACACTCGTTGAAGACAAAAGGAGAAGTGCAACGTCTGTTAGTGCAGCGAGTGTATTACACGCTCCAAGAATTAATTCTCCATGCAAGCCACTAGCCCTCTATCACATGCTACTAACTCTCGCTCCATCCTATCTCTGGCTGCCACGTGGAGCTCTTGTCGAATTCTAGTACGAGGAGGCGCATATAAATCTTATCTTGGTCGAGAAGTTGCAATATTTTGTAGTAGCTATGATACTTCAAGGGCTATTATTGTAAATGTGGGGTTTATATAAACCCACATCCGGACACACACTTCATTTTATTTTTTTAGTTTTAGTAGCTTTTTTTCTTTAGCTTATTGATTAAGCTTTTAGCTTATTTTTAAGAACTTATTGTACTAAATATTTTTTGCTTATTAATGATAATGATATTTATGGAGTTTACTTAAGTGCTTATTTTCTTCATCTCTTTCTTTCTTTTCTTTTTCTTTTTCTTATCTAATAATCTATATTAGCTTATTAGCTTTTTGTGGTTTATTAGATTAGCTTATTTTGGTTAAGCTTTCTTATAGCTTTTTCATTTTAAGCTTTTTACATATCTTTTTATCTTGAATAAGCTCTTCCTTATAGCTTATTTTTAGATATAAAAGACTAGCTTTTTGGGTAAGCTTTTCATATAGCTTATTCAATAAGCACTTTTTTTATTTTTAGTTTCTTTTCAAAAACTCTTTTATTTACTTAGATTTATTTTCTTTTACAACTTTTTTTATAAAAAAAAAAATCAAAAAAAAGTTTTAATCTTTTTAGCTTATCTTTAGCTTATTTTCTTCTTTAGCTTATTTATTTAGATCTAATCCTTAAATATACCCAACTCACGTTTAATCTTCGGATTTGAACCACTTAGTTTTGGGTGGATATTGGATCTAATCTTTAAGCTTTTTCTTTGCTTATTTTGTTTAAAGTTTAGTACTTTTTAGATCAATAAGCTTTTCCATAGCTTATTTGATCCATAATATTGCTTATTCTCTAACCTTTGATAAAGTTGTGAACTTTCTTAGTTTCTCATCATTTTCATCCTAAGGCGAGGAGCTTAAGGGTTTTATAAGCTTACTTATTAACTAAAGTTTAAAGCTTTTTAGTCTTAATAAGCTAAATTAGTTAATAAAGTCACAAACTTTATTAAATATTTGGTTTTATTAAAGCTTATAAAGAAGTAAACTTTAGGGTTTGATAAGTTTATAAAATCGGGTGGTTTTATTCGACTCGTATTGTAGATCGGGTTCTATTTTCCTTGCTTTCTCTTTTAGCTTGTAGAAAAATGATGTTTGTTGAGCTTATTATTATTATCTTTGTTGGTTTAGTTATGACTATTAGTGAGTAGATTTTTATTATGCTTGTTAAGTGATTGGTGAATTGTGAAATTTAGTGTGGAATATTAGAGATTATTAATTGGTAGCCTTTGGTTTACTTGGTTTGATTTTTAGAAACTTTAACGGGCAAAAGCCGTTAAGGATTTTAACTATTTAACCAAGTAGATTTTATCTAGATACAAAGTAGGATTTTCAATATAAACCAACGTTGTGAGAAAAATCTACTTTTTAAACGGATAATTAAAGGTTGTTAATTAATAATTTTCGGATAATCGATGATTTGAGTAGTTGGTTATTTTAACGGGCAAAAGCCGTTGGTATAATTAATTATTTCAAGTCTACTAATTTTTACCTCGAAAAATAATTGTTTTCAATATAAGCCAATGTTGTGAGGAAATAATTTGTTTCGACGGGTATTAATTACATTAGTGCTTTTAAAGAAAAATCCACACTTAATGAACTTTTCACCACACTTGACAAGCATAGCTTTTTATCATATATCGTTAGTCGTTATCTATTATTTGTTATTAGTTTAATTTTTATCTTACTTAAAATAGTTGCTTTATTAATTAGTATAAAAAGTTTTAAAAATTATCCTACAAAACCAAACAAAAACCAAAACGATAATCAAGCATCGTTTAAAACGAACAAACAAAAACATAAAATTCAATTCATCTCTCGCCTAGGAATACGACATCCGGAAGGTTGATTATTACTTGTCCTCAAGTGATTGTTTAATCTTAATCGGGAATACAAATTTTAAAACTGCCCCTTTGCTAAAATAACGAATCAGTTTTTGGCGCCGCTGCCGGGGAGAGGTGTTACGATTTTTTTGTTTTGTTTTAAGTTTGGTGCCTTGAAGAACCTTTTCTCCCCGAAAAGTTAAATTTTGCAAATTTTCAAAAAAAATCCAAAAAAATTAAAAATCTTAAAAATACAAAAATATTTTTTTTAATTAAAACTTTTTCAAAAACACAAAAATATTTTCCTTTTTCAAAAATATTTTCAAAAAAGCCAAAAATATTTTTCGATTCACTTTCTTTTTAGTGCATGAGCACTCGATCTTCTTCAAACGAATTAAATTCTCCTCTTTCAAATCCTGAAAGATTAATTCGACAAAGAAATCGTTGTGATCCTTCACATTTATTTAATTTTGAAGAACTTAATATGGCTAATAATAATCAAAACATCAATCAGGAACCGCCTCCTGTGGGTCCCATTCATCAAAATGCGGGTCACGAACTCCGCCCGATGGAGGAGCTTCTCCAAGCACCTATCGAAGGTGTTGGAGATGCTATCTTCGTACCCGCCATTCTCGCAAACCAATTTGAGATTAAAATCGGCTTGTTAAATCTAATAACAAGCATCTCATTCCATGGTTTTGAGAATGATGATCCACACTCACACATCAAAAGATTCACAAAAATCACACAAACTTTAAAGATTAATCAAGTTCCTCATAATGTGATAAAATTGATTCTCTTCCCCTTTTCTCTTGAGGGAGCTGCCCGGACTTGGCTTGAAAAGGAACCTCCTAGCTCCATCACAACTTGGGAGGACTTAGTCTCCAAGTTCGTGAATCGTTTCTTTCCTCCCTCAAAAACAACAAATCTTCGAAATGCCATCACAAATTTTCATCAAAACTTCGGGGAGACATTTAGTGAGGCTTGGGATCGTTTCAAGGAGCTTCTAGCTAAATGTCCTCATCACGGATTTTCACCCCTTCATCAAATTGATACTTTCTACAATGGGTTGAATCAAAGTGATCAAGATTCACTCAATTCGGCTGCGGGTGGAAATTTGTTGATGAGAAACACCCAAGAAGCATTAACAATAATAGAAAACAAAGCAAAGGTTCGTACTTCAAGGAACACACCCCAAGCTTCGAGTGCTATTGGTAGTTCATCTCAAAATGACGCCCTAGCGGCTCTTACCAAACAAATCGAAGCTATGGGAAAACAAATTGATAATATGCAAAAACCTTCTCATCCCGTTCATGCAGTAAATCAAAACTGCGAGACTTGTGGTGGTCCACATCCATATTACGAGTGTCAAGCCGCCGGTGGCTACACTCAAGAGGACGTATATGCTACTTCGGGGACCTTTAATCAAGGAAACCGAAATCTCTTAAGCTATCGTTCTAACAATTACCTTGGACCACCCGGTTTCAATCAACCGAACAATCAAAATCAATTGAATCAAAACAATCAAACTAATCAAAACAAGAATACCCAAAATCAATACCAAAATCGTCAAAATCAAGGTTATAATCAAAACAACCGTGGGCCGAATTTTAATCAAGGAAACAATTATAATCAAAACCAAGGATTTTATCAAAATCAAGGCCCAGGTTTTAATCAAAATCAATTTCAACCTCAAAATGCAAATCAAGCTCCAATTCAATCCTCTACGGATGAATTGTTGCGACAATTAATCTTGAAACAAGAAACTCAAACCCGAAATCAAGAAGCATTAAATCGAAATCACGAGGCTACAATGAAATTAATGCAAGAACAGATGGGCCAAATGGCTAAATTACTTTCCGTTGGAAATCAAGGTGGGCTTCCTAGCAACACCATACCAAATCCAAGGGAAGAAATGAAAGCTATAACAACACGAAGTGGTATTACTTTGGCTGGACCCTCATCTCCTTCACCTCCTCCTCCTACTTCTTCTTCTAAGGAGGTGGAGCGAGACCTGGAGACTACCATGGACCAGGTGCACGATTCATGTCCAGGAAGTACCGCACGAGTCCCACCTCCGGTTGTCCAGCCACCTACTCCTTCTCCTAAATCGAATGAGATTCCTGAACGTAATCCTCATCAACCTCTCATTCCTTATCCATCGAGGTTGAACAAGGATAAGCTTCAAGACAAATCTGATATTCAAATCCACAAGTTCTTGCAAATGTTCAAGAAACTTCACATCAATATCAGTTTTGCCGAAGCTTTAGCTCAAATGCCAAAATATGCTAAAATTTTAAAAGATCTCTTAACAAACAAAGAGAAACTTCTTGAATTGGTGAATACTCCTCTCAATGAGAATTGCTCAGCGGTCCTCCTAAAAAAGTTACCCGAGAAACTTGGAGACCCTGGCAGATTCCTCATTCCTTGCGATTTTAGTGAGATAGAGAGATGCATGGCCCTAGCCGATCTAGGAGCCAGCATCAATCTAATGCCTCTTTCTGTGTGGAAAAAGCTATCATTACCAGATCTTACTCCCACTCGTATGACGATTGAGTTAGCTAACCGAACGGTTGCATACCCGCTCGGTATAGCTGAGGATGTCTTCGTACAAGTAGGGAGGTTTACCTTCCCCGCCGACTTTGTTATTGTTGATTATGATGTCGATCCTCGCGTCCCCCTCATCTTGGGGCGACCTTTCTTAAAAACGGCTCTTGTACTAATCGATGTAGAAGAAGAAGAGCTGACTATTAGAGTCGGGGATGAAAAATTGGTGTTAAGTATTGCTCAAACCGCGAAATATCCTCTTACGCAAGGAGAAGAATCCGTCAATCGAATCGATATCATTGACACTTCTTGCGAGGAGCATTTTCATGAGGTGTTGAACGTACAAAAGTCCATTAACCCCATGAGTGGCGATCCCACTCCCTCTTCTGATGCTACCGTCGCTTCTCTCTCCCCATCTCTAACCTCCTTGGGGATAGTGATTTTCTCTTGGAGGAGACTGACGCGTTTCTTGCTCTCGATGACTCAATTTCACCAGAAATTGATAATGGTATTTACGATTCTGAGGGGGATATTCTTTTTCTTGAACAATTATTGAATGATGATGTTACCAAAGATCCCCCTCCAAAAGAACTTAAAAATGATGAAACTGAAAAGACTAAAACTTCAATTGAAGAACCTACTGAGCTTGAACTCAAGGACTTACCTTCTCACCTCGAGTACGCGTTTTTAGAGGGTACGTCTAAGTTACCCGTAATTATCGCTAAAGACTTGGAGAGTGAAGAAAAGAACAAGCTCATCAAGGTTTTAAAGTCTCATAAGCGAGCAATCGCTTGGAAAATTTCTGACATTAGAGGCATTAATCCAAATTTTTGCACTCAAAAAATACTGATGGAAGATGACTTTAAACCTGCTGTCCAACATCAGAGAAGGGTAAATCCAAAAATTCATGAAGTCATTAAAGCAGAAGTTATCAAACTTCTAGATGCCGGATTGATTTACCCTATCTCGGATAGTCCTTGGGTTAGTCCCGTTCACGTCGTACCCAAAAAGGGAGGTATGACGGTGATTAAGAATGATAATAATGAGTTGATACCTACTAGGCTAGTTACGGGTTGGCGAGTTTGTATTGATTATAGGAAGTTGAATGAGGCCACCCGAAAAGACCATTTTCCTCTTCCTTTTATGGACCAAATGTTAGAACGATTAGCGGGAAATGAGTTCTATTGCTTTCTTGATGGATTTTCTGGATACTTTCAAATTCCCATTGATCCCCAAGACCAAGAAAAGACCACCTTCACCTGCCCTTATGGGACATTTGCTTACCGTCGCATGCCCTTCGGTCTTTGCAATGCCCCAGGTACTTTTCAAAGGTGTATGGTGGCGATCTTTCATGATGTGATTGAGAAAACCATGGAAGTTTTCATGGATGATTTTTCAGTCGTTGGGGATTCATTCTCTTCTTGCCTCTCCCATTTAGACATGGTGCTTCAAAGGTGCGAAGACACCAATCTTGTTCTAAATTGGGAGAAATGTCACTTTATGGTTAAAGAGGGTATCGTCCTCGGCCATAAGATTTCTAAGAATGGTATCGAGGTGGATCGTGCTAAGGTAGATGTTATTGCCAAATTACCACCTCCTACCACGGTCAAAGGAATTAGAAGTTTCTTGGGTCATGCCGGTTTTTATCGTAGATTCATAAAAGATTTTTCTAAAATAGCCCGGCCTATGACCCATCTATTAGAAAAAGATACTCCTTTTATGTTCTCTAAAGAATGTATGGAGTCATTTGAACATCTTAAGAAAAAATTAACCGAAGCTCCCATTCTTGTTGCCCCCGACTGGGACTTGCCTTTTGAGGTAATGTGTGATGCTAGTGACTTTGCTATCGGAGCAGTCTTGGGGCAACGAAAGAACAAATATTTTCAGCCTATACACTATGCAAGTAAGACTTTATCAAATGCTCAGATACATTACACCACTACGGAAAAAGAGTTATTAGCGGTGGTGTATGCGTTTGAGAAATTTCGTCCTTACCTTGTCTTGTCTAAGACAATAGTGTATACGGATCACTCGGCTTTAAAGTATCTATTTGCCAAACAAGACGCTAAGCCGAGATTGATCCGATGGGTTCTCCTCCTCCAAGAATTTAATATCGAGATTCGCGATAAAAAAGAAGCAGAGAACCTAGCGGCTGATCATTTAAGTAGACTCGAAAATCCTCATAAAGGGGATCTCGATATGGAAATGAACGATAATTTTCCACACGAGTCCCTGAATATGATTTCTCTTAAAAATGAAAATGAACCCCCGTGGTTTGCCGATATTGCAAACTACTTAGCGGGTAATGTGCTTGTTAAAGGGTTGTCATCCCAACAAAAGAAAAAATTCTTCAAAGATATTAAACATTATTTCTGGGATGACCCCTATTTGTTTAGAATCTGTGCTGATCAAATTATTAGGCGGTGTGTTGACGGGAAAGAAGCTATGGATATTCTAGAAGCTTGTCACCATGGTCCCACCGGAGGACATCATGGCCCGAACTACACCGCCAAGAAAGTCTTCGATTCTGGCTTCTTTTGGCCCACGATCTATCGCGATGCCCATGACATGGTCAAAAACTGTGACTCATGTCAACGCCAAGGAAAAATATCACAAAAGGATGAAATGCCTCAAAATTCCATCCAAATTTGTGAAATCTTTGACGTTTGGGGCATCGACTTTATGGGGCCGTTCCCGTCTTCACGAGGGAACAAGTATATACTCGTGGCCGTCGATTATGTGTCAAAATGGGTGGAAGCCAAAGCTTTACCCACGAATGACGCCCGAGTTGTGGTAAAATTCTTGAAACAATTATTCTCACGATTTGGAACCCCTCGGGCCATAATCAGTGATCGAGGTACACATTTTTGCAATGATCAATTTGCTAAAGTTATGGAAAAATATGGTGTAAAACATAAGCTTTCTACCTCATATCACCCTCAAACAAGTGGTCAAGTGGAGGTGTCCAATCGTGGCTTAAAAAGAATTCTTGAACGTACCGTAGGTGAGCATCGAGCTAAATGGGCGGATAAATTAGATGATGCTTTATGGGCTTTCCGTACCGCTTTTAAGACCCCCATCGGGTGTACACCTTATAAGCTCGTGTACGGAAAAGCTTGTCATCTCCCCATTGAGCTCGAGCACAAAGCCTATTGGGCTTTGAAATTGTCAAATTTTGATCTCAAGACCGCGGGTGATCACCGAAAAATTCAATTGAATGAATTAAATGAACTTCGTGATCAAGCCTACGAGAATTCTTTGATCTATAAGGAAAAGACAAAGAAGATACACGATGAAAAAATCAAAAACCGAGAATTCCTTGTCGGTGATCGTGTTCTTCTTTTTAATTCTAGATTGAAGATTTTCTCGGGCAAGTTGAAATCCCGCTGGTCCGGCCCGTTTACTATTACTGAAGTGTTTCCTTATGGGACCGTCGAGTTATCCCAACCCGATGGTCCAAACTTTAAGGTAAACGGGCATCGGATCAAGCACTACCATGGAGGGGACATTCCTACCTTGGATGTCCCAGATCTCCATCTTTCCCCCATGAACAACTAATTCGGGGGCGAGTCAAGCTCGTAACTCGTTAATAAACAAGCGCTTCTCGGGAGGCAACCCGTGTTATCTATCTATCTATCTTTATTTTTCTTCTAATAAGTGTGTTGTAGATTAGTGTGGGGTTGTGTTTCTTTCCATGTGTGTTTGCAGGTTCCCGTTTTGCTTGAAGAATCCCTATGATCGTGAAGACCTCCGTGCTTGTTTTCAAACCCTCCAACACTCGGTCTCCGATCATTAATATGTTATATCTTGGGATAAACCTTTGTCATAATTAAAAATGATTTTTCACCTTTCACTCTTAGAATTTTTAAAAAAACATTCGCCTTTTTCAATTCTAAGTGTGGGGTTAACACCCGTAATTTTTAAACATTGAGGACAATGTTAAGTTTTAAGTGTGGGGTGGATTTCTATCGAAATATGATTTTTCCTGCTTTTGTATGGTCCTCATGCAACCCCGTTTTTAACCGTTTTATCAAAAAAAAAAAAAAAAAAATGTTTAAATAAAAAATAAAAAATCAAAAATTTTGAAGCTTTTGCTAGTCTTTTTGATTGAAAAGTTTGCTAGTCTCTTAGACAAGAAGCTATAAAAAGCGAATTCTAGCTCACAAGGCCAAGGATTTGCAAGTTTCCCTGAGTGACTTTAAATATGCATAACTTGATTTCATTAGACGAAGGATTTGCTAAATTAATATATGTTTTGACACCTTGTTGAATTTCCGCTGGTGAGAGTAGGAATAGAATTCTGACTTGACCGGGCGTGTTGAGCCCTAGCTTGTTCCCTTAACCATAGATAATTTAATTATCGGCTAAGCATCCGCGGATCTCATTGTTTGGGATTTTAAATTTGCGGAGATCGAGAAATGATAGAGTTACTTATGAGTTTAGATGCTAAGCGTGGAGTAGTTGGTTCTCTTTAGAGCCCATCGAAGGTACTTATGGCTTTTTGTTCCCACAAGATTGTTTCACCCCATATCTGTTTAATAAATAATTAGAGATGTTGAGTTTTTGGCGATAGTTAGTTCTTTATCTTCTTAAAAGAATCTTTGTTTTAAAAATTGGGTACACATCAAGGATCCGTTATAAATAAGTAATAAATAAAGTTATGAGCTGCGGTGTCGAGATCGGACCCTTGGATCTTTAGCCAGGATTGAGTGGTCTAACCCACTGGGATCCTCATTTCATGAAGCCTATAGTCTTGGAATTACCCCGTGAAGCTCCGTAGTTCATAGCTCAAAGTATAAGTGAAAAAAAAAAAAAAAAAATCAAAAAAATAAGTGAATAAAAATTCCTTGATGTGGACATCATTTTTGAGACAATGGTTCTTGAGAGAAGGCGGATAACTAATTAGCGACTTAGCTTTATATCTTTATCGGAATAAAAACCTATCGAAACGAGAAAATATGAAGAAATTCATTTCTCACAAAAATAAAATAAATAGAGGAAAAATAGGAAAATGGGAGCAAAAGGTAATTACACAAGTAACTTCCATGGGTAGTGTTAGCATCTAGAATCATATTTAACAACGATTTCGATTTTACGCTTAGTTTGGGGACTTGTGAAAAATCAGGGACGATGTATTCTATCCGTATGGTCACTCCTCGCTGAGTTGTGTTTCCTACTCCGTGATCCTAAAAATGTCTTTTGAAAAATGTGGGAGTTATCGATTGACATGAAAGTTCAACAAACCGTCACGCAAAAAGAAAATTGCTTAATGATATATCTATATATGAAATAAAATGGTTTAAAACGGGGCGTTTTCAAAGCTAAAGATTTTTTGTACCCCTTGATGAATATCTCTCTGTTCTTGTTTGATGTGAGGGATTATTAGTTAAGGGGGTTTAAAAGATTTTCTTTCACTACGTGTGTAATTAACATTGCGTGTGGGACCAGCAATGGTTTTAGTGTGGGGTATTCTGATGTGTGCTAAAACACACATCATTTTATATCTAAAAATATGCTAACTCGGACTAATAACCATTAAATATGTCAAATTATATTGCAAATACGTTGGATATGTGTTATTATGTCTTGCAGGTACAAGGGTTTGAAAACAAAGCAAAAACGGTGATTTTCGGATGAGTTTCGACGATATTTCCATGTTTTTCGAAGTTCAAAAGAAGTCGCAAAAATTTTCCGAGCACATCATTGGAAAGATCACGAAATATCGAGTCAAGTGGTTATTTTATTTGGAGCATCAAGGAAGAGAAGAAACATTGAAAGATTAAACGGAGCTCAAACGAAGATTATTTTTAAAGATGATGGCTAAAATTGGATCAAAGAAAAGAGGGCTAAAAAGAATTAAATGCTAAGAATTAACACAAAAAGGCTCTTGGTCTAGTGGTTGGGTGCATGTTTGTTAACCAAGAGGTCTTGGGTTCAATTCCCACTAGTAACATTTAATTTTTGTTATAATATATATCAAGCCCAGCAGATCATGCGAGAGCCCAAGATCAGATCAGACCCGAGGCCCAGTTGCACGACAGCCCACAAGTAAAACAAGCCCAGAGCCATGTTGTCAAGTCCATTATCTATACTACTTTATAATGCATTTAGGCATTCTAAAATTAGAAGGCTTAAAAATTCAGACTTTTTTACTTGCTTATTATGGAAAGATATATTATAATGCATGTAAAATTAAGATAAAGAGCTCCAATCATGAGATGACATGTGTCACTTCTTAACAAACTCCAAGCCTAACTCCTAACCACCAAAAATTAAGATAAGGAGCTCCAATCATGAGATGACATGTGTCACTTCTCAACTAAAAATTTATCTTTATTTTCAAATTAAAATATCTTTTTATCTACTTATTTATATTATAATCTAATTTCACCATATTTTTTAAAATTTTATGCTCTTTAATTCAACATCCATTTTAATATATTTTTATGAGTTTTTAGTTTTTATATTTTTAGTGGGTTTATTTTATTTTAATTCAAATTTTTACAACTTTAACCTTTATTTCATTTATTCCAATCAATATAATCTTTATTCGTCAAAATCATATACTTTTGGGGGAGTGTTTGACGCGTAAGAGATTGCGAGGGTATTTTTATATGCGGGAATAATGATGTCGCGTGAAAGTTACGGGTAACCCAAACAAACACTTACAACTAACACATATACATTTGAAATGTTGTGAAACGAATTCACTAAACGGGTAAGCAAACACATATAACTATACTTATCGCCGCCGCTGTCACCACCATCTCATCACATCACCACCTCAAAACATTTGTTCGCTACAAAATAATCATCGGGTACCCGCCGCCGCATTGCGCGGGTACCCTTCAAGTCAATTGAATGTTAAGTGGAAATTGTAATTACTCTATATACTAAAAGGCAGGAAGTGAGTTTTGCAAATTCACGCATTTAATGCAAACTTTGACAACTTGGCGAAAACAGCCCCTGAGGTTCAAGTGGCGCTACAAAGTAAGTCCTTTAACATTAAATGCAAAGTTTCGCAACTTGGCAAAAACAATCCCTGAGGTTTAAGTGTCGTTGCAAAGTAAGTCCTTTAAGCAGTCCCGCTGCATCGCGCGGGTTTTCCAACACTCGTTGAAGACAAAAGGAGAAGTGCAACGTCTGTTAGTGCAGCGAGTGTATTACACGCTCCAAGAATTAATTCTCCATGCAAGCCACTAGCCCTCTATCACATGCTACTAACTCTCGCTCCATCCTATCTCTGGCTGCCACGTGGAGCTCTTGTCGAATTCTAGTACGAGGAGGCGCATATAAATCTTATCTTGGTCGAGAAGTTGCAATATTTTGTAGTAGCTATGATACTTCAAGGGCTATTATTGTAAATGTGGGGTTTATATAAACCCACATCCGGACACACACTTCATTTTATTTTTTTAGTTTTAGTAGCTTTTTTTCTTTAGCTTATTGATTAAGCTTTTAGCTTATTTTTAAGAACTTATTGTACTAAATATTTTTTGCTTATTAATGATAATGATATTTATGGAGTTTACTTAAGTGCTTATTTTCTTCATCTCTTTCTTTCTTTTCTTTTTCTTTTTCTTATCTAATAATCTATATTAGCTTATTAGCTTTTTGTGGTTTATTAGATTAGCTTATTTTGGTTAAGCTTTCTTATAGCTTTTTCATTTTAAGCTTTTTACATATCTTTTTATCTTGAATAAGCTCTTCCTTATAGCTTATTTTTAGATATAAAAGACTAGCTTTTTGGGTAAGCTTTTCATATAGCTTATTCAATAAGCACTTTTTTTATTTTTAGTTTCTTTTCAAAAACTCTTTTATTTACTTAGATTTATTTTCTTTTACAACTTTTTTTATAAAAAAAAAAATCAAAAAAAAGTTTTAATCTTTTTAGCTTATCTTTAGCTTATTTTCTTCTTTAGCTTATTTATTTAGATCTAATCCTTAAATATACCCAACTCACGTTTAATCTTCGGATTTGAACCACTTAGTTTTGGGTGGATATTGGATCTAATCTTTAAGCTTTTTCTTTGCTTATTTTGTTTAAAGTTTAGTACTTTTTAGATCAATAAGCTTTTCCATAGCTTATTTGATCCATAATATTGCTTATTCTCTAACCTTTGATAAAGTTGTGAACTTTCTTAGTTTCTCATCATTTTCATCCTAAGGCGAGGAGCTTAAGGGTTTTATAAGCTTACTTATTAACTAAAGTTTAAAGCTTTTTAGTCTTAATAAGCTAAATTAGTTAATAAAGTCACAAACTTTATTAAATATTTGGTTTTATTAAAGCTTATAAAGAAGTAAACTTTAGGGTTTGATAAGTTTATAAAATCGGGTGGTTTTATTCGACTCGTATTGTAGATCGGGTTCTATTTTCCTTGCTTTCTCTTTTAGCTTGTAGAAAAATGATGTTTGTTGAGCTTATTATTATTATCTTTGTTGGTTTAGTTATGACTATTAGTGAGTAGATTTTTATTATGCTTGTTAAGTGATTGGTGAATTGTGAAATTTAGTGTGGAACATTAGAGATTATTAATTGGTAGCCTTTGGTTTACTTGGTTTGATTTTTAGAAACTTTAACGGGCAAAAGCCGTTAAGGATTTTAACTATTTAACCAAGTAGATTTTATCTAGATAAAAAGTAGGATTTTCAATATAAACCAACGTTGTGAGAAAAATCTACTTTTTAAACGGATAATTAAAGGCTGTTAATTAATAATTTTCGGATAATCGATGATTTGAGTAGTTGGTTATTTTAACGGGCAAAAGCCGTTGGTATAATTAATTATTTCAAGTCTACTAATTTTTACCTCGAAAAATAATTGTTTTCAATATAAGCCAATGTTGTGAGGAAATAATTTGTTTCGACGGGTATTAATTACATTAGTGCTTTTAAAGAAAAATCCACACTTAATGAACTTTTCACCACACTTAACAAGCATAGCTTTTTATCATATATCGTTAGTCGTTATCTATTATTTGCTATTAGTTTAATTTTTATCTTACTTAAAATAGTTGCTTTATTAATTAGTATAAAAAGTTTTAAAAATTATCCTACAAAACCAAACAAAAACCAAAATGATAATCAAGCATCGTTTAAAACGAACAAACAAAAACATAAAATTCAATTCATCTCTCGCCTAGGAATACGACATCCGGAAGGTTGATTATTACTTGTCCTCAAGTGACTGTTTAATCTTAATCGGGAATACAAATTTTAAAACTGCCCCTTTGCTAAAATAACGAATCATCCCTTCATAGAAGCTTTAACTTAGGTAAAATAGAACCAACAGAAACCATCTTAGGTCTAGCGGACGGTAGTGTTGCACGACCGGTAGGAATAATAAAAGACATGGTAGTACACGTAGGAGAGTTGACTCTTTTGGCCGACTTTCATGTGCTAGACATGAATAAGGACCCGACATGCCCATTACTAGTAGGAAGAGGATTCTTAGCTACCGCTAGTGCCATCATCGATTGTAAGATGTCCAAGATAGTGGTAGGAGAGGGGAGTGCTAGGTCGGTTTACGATGTCAAAAAGCATACGTACTACAAAGATAAGGAAATCCCGAATGAGATTAGGATGGATAGAGAGCCTTCTAGATATGGACCTTGGATAGATAAAAACCTCATAGGCCCCCAAAGACCTTTTTACCTAGATGAAGCCTTCACTAGTAAAGCAACTTTCCAAGAAAAAGAAATGGCTAGGGACATGGAACTGAACCCGTTCGAGGACGCCTTAGTATTTAGGAAGATGATCGAGTTCCTAGGGAGCTTGCCCGTCAACCTTGTCATGAATAAGTGGAAAGTTGAGAAATCTAAACACAAATGGGATTGGGATAGACCGCCTAGTGACGGTGATGGAGAGTGGCACATTAGGATAACAATCTATGATCCCGATGGAGAGAAGTTTGAAAAGGCATATCTAACCGAACGTACTACAAGGAACTTGAATGATAAGTTTGATCCTTATGACATTGTTGAGGATAGGCTTACTTATATTGGTGATAGGAGCACGACTATTAGTCTAGCTACAAGACTTTTAAATAAAGAAAAACGCTTCGTGGGAGGCAACTCATGCTTAATTGTTTGCTTGTTAGTGTTATATGTCTTTTATTGATTGTTTATCCTCATGTTTAAATTTGTAATTATACTTTATTTTGTTTTTAACCTCGTCTTAATTGCATATAAAGGTATTTTACATAAGGGATAAGTGTAGGGAAGATTACACACGTTTTCAAAAAAAACGTAAACATGAGAATACCAATTAATTAAAAGACATATTCGTGTGTTTGTTCGAGTCAAATGTTTGTATCGAGTCATAATGGATGTTTTGCAGAAATTTTTCCAGATTCTAAAGATGTAAATTTTCCAGAATTTTTTCCAGAAAATCGCAGACCAGTTTTTGTCAGGATAACCTGACAGCGTCAGGAAGGAGTAAAAACAACATATTACTTTTTTCTCGTTTTCTGAGCTACTTATAAATTTTTGGAATTTTACAGGTCTTAATTTTCCAGAAATTCTGTAAACATCCATTCCACAAGCATTATATCCTAGTTTAAATCGAGTCTTATATATATTATTACCGCCGATTTTACGCGAAGGTTTCGTTTGTTTTCTTCAAGTGGGCAGTTTTAATTTATCAAGAAGAAGTTACATAAGATTGGAAGGAACTTTTCACGCATAAATTCTTCTTGGAAAGGATTTAACCACCACTTCACACGGATCCTACCGAGCTAATCAGGGGAGTACTAGTTTCTTTTGTTTTTAATTACCTTCCATTATCATAACTTTGATACTTTCGGGGAACATTGGGGACAATGTTCAGTTTAAGTGTAGGGAGGGAAAATAAAACGGGAACTTTGAAACTATGCTTATCCTTGATTATTTGCTTTGTCCAATTGTATTTGCGTAATAAACCATGAGAAAATGTCGGTTAGGGTAATTTTGGCACCAAATTTAAAATTTTTCATGACATATAGGAGTGGGCCATTAGTCTTAACAAAAGCGTCTCACGGATAGGAAGTTGCATGACTAGCACAAAAACCCTTTACCACCAAAATTCCACCAAAAATGTGAGGATCGCCCTTAGATTAGTTGGAATTGAAGCATTCATCTTCAATGCTTAGAGTGTGAACCGGTAGTATACTAGATTCTAGAACTTGTTTTGTGATGCATTCCGAGATCGCTAGTAAGACTGCACTTGTGTAGTTAGGAATAACTAAATGATAAGAGGCATTAGGATAACCCTTGTTTGATACCCGTAATATAATTACTTTTTCCACATTGGTTGAGTAATTCCCCCACACCCTTTGCGTTGTACTCATCTTTAGTACACGATACCCCTAGTTAACCCCTCAGAGCCTATCCTTTTCGCGGTTCTCGTGATGTTTCGGTTTTTCCGGAATATCAATGAAGAGCATTGTTTACACCCCACCCCCAAATATACACCCAAATCGCCTTAGCCTACCCTGTATGCACTCACTTTTAGTGCATTATTGTTATCACCCTAAACCCTTAGTTCAATTATCTAATTGCTTGCATGAGTTGCTAAGTCGAGTCATATCCTTTGTACACAGTTTTGGGATGATTGGGATTCATGGGAAAAGTTAAAGTTTATGAAATGACGAGAAGGGAACGTCAAATTCAAATTCCCTTTGTTTGCGTAATAATGTACCCCAAGTGTTTTGATCTTTTCAATTCGGGTCAAATTAGTGCTAGAGTAATAAAAACTCAAGTGTAGGGATGTGCCTATAAATCCCTATCATTTTGATGTTACCGTAGATGATGGAAGAGTAAAAGTGTATGCAAAAAAAAAAAAAAAAAAAAAAAAAAAAAACATACGGTCTACCATCCTACATCTATCCTTTAAATTTATGTTTGTTTATTTCAGTCAGCTAGAGTTTAGAGTGTCGAGTCTTGGCTTAGCAACGCCATTCTTCGTATGCTTGTAACATAGAGATTTTGACTTGCCACCACTAAAAAGCCTATCCCACCAAACCCTTTGTTTCCCAACCGTAAGCCTAATGTTACAACCCTTTAAAGACCTCTTTGATAGTCTTTCCTAGGTGCTTACGCCAAAGCGATGGAGGTTTGATCTATTCTTAAGCCTATGGTAATCTATGTACTAGGACCGGTTAATGAGTGCTTATCTTCCATTTCCAATTTCTTATATTTCATATACACCCAAGAGAGATGTGAGTATCCAAACACCCCATGTGAGGTGCTAGTATGTAATTTCCGTGCTTGTTATGACTTTTGCGGGGCTTATATGTGTTGTGGACCGTTTTGAACCATTGCTTCATGACCCCTAACTTATAAATTAATTGGCTAAAAGCACATTTGCTTGAGGACAAGCAAATACCAAGTGTAGAGATATTTGATAAGGTTTTAACAGGTACCTTTTTGAGGGGTCGTTTAAGCCCTTATTTGATCACTTTTGTATCCGTTATTGCTTAATATCGTTTCTTTTCACTTTTTAGGTCTCTTGAAGGCAAAATGCTGGAATGGCACTTATTTGGATGAAAAGGCGCGAATATACGAAGAAAATGGCCAAAGTCAGAATCGAGACACTCAAAGCTGCTGAAAACACAAGGTGACGGCGTCAGGTGTTAAATTGTGACGCCGTCGGAGGATTTTGTGACGGCTCAGAAGCCAAAACTCATATTTTCAAGTGACGACGTCAGGTTATAAAAGAGTAGACCGTCGCAACTCAGACGGCCTAGATGCAATCCAGACGGCGTCAGAAGCTGAAGAGGACGGCGTCACAAGCATAACGTGGCCAAGACGAAACCCTAATGACGACGATCCGACGGCGTCACAAAACATAAGGTGACGCCGTCGCAAGTGTAATCTTATATATAGAATCCGAGTTTTTCAGTTTTTAGTGTGTAGTCTTTTGGAGTAAAAACGTAAACCGAACCAAGGCTATCCTGTACAGTATTTTAGGGTTCCAAACCCTATCTTACATCAAGATAAGTGTTTACTTCATTAATACAATTATGTCTTTGATTATTTGTGTGTATGCTTGCATGTTCTCCATGTCCGGCTAATTTACTTGTGTGTTTGCTTAGGGAATATGAAACTTAATTATAGAATATTGATTGGTTGTCTCTTATCTTAGTTGATTAATGATCTAGTAATGCGATAAGTCATTCGTTGTGTACTTAATGCTTGATTAAATCTTTGTGAATCTTAGAATATGACTCCTTGAGTAGTTGTAAGCTAAACCATCCAAAGAGTGCCTTAGAGTAAGAGTTTATCATCCCTAGTGGGTTTTGTAGACGAGACCCTTTGGTAAGTTCAAAGAGTTAGGGAAAAACGCATACCCTACAACCTTAGACACACAACGCAACTAGGAATAAGGACGTGACAATTCAACCACAAATAGGAGATAATTAAGGAGTAGTAAAACCTAAGTAAACACATCTTTAAACTATCATACGAGCACACAATAATTAGACATAGACTACATACACCTTAGATTAGATAATTAGATAAGTAGAGTAATCGGTAGCAATACCAACCCCCCAAATCCAATACCCCGAGATTCGTACATTTTCATTTCCTAAAAAAAATATAAAAAGATAAAAAATAATCTTCCTCAACCCCAACCTTAGTGTAGTAACTTCTTACTAGCATTCCTATTCCCCTAGAGAACGATATCAATACCCGTGGCTTACCCTAATACTACACTACAACGATTAGGTTCACTGCCTAGGGTGTTGAAAAACTTGCTCGACGAAAAGAAAGTTCCTTTGACCCCGAACGACGCGTGTAGCGTTATCAGGTATCGTTTTTCTGGGAGTCGCTGTTTTTAATTCTGGTTGTGGTGCAGTTGGTGGCATGGGCATATTTTTAAATGAGTTTCTTTGCGACAGAGGAAGTGAATGATTAGGTTGGTGAAAAGAGTATTCTTCAACCTTTGGGGTGTCATGATAACCATCTTTGTGAAGCAGCGGAATATTCAGATCTAATGATAAATGTTTAGAAGCTGAGGATGATTTTACCTCTGAAGGTGGTGGTTCTTTTATTGAAATGAACAGAGCCTGAGTTTGCACATTCTTACAACATACTTCATGAATGAAGAATTGGACGTCATCATCATCAACAACGTCCAACTCCATGGAACCATATTTGTAAGATAACCTCACTTTAGCATTTTGTGTGTCTTTGACACCGTCAACCTTTTTCTTCACATACGCCACTAGTTTATTGAAAGTGATATTTTTAGGTAGTTTAACTGCATGTTTCGATGATGTATGCATTAAATAAACCTTAAACTTAGAAATGTCATCGTAATCCATGGTTGTGTTTTGAACAAATTTAGGTGGAAATAATTCTTGGAGTTTACAGTAAACTCTAACAACTAAACCAAGTGCAAATTACCAGCCCTTTGTACTTGTGCATTTACTTAGGTTGCCCAACAATGTTAACTTTCTAAGGTTGCCCGAAATTAGTGTATCATCAAAGATACACTTTAATGAGTGTATGAAGTATGAACCACCCTTTGTGATTGTTTATTATTAATGTTGTATTTGTGCCAACTGCCTAAGATTTACTAAGATACACATTTATTTGTGTTATATGAAAATTTTATTAAGTTGCCTAAGCTTGGCAACTGCCCACTGGATGAAACTAATAACTTATCCCAATTACATATAGATTGTTTGAGTAATGTCAATTTCATATTTGTAGTAATGTCTAACGGTAAAAATCATTACTTTTGTTAGTATACTTATGTTAGTATACTATAAATAGTTTTAGTAATATATTTATGATCCTTCGTTTTTTTAAATTTATATATATTTTTTACATATATAACAGGGATTGTGCATAAGCGTTTGTCTTTTGAAGTCGAAAGACCATGTGATCACGTGCTTAATGAAATATTTAGGGAACAACTTAACAAAAGATCTAAGGATGATGTAGCTGAAAAATGTGCGGTGGCGGTCAAGGAAACAGGTGACAAGAATAAAGATGAGCACAACAAAATAAATGGAAATGTGGATGGTGAGAATTCGATTACTAAGAAGCATGAAGATGAAGCAATAATGGAACTACTAGCCGAACAAAATAGGGCTGAAAGAGAAATGGAAGAGAGAATGCGGCAAGACCGGGAACACGAGGAGCTGTTCTGTAAGATAGAATAAGGTCACCTTGGAAGCCAAATAGGATGCGCTGCTGAACAGTCAAAATGAAGGATAAATTTAGTTAAACTTAGATTATCAACATGCAGACTTGTATGTTTGTTTCCTAAACTTAATCTTAGTTTCAAAAAAGATGTAATTGACTTCTTTAAAGTTCATATATTTCACTTTCCAGGTCTCCAGACTTGCATGTTTGTTTCCAGGCTTATATACTTGGAAATTATTCATTAATTAATAAAACTACATCAAAGGATGCAGTGCTAGATGCTTCCCATTCATAGAACCATCTAATAAGTACATCAACAGTCAACCACTAAGGACTACTATCAAAAGACTACTACATCAACATAACTACCTAAACCATCTATGGCCTCTTTGCTATGGCCCATGCTGGCATCTTCTGCTGAAATCCTTGTCCCTCAATAACAGCCCACACTTTTGGGCAAGCAAGTCCCTTCACTCTCTCTCTTTTGGGGGGTGCTGATGAGGATGGACCAGCTGGTTGTGGTGGAGTTGCAAGTGCTTCAAGAGGGGGAGCTGTGAGTGATTCTGGTTGGATGGAAGAGGGTCCAGCAGGAACAGGGTTTGTCCTCATAAAGGTGAGGGATGTTTTTCTTGGAGGAAAATATTTCTCCCAAGTATTGTTTGAGGATGAACTATTAGAAGAATCTGAATTTGAAGAGATTTCCAGTGGATGTTTTGGTGAGCCACTCATGTTGCCTAAAGTGTTTTTGAAATAGTTAAGGAAAGAAAGACTTTTAGAGAGAAGAAATTTCGAAATGTGTGGTTTATGGGTGATATATTATTAAATAGAGTTAAAAAGAAATCAGTGAGTTAAATGTGTAGAAGGTGTAAGTTGTTGTGTAGTAAATGAAGTCATTGACTATTTGACTGGGTGTTTAGCACTTAGTATATGAACTGCTGGTTGTGGGCAACCCACTGCTAGTGCAGTTTTCATGAAAATGGAAACCCAATTGGGCTGTTGTGTAACATCATGGTGATAAAGTTTTTAAATGTGAATAAGGTGTGAGTTGTTGTGGAGTAAACCTAGTCTTTGACGGGTAATGACTTTGGAGTTGAGTATTTGACTGGGGGTTTACCACATTGTCTAAGCACTGCTGGTTGTGGGAAACCCACTGATAGTATATTTATAACCACCGCTAGATGTGGGCAACCCACGGCTAATATCTTTCTAACCACCGCTGGATATGGGCAACCCACCGCTAGTATCTTTCTAACCACTGCTAGTGCAATATTGATGAAAATGGAAACTCAAGGGGCTCTTATGTAACATCTTGGTCATAAAGTATATAATCCCCAAATCACTACGCGATCAAAAAATTGATCTTTAAACACTTGAAATTGGCGCTCAACACAAACCCTAACCACTCCCAAACTGATAATTACACAAAGCACACGTCTTTTACATCCAAATCACACAATGCCGAAAGAATATTCCACCACCCACAACCTCGTTGCGTACCTAATCAAGAACAATCATACAGAAGGGTTCCATGAGATGATTGATTTTATCAAACACACACCAATTCACTATGCTTTAACTGTACAACCTATCATTCTTAAAGCCTACATTCATCAATTTTGGTCGAAGACGGAAATTCAAGAACAAGATGGAGCAGAGGTTATTAGGAGTGTTGTTGATGAGAATGAGATTATAGTTGATAACGCTACACGCGTCGTTCGGGGTCAAGGAAACTTCCTTTTCTTCGAGCAAGTTTTATAACACCCTAGGCAGTGAACCTAATCGTTGTAGTGTAGTAATTAGGGTAAGCCACGGGTATTGATATCGTTCTCTAGGGGAATAGGAATGCTAGTAAGGAGTTACTACGCTAAGGTTAAGGTTGAGGAAGATTATTTTTTATCTTTTTTTTTTTTGTTTTATGAAAAGGAAAGGTACGAATCTCGGGTATTGGATTTGGGGGGTTGGTATTTCTACCGATTACTTCTACTATTATCTAATTATCTAAACTAAGGTTGTGGGAGTTTATGTCTAATTAATGTATGCTCGTATGATAGTTTAAAGATGTGTTTACTTAGGTTGTATTACTCCTTAATTATCTCCTATTGATGGTTGAGTTGTCACGTCTTATTCTTAGTTGCGTTGTGTGTCTAAAGTTGTAGGGTATGCGTTTCTCCCTAACTCTTTGAACTTACCAAAGGGTCTCGTCTACAAACCCACTAGGGATGATAAACTCCTACTCTAAGGCGCTCTTTGGATGGTTTAGCCTACAACTACTCAGGTAATTATATTCTAAGGTTCACAAAGATGAATCAAGCATTAAGTACACAACGAATGACCTATCGCATTACTAGATCATTAATCAACTAAGATAAGAAACAACCAATCAATATTCAATAATTAAGTTTCATACTTTCTAAGCAAACACACAAATAAATTAGCCGGACATGGAGAACATGCAAGCATACACACAAATAATCAAAGACATAATTGAATTAATGAAGTAAAGACTTATCTTGATGTAAGATAGGGTTTAAAACCCTAAAATACTATACAAGACACCTTAGGTTCGGTTTTAGGTTTTTACTCCAAAAGACTCTCTACAAAGACTGAAAAATTCGGATTCTATATATAAGATTACATATGCGACGGCGTCACCTTATGTTTTGTGACGCCGTCGTGTCGCCGCCATTAGGGTTTCGTCTTGGCCACGTTAACCTTGCGACGACGTCACTTTATGTCCGTGACGCCGTCCTCTTCTGCTTCTGACGTCGTCTGGATTGCATCTAGGCCGTCTGAGTAGCGACGGCCTACTCTTTTACAACTGGACGTCGTCGCTTGAAAATACGAGTTTTGGGTTCTGGACCGTCACAACAATTTTGGGACGGCGTCGCCATTAGCACCTGACGCCGTCGCCTTCTAATTTCAGCAACTGTGAGTGTCTCGATTTTGACTTTGGCCATTTTCTTCATATATTCGCGCCTTTTCGTCCAAATAAGTGCCATTCCAGCATTTTGCCTTCAAGAGACCTAAAAAGTGAAAAGGAACGATATTAAGCAATAACGGATACAAAAGTGATTAAATAAGGACTAAAACGACCCCTCAAAATGGTACCTTTTAAAACCTTATCAAATATCCCTACACTTGTTATTTGCTTGTCCTCAAGCAAATGTGCTTTTAGCCAATTAATTTATAAGTTAGGGGTCATGAAGCATTAATTCAAAACGGTCCACAACACATATAAGCCCCGCAAAAGTCATAACAAGCACGGAAATTACATACTAGCACCTCACATGGGGTGTTTGGATACTCACATCTCTCTCGGGTGTATATATGAAATATAACAAATAGGAAATGGAAGATAAACACTCATTAACCGGTCCTAGTACATAGATTACCATAGGCTTGAGAATAGATCAAACCTTCATCGCTTTGGCGTAAGCACCTAGGAAAGACTATCAAAGAGGTCTTTTAAAGGGTTGTAATGTTAGGCTTACGGTAGGGAAACAAGGGTTTGGTGGGATAGGCTATTTAGTGGTGGTAAGTCAAAAATCTCTATGTTAAATGCATGCGAAGAATGGCGTTGCTAAGCCAAGACTCGACACTCTAAACTCTAGATAACTGAACTAAATAAACATAAATTTAAAAGATAGATGTAGGATGGTAGCCCGTATGTTTTTTTTTTTTTTTTTTTTTTTTTTTTCACACTCTATTTTTTTCTTTTCTCTTTTTCTATTTTTTTTTCATACACTTTTACTCTACCATCCTATAAGATAACATCAAAATACTAGGGATTTATAGACATATCCCTACACTTGAGTTTTTATTACTCTAACACTAATTTGACCCGATTTGTAAAGATCAAAACACTTGGGGTACATTATTACGCAAACAAAGGGAATTTGAATTTAACGTTCCCTTCCCGTCATTTCATAAACTTTAACTTTTCCCATGAATCCCAATCGTCCCAAAACTGTATACAAAGGATATGACTCGACTTAGCAACTTATGCAAACAACTAGATAATTGAACTAAGGGTTTAGGGTGATAACAAATATTTGCACTAAAAGTGAGTGCATAAGGGGTAGGCTAAGGCGATTTGGGTGTATATTTGGGGGTGGGGTGTAAACAATGCTCTTCATTGATATTCCGAAAAAAACCGAAACATCACGAGAACCGCGAAAAGGATAGGCTCTGAGGGGTTAACTAGGGGTATCGTGTACTAAAGATGAGTACAACGCAAAGGGTGTGGGGGAATTACTCAACCGATGTGGAAGAAGTAATTATATTACAGGTATCAAACAAGGGTTATCCTAATGCCTCTTATCATTTAGTTATTCCTAACTACACAAGTGTAGCCTCACTTGCGATCTCGGAATGCATCACAAAACAAGTTCTAGAATCTAATATACTACCGGTTTACACTCTAAGCATTGAAGATGAATGCTTTAATTCCTACTAATCTAAGGGCGATCCTCACATTTTGGTGGAATCTGGGTGGTAAAGGGTTTTTGTGCTAGTCATGCAACTTCCTATCCATGAGACGCTTTTGTTAAGACTAATGGCCCACTCCTATATGTCATAAAAAAATTTAAATTTGGTGCCAAAATTACCCTAACCGACATTTTCTCATGGTTTATTACACAATCACGATTGGACAAAGCAAATAGTCAAGGATAAGTATAGTTTCAAAGTTCCCGTTTTATTTTCCCTCCCTACACTTAAACTGAACATTGTCCCCAATGTTCCCCGAAAGTATCAAAGTTATGATAAAAGAAGGTAATTAAAAACAAAAGAAACTAGTACTCCCCTGATTAGCTCGGTAGGATCCGTGTAAACTGGTGGTTAAATCCTTTTCAAGAAGAATTATTGCATGAAAAGCTCCTCCAATCTTATGTAACTTCTTCTTGACAAACTAAACCTGCACACTTGAAGAAAACAAACGAAACCTTCGCGTAAAATCGGCGGTAATAATATATATAAGACTCGATTTAAACTAGGATATAATGCTTGTGGAATGGATGTTTACAGAATTTCTAAGAAAATTAAGACCTGGAAAGTTCCAAAAATTTATAAGTAGCTCAGAAAACGAGAAAAAAGTAATCTGATGTTTTTACTCCTTCCTGACACCGTCAGGTTGCAATCCTGACGCCGTCAGGTTATCCTGACAAAAACTGGTCTGCGATTTTCTGGAAAAAATTCTGGAAAATTTACATCTTTAGGATCTGGAAAAATTTCTGCAAAACATCCATTATGACTCGATACAAGCATTTGACTCGAACAAACAAATATAAATATCTTTTAGTTAATTGTTATTCTCATGTTTACGTTTCTTTTGAAAACGTGTGTAATCCTCCCTACACTTATCCTTTATGTAAAATACCTTTATATGTAATTAAGACGAGGTTAAAAACAAAATAAAGCATTTTTACAAATTTAAACATGAGGATAAACAATTAATAAAAGATATAAGACACTAACAAGCAAACAATTAAGCATGGGTTTCCTCCCACGAAGCGCTTTTCTTTATTTAAAGAGTCTTGTAGCTAGACTCATAGTCGTGCTCCTACGTTGCCCTAATCTTAGAGGCCCATTCGATCTCCTTAACTCTTCTTTCATCACGAATATATTCAGGCCCTAGTTCAAGACAAGCAGTGTAGTAAACTTTGTTCTTCCAGTCTACTTCGAATGCCGGAATGTTATCTACATCTAAATTATCCATGCCCTCAAAATTCTTATTTTTGTGGGGCATTATATATTTAACATTCTCGGTTTCATTAGAGAACTCGATTATCCCTTTCTCTTTATCATAAACCATCTTAGACTCTTCTATAAATGGTTTCCCAAGTATGACATCTCCTAAAAAACCATCAATGATTCCTTTGACATTTTCCAGAATCATGAAATCACACCTATATGTGAAGTTACCTATGAACACGTGCAATCCCTTAACCCTCCCCACATAGTTACTTGCTTTCCTAGGGCGAAAGGGGTCCCTCATAGGCTCTAGCTTTTTGCTCATGATCCAATTGTAATAGAGCCTAGACATTATATTCATGGGTGCCTTATAATCAATGTAGGTGTGATCCCTGTATAAGTATCCAATCATACACGGTATTTTGATGTTTTTAGGGTTTCCCCTCCTTATACGAGGCTCGAAAGGTGGTCTTGGAAAATTAACCACATTATGGTGATAAGCGGTTTCTTTCCTTTTAGGGTATGAATCAAAGTACTCCCTAAGTTCTCCCTTCTCCTTACTACCCTCCATAATTTCTAACATCTTATAATCTCCTTCTTCTAAATCATCATCCGAATCACTTGTAATCGAATCACTATCTAGAGATTGATCAGATTCCTTAAGGGCTTCCTCAAGTGTATTTTCAATTATCATATTTAATTTCCTAAGCTCTCCAATCTCACTCATGATACGGGCTCGAAGTTGGTTAGCAGAGGCTGGGTCAAGCAGTGGGTATTTGTTTGGTGGTGAAGCGTTGTTTGGTTGTTGGTTATCGAGTGGTGGTTGGTTATCACCTTCCATGATGAAAAGTGATGAGGTTACGAACAAAAGGTCACGAAGAAGGGGGATAGACTAAGAGAAGGCTAAAAATGAGAAAAAAGTTTACTTGATAGGAATCAAGTAAAGAAACCTAAACGAGGTGGACCACTAACTAGCTATTCTATTCCCCGGCAGCGGCGCCAAAAACTTGATAACGCTACACGCGTCATTCGGGGTCAAGGAAACTTCCTTTTCTTCGAGCAAGTTTTATAACACCCTAGGCAGTGAACCTAATCGTTGTAGTGTAGTAATTAGGGTAAGCCACGGGTATTGATATCGTTCTCTAGGGGAATAGGAATGCTAGTAAGGAGTTACTACGCTAAGGTTAAGGTTGAGGAAGATTATTTTTTATCTTTTTTTTTGTTTTATGAAAAGGAAAGGTACGAATCTCGGGTATTGGATTTGGGGGGTTGGTATTTCTACCGATTACTTCTACTATTATCTAATTATCTAAACTAAGGTTGTGGGAGTCTATGTATAATTAATGTGTGCTCGTATGATAGTTTAAAGATGTGTTTACTTAGGTTGTATTACTCCTTAATTATCTCCTATTGATGGTTGAGTTGTCACGTCTTATTCTTAGTTGCGTTGTGTGTCTAAAGTTGTAGGGTATGCGTTTCTCCCTAACTCTTTGAACTTACCAAAGGGTCTCGTCTACAAACCCACTAGGGATGATAAACTCCTACTCTAAGGCGCTCTTTGGATGGTTTAGCCTACAACTACTCAGGTAATTATATTCTAAGGTTCACAAAGATGAATCAAGCATTAAGTACACAACGAATGACCTATCGCATTACTAGATCATTAATCAACTAAGATAAGAAACAACCAATCAATATTCAATAATTAAGTTTCATACTTTCTAAGCAAACACACAAATAAATTAGCCGGACATGGAGAACATGCAAGCATACACACAAATAATCAAAGACATAATTGAATTAATGAAGTAAAGACTTATCTTGATGTAAGATAGGGTTTAAAACCCTAAAATACTGTACAAGACACCTTAGGTTCGGTTTTAGGTTTTTACTCCAAAAGACTCTCTACAAAGACTGAAAAATTCGGATTCTATATATAAGATTACATATGCGACGGCGTCACCTTATGTTTTGTGACGCCGTCGTGTCGCCGCCATTAGGGTTTCGTCTTGGCCACGTTAACCTTGCGACGGCGTCACTTTATGTCCGTGACGCCGTCCTCTTCAGCTTCTGACGTCGTCTGGATTGCATCTAGGCCGTCTGAGTAGCGACGGCCTACTCTTTTACAACTGGACGTCGTCGCTTGAAAATACGAGTTTTGGGTTCTGGACCGTCACAACAATTTTGGGACGGCGTCGCCATTAGCACCTGACGTCGTCGCCTTCTAATTTCAGCAACTGTGAGTGTCTCGATTTTGACTTTGGCCATTTTCTTCATATATTCGCGCCTTTTCGTCCAAATAAGTGCCATTCCAGCATTTTGCCTTCAAGAGACCTAAAAAGTGAAAAGGAACGATATTAAGCAATAACGGATACAAAAGTGATTAAATAAGGACTAAAACGACCCCTCAAAATGGTACCTTTTAAAGGGGAGGAGCAAGAGCATTGATTCAGGGGAGGATGTAAACATGATGTTGAGTTGGATTTGGATAGTAGAGATCATGGTGGTGACTATATGGTTACTAACAAGGAAGGAAAAGAAGCCGTGCTTGAAGTTATGAAGGTTGTAGTTGATAAAGAGGAAGAAGTGGGGCAGGAAACAACCACTGCTATTGTTGTTGAATCCCATGCTAGTACAAATGAAATCACTGCTGCTACCTCAATCACAACCATAGTCACACAACCACCCAAGTCTAAGGAAGTTGAGAACGAGGTTGCTGGTACCCTGATGAACTTATGTAAAACCTTACCCATTCCTGGATCTGTTACTGCACATTTTCCCATTATACTTAAACCGACTGGTCCTAAACCCTTGGCTAAAGGTTTGACGTTTGTTGAGCCACTTAAGAAGGTTGTTAGAAAAGCAGACATAGGAAAGGAAGGAAAAGAAGAAGTGGTTGAAGCTTTGAATGTTGTAGTTGAAGACAAAGAGGAAGAAGTGGTGCAGGCTCAATCTCGTGATAGTACAAAGGAAATCACTGCTGCAAACTCAGAGGTAATTTCATCGACTGTTACTTCAGATAGACATATTGCTATTACAACCACTTCTACGATAATCACAACCACTGTAACACCACCATCCAAGTCTAAGGAAGTTGAGAAGGAGGTTGTTGGTACACTGTTGAACTTATGTAGAACCTTAGCAATATCTGATTCTGTTATTGAACTTGTTCCCATTGTACTTGAACCAACTGGACATAAACCATTGGCTAATAGTTTGAAGATTGGGGAGCCAGTTAAGAAAGTTGTAGCTCAACCAGACATAGGAAAGGGTAAAGGTATTGCTGAACCTCAAGAAGAAGAACTTGAATTTGATAGTACGGAGGATCAGATTGCACATGATCATGAATTCTCGAAAAACTTAGCTGAAAGGTATCAGGCTGAACATCTTGCTTTTGAAAAAAGAAGTTGAAAGAAGATGATGAAGCTAGTCTGAGATTGATTGAACAGTGGAACAAGGAACAACCTTTACTTCAAGCTTCTGAACTGCTAAAGTTAGAATTGAGTACTGAAGAATGGGCACTATTAGACGTTCCTTCAAGGGCTAAGGTTCTGGCTGCGAGGGCGAGACAAATGCAGAAGGAAAGAACTGTCATAGAATATAAAGGTAAGAATAATAAATCTCCAACTAAGGCTGAAATGAGAAATCAAATGATGAAGGTTCTCAGGCACATGGACATGTGCAAAGGCAAGGATTTGAAAAAATGCACGTATGAAGAGATTGAAGAGATGTATCAACGTTGGATAAGAATGAATTATGATTTCTATCCTATGAATTCTGAGAAAGAAGTTGAGTGGATCAAGAACGGACAAAAGCGAAAAGCAGAAATTCTGAAGGAGTGTAGTTCTAAGAAACATAAAATGGATGAAGAGATGGAGAGGGAAGAAAGAATGAATGTGTATCTTATGGTGAGTGATAAACCAGAGCCTATTAATCCTACACCACTAAGCACAACTAATCCAGTTCATGATTGGAAAATAATCACTAAAAATGGTAGAGAAGTGATTGAAATAACAAGAGCAGATGGATGCAGAAGTACATACTTAGATTTTGGAGGGTTGTTGTTCTTTCTATCTAAAGAGGATTTGGAAGAGTTATGGAAAGTCATGGATTTTAGATATGGAAAGCAAGGGCCAACTGGAGAATTAGCAAGGTTTGTGTGGACATCAGTGAAAAACATGTGTCAACCTAATCCAGAGGACAAATTTTGGAAAGAATGTGAAGTAGTTGAATGGATGCTTTATCAGCATTGCAGAGTACATGCTGTACAAACTACAAAGAAGAAGTATTTCATGTTTATTGATAAACACTATCCATTGTCCAAGACTGTTGCCAGGAAAATGTTGGAAGCAAGGCTTGATCCACAAGGAACTATATCAACAAATCCATTGATAGATCAGTTGTTCTTGAAGATTCAGAAGATTGCTGATGTAAAAGGTCCTTTGGCCATACAAGTCTCAAGGAAGGTTAAGTAGAATGGCAAGTATATCTAATAAGAAGGCTGAGGAGGCTGCTGGGTGAAACCACGGCTAGAAGCATTGTTGGAACCACGGCAAGTAGGATGAAACCACGGCTAGAAGCATTTTTCAAACCACGGCTAGTAGGATGAAACAACGCCTAGTAGGATGAAACCACGGCTAGAAGAATTGTTGAAACCACGGCAAGTAGGATGAAACCATTGGCAAATGGTTTGATTGTAATATTATAGGATATCTTAAGTTGGACGTTTTGTATGGAAAGTGTACATATTTAGTTTAGTGATTATTATCATTTAAACAAGAAATACTAAGATCAATTAATAACTTTTACAAAACAAATTGGAGATTTAGAGATTTATCATTCCAATGCTGACTACAATTGTTTATACATACACAATGAATCACCAAAGTACATATACCCATGATAGAAGCAATATAAGCTACTTGCAAGTAAAGGGCAACAAATGATCTTACACCTTTTTGTTCCACAAAGTCAACGAGATTTAACGATACCACAACAAGTAATACATACAGTCAATGACCAGCATACTCAACCTTGTATTTCCATAGGTACTCAAAAATTCGTTCGCGATAGGCAAGAGCTGTTTGTGCAGGATCGTCAGACTATAATGGTATGTTATGACTAAGCCGATATAAGTTAATGCAAGCCCATATTCCTCAGTCACCGTATTGAGGTGCTTGGTTGGGGACATCATCACATTTTTGAAAGCTGATCTGATAAGTATTGATATCTATGCCTTTTGCTGAAAACACTCCCGTTTCGTCTAGTAATTTTGGCAGCCAATATTGAAATTTTGCAGGCATGGTATCCTTCCACCAAAGTCGTCTGTTCGTAAACTTTGGCAGCGAATCATACAATGTCAAAACACCCATACGTAGATGCAGCTCTCCTACCGCCCAATGCTTGTTAGGTTCATTTATTGGAAATAGTACCTACATCATTTACGACATCAGCACAAGGCACCGGATAATTTATAGATGAAGAATCTAGTAAAACCACAATACTATACGTAATTTTATATAGAAAGATATAAACACCTTTTCGACAGCAGCCCAAGGCACCGAGTACTTAAAACCATTTGCCCAATAGCTTCGTACGAAGTCATTAATGACTTGTGGTGTGAAAAAAGGACCCACCATAGCCCAATCGGCATTTGATGGTCGGAAATGCCACATCAAATCTACCCATAGATCTAGGTGTTGTTTATACATTTGGGCACATTATTAAAAACAAGTGGGAAACACAAAGAAACATTTATGGTACAAATCTAACAACTGATTTTATACGCACCTCGTCCCTCAGCCATCCATCCTTGTTATCACCCGTTGCCAATAAACACTCCCAAAACCGGCGCTCAGCAATAGTGTCTTCATTGCCCCATGGGAAAATAAACCTAGTACCATTATTCTCATTCAAAATTTTTTGAATGGAACATGGCACAGTTACCTTTTTCGTTTTTTTCTTCCCCGTTCCAGTTCTCGACAGATTCTGAAATAGAATAAATAACCTCTTTTAGTGAATGTTTGTATTCAAAAGTAAGAGAAATATAACTTTACACAGTTACATACCTCCACAAATGGTTCCAAAGTATCATCAAAATTAGGAGCGTTAGGAGGGGATGGGTTTTCACGATTGATCCGTGATGAACGCCTTCTCTTTGGAGTAGTGGCTGGTGGAGTAGTATAGGGTGAGGTGCAATATCTCCCTGGCTTCCTCTTCCGTTTAAGCGAGTTGAAAACTAATCTGATATTTGCAGCCTAAATAACAAAAACGATGAATCTTTTACCAAACAGCTCTATTATGCAACAATTAAATAACTTGAATACTCAACTGAAGTAAAGTGGAAATGTGATATTCTAGTGCATAAAATATTTCAAATCATGACTTAGCATGTGGTGTCTATTTTAAGGGCATGTACAACAAATCATGATTGTTTGTTGAGGGCCCTTTCTTATTTTCAAATGTAAATCTTCTTTGCAGTTGACTATGTATGTTTTAACTGTTTGCATGTGACTTAGCATGTGGTGTCTATTTAACAGTCAAAAACCATGATCTACTTCTTCAACATATTTGCTCCTATTTACACTCAGTTTCATAACCATATTTCCATCACATTAATTGAATTATGTCGAGTTGTAAAAGAGTTAGGTTTGAGCATAATCACGATGAAAGGGAGTGGTCAATAAAGGTAGCAAGAGAGGTAATGTTTCCTGAGATATATGAATTATATGGACCAAATGCTGAAGCTAGTTACCGATTACCAGCTGAAGTGCTAGAAGACCCAAGAAGACAGATATACGGTCACGAACAAGAAGAAGTTATAGAACCAACTGGCGGTGTTAAACATAAGCAATCAATAATGTTGGGAACCAATCCGCAAGATGAGGGTCCTAGTAGCCGTAACACTAATGTTCGGAAGCAACTTAAAATGAATGAGACCCTAACAGGCAATTCAACCGTATTGCGCAAGTGTAATGATGATCCAACGAAAAAAGGCAAAACAAACTAAATGTTATTTCCTAGTTTGTAAAAGTGATGTAGTTGCTAATAATGTCTTTGCTCAAGTTATGTTTGTCATGTCTTAAGGAATTGTACTATTATTATGCATGCATTGTTCGTAACAAATGATAAGATCAATAAATGTACCTTAACAACATCTTGCCCATCCTCATAATCAAGGAAAATCACTTCAACACGATCCTCATCTCCATAAGTAACATCTCCATGTGTATCAACCCCTTCCCCAACCGTTTCATCAACCTCCATATCCATTTTCTCTACTTGTGCAGTCCCTTCCCCAGCCGGATCATAAACGTTTTCTACTTGTGAAGCCCCCTCCTCCATAGCCGGTTTTAACAATTTAAGAGTCCACTGCACAAACCATCCAAACCAGATAGGTGGCCGCCACACAACCATTTCCTTACCCTTCTCCCGGTCAATTTCTTTTTCCGCAACATTCATATCCATCGATTCCTAGATAAAGATTAAATAAAGGGTATGTGTTTTTTATATTGAAAAAAAAATGTAAAACAAGGGAAAAAACAGTAAATATATACGTATGTCAACAGGAGTTGGATCAAACCCATCATAAGCAATGTCTGAGAATGCATCATTCAAATTCGGTAAGGCGTCACAATCAAATTTCTTATCCACCTGCATAAAATTGTTGGAATGATGAGCATCTTCAAGACTCCCCGATAAAGCAGCTTTCATAACTTGCGTCATAGGTCCGGTAAATTCCTCGGAGTCCGTATAAAACAGCTTCTGCTTCTCATCGGATCCTACATTGGTCCTGATGGGGGTGTGTGCATCAGAAGTAGCCAAAGGTTTGTTGGCATCAACACTCTCCACCTGTAAACAAGTGAATATACTTTGGTCAAAGAGACCATTTTTTACATAATGAACTCAAAAAATTTCAAATTACAGCTTCTTACCTTATTCTCACCAACAACATCTTGTGACTTTATTCCTAAAACTTCCTCAAGTACCCCAATTCTCTTTTTAACGCTGTGTATCTCACTTAACACCTGTGATACAGCAACGTCTCCTACACATTCTTCAATACTACCAACCCTGGACTTAATGGACACAAGCTCAGCTAGAATGTCATCTTTATCCAACTTATGTAACGATGCCACTTTGTCACATTTGTTCCCATCTGGAACCTCAACATTACCGACTAGAACATCTTCAAGATTCACAGGCTCATTCACCTTCAACGTTTCACCAAACCCAGCAAAAATATCTTCTTCTTCAGCTTTGTCATTGACCTTCGACGTTTCACCTTCTGGAACAACTTCATCAGCATCACATAAAGGAACATTTAAATCGGCTTCAATTCCACCATATACATCCACATGGGCCATAGCTTCCTCTTCTTCCACCATTAATTGCTCAGCCACCTCTTCTCTTCTTTCAACAAGTTGCGAATCAAGTCCACGGACGTAGTCCATACTTCGAATGTACCACAGACACCTAAGCTCAGCATTTGTTGGTACAATCTTCTGTAATGGTCTAACAACCTACATAACAAAGGAACTAACCTGATATGCTAAATGCAATAAAAACATACAACACATAACTAATTTTAGGTTTTTACTTACCGAATCAAATAAAATAGTGTAATGCTTTTTTTCAAAGTTTTTTATTTTCGACCATGCTAAAGAACGTGGGATCTTCTCTGGGTCTTTGGTCCAAAACTGGGAGCTGTTAGGGAAGGTCTCCATAATCCAAATCTGAAAAAACAAATACAACGTATTAAGACTTAGTGGTTGTGATTATGGTTGCAGTGGTTAGGATAGTAGTGGGTGTATCTGTAGTAACAAGGGATAGAATTACATCAGATGTAGTTGCAGCAGTGGTTTCTTCTGAACTAGCAGTGGATGCAGCAACATTGGCAGTGGTTTCAACCAATCGTTTCTATGTTTTTATGCTGACCGTTTACAAATTGATTTCTAGTGCAAAACCATCAACCATAACATCCTTAAATATATACCAAGCCTTACGATGCCTAAGGAACAATGACTACGGAACAATGCCTAAGGAACAAAGCCAATGCCTAAGGAAGAATGCCAATGCCTGAATGACTATTCTGCTTATCTATGTTCCTCAAATTTAACATATAACACCTAATTTAGAATAAAAATCACAATATATAGAAGCACAAATAATGTATGTTACAAATAAAATCTAACCTTCAGCACCCATGTAAATCCATACAGAGTGTATGCTTGTTCTTTTTTGGGATCTTTTGGAACAGGCTTCTTTGATTCTGCCTCGAGATGCCTAGGAACAACATTCACCGTTCTTTTATACAGATGAGCCCACATGTATTCACCCCATGGATACTCATTCCATACAGAAAAATCCTCAACATTCTTTAGCAAATGGTCAGGAACATTAAACCTCCTTTCCCGACCAATAAATACAAATGTGGCAATCACCAACAAACCAACCCTCACAGCATCTTCATCGGATAAAGAATCCCACCTTTGCCCAGACTTCACCAACGCCAAAAGGTCATCACCCTTAACTTTTTTGTTCTTAATTCTTTTTTTATCGGGAAACAAACGATCAAAAAAAGGACTATCTGTTAAACCCTTAACAAAATGCCCGTGCTCAGTTTCTTTTTTATCTATGGGACCTAAACGAAACCCATTTAGAAGACTAAATTGTTCACGGCCAAAATCAAAAACATTCTCACCTATTACAAAAGTAAGAGGTGGACAACAATCACTCACTTTAGACACCTCAACTGCATTTTGATATAAATAATTGTACAAGTGGTGGTCAGGGGAATATTTAGGAAAATCTAACCAAGGCCCAAACACAATGTCTCTAAACAATTTGGTTCTATTGACATTCAATGCATCTTTAATTGTACCAATATGTTCTAATCTAGATCTCACCGTTAGCTTTGCATCAAACATTTTCGTCGTTGGATTCTTGAGATGTGGAAGAAGAACGATTGATTGTACGAATATGCGTGGGAAGCAGTTGGATTAGGGCAAATGTAGAGAAGAAGAACGATTGATTTGATTTTGAGTTTCAGTTTGAGAAGAGTTTAAAAGAAATCAGTGAAGGTTTGAGTTTGAGTGGGAAGATGTGTGTGTTAGAAGCAGGAATGTATTTTGTATTTTGTATTTAAGAAAAAATGTGTATTAGGATAATAATTTTTTTTGGAGGAAGTATAATTTGGATTATAAAAGGTGTATTTGTATTTTATAAAGTTGTATTTATAACGAGTTGCCCAAAAGTACATATGTGTGGGACCAAGTTGCCCAAGTTATATGTATTTTTTTAAAAAAATACTTTACTTTTTCAGTAAAAGACAAAAATTGTCAGTTGCCCAATATAGTGGGTCAAAGTTGCCCAACATATCAACTCTTACATTTGTACTATGTAAGTACAAAGTGGGGCCAAATAAATGGTAGAGTTGCTCATGGGAGAGTTACCCATGGGACATTAAGAAAAGTGGAAAAAAAAAGTAGGGGATTTGAGGTAAATTAGTTGGGCAACTAAAATGCCCCATATGAATATCACTTAGTCAACTTTTAAAACACGTAACTTTATCAATTTTATAAATGACAACGCAGTTTCTCTAACTTTTAAAATACACGCTTATATGATAGTATAAAACATACACTTATAAAGGTGGTCATCACATTTTTATAAATTTTTTTATGAATGTACTATTATACCCATAAGTAAAAAATAATAACATATATCACTAAATTAATATTTAAAATACTGTTTAATCTTTAAACTTTCATTATTTTTTTTTTATAATTCATAGATTTTTTCTCGCAAGGACTACAAAATAAACTTGTAAATTTTGCATCAAAGGTCAAACCAGAATCATGATTTCGCAAATATAATCATTTGTAACTTTATGCAGATATTCGTCTAATTTAGTAAAATACTCTACTAGTCACAACTCACAAGTGATATCATGTTTTCAAAAATAATTCGATAACTTTGTGATAAGAGAAGAATAATCACACCTAATGATGTCGACTGATCATTTCCGTTTAAATGTCATTTTCCAGAGGATTATGCATACCAAAACAAACATTCCAAACAAATGGAAGCTGCTTAGAAGGCTCATGGTACATAACATGAAATTTACATATATGTCGGCACTCAGCATTATTAAAGCTTTCAGTGTCTATAAAATAGACCCAAGTGAGTAGACTTGTGTTATGGTCAAGTGTGGTATTAGCCAAAAAATTGATAGATGGCAATAACAGATTGGAAGGTTACGCAGACAATAATCGAAAATGACACGGTTGCCTTTAGGAATATGGTAGAGCAAGATGAGCATGTGATTGAACGAAAAATAGGAAGCGTTACAGTGTTGCACCTTGCTTCAAGACTAGGAAATGCTGAAATGGTGTCCTTTATTTTGGAACTAAGACCAGAAATGGTGTCTGCTGTAAACCATAAGTCAGAGACACCACTACACGACGCTTGTCGTGTGGGACACGAGAAGGTGGTTAGATTGCTTATGGAGAAGAATGAATGGGTGGCTAGTTACCTCAACTGTGAGAACCAGAGTGCATTGTTCCTGGCTTGTAGTTATGGGTATTTTAACATTGTTGATTTCCTACTTAATCACACGACGTGGTTGTTAGACATCATGGACAATGTAGCTTGTCTCAACGCTGCTGTCTCGAAAGGCCGAACAGGTAGCAAGCTAAGTAGTTTGTAATTAGTGCAGTTAATTATCATTTTCAAGTATACATATGATATATCTTTTACTATTGGATGGGTCAGACGTGGCAACATTGGATGCCTCACGATAGTTGTATATCGCTTAAAAAAAAAAGTGTTATGGTTAGAACATGTAGCTTTAGATTGTCATTATACACTTTGTATCGAAATCTTCTTAAAATGTATATGTGATAACTAGCTTAGTAATATTATTGTATACTTGATGGTGATGCAGATATTGCTAAAAAGTTGCTAGAAAAGTGCCCGGATCTAGCTAATAGGAAGGACATCAATGGATCTTTGCCGTTGCATGTTGCTTGCAGAAAAGGGCAATTGGAGATTTCAAAAATTCTGTTAGAAATGGACCGCGACCAAGCTTTGCAGTTTGATAACAAAGGCTACACTCCTTTGCACTTAGCTGCCATAAACGGCAACGTAACCATCCTAGAGGAGTTTGCATCCGTAGCTCCTTCATCCTTTGAGCTTCGGTCAAAACATGGAGAAAATGTGTTCCATCTAACCATGAGATTCAATAAATTGGACGCCTTCAAATACATAGATGGTGTCCTCAAAGGCACAGACCTGTTCTACCAACTAGACAAATTTGGCAATACTATTCAACATCTTGCACAGATTAGAGGTTTTCCCCAGGTGTGATTTTTTTTTTTTTCCCTCTCTCTATACGCTTTTCACTAGCAATGTAAACTCTAGTAAACTCGCTAGTGCTAGTCCTTGGCACGGAGCGGTGTGAAGCTTTTTGGAGCGATGAGCGGTGAGAAATGAGCATTTTGATTTTTATTAGTCGTTTGGCAAAGGAGCGGTGAGCTTTCCTATTTTTTAGGAATGCTTAATTTTCCAATGCTTCTTTAAGAAGGTGTGAGCGGTGAGCTGCACAGCTACTGCTCACTACTACAGCTCACAAATACTTTTGCCAAACACACCCTAAACTTGATGCCCTAAAAGCTTTTGAGGCCTTGTGGGGTCTCACCTCGCGCACACCCTCAAATATGGCACTAGTAAGTTGTTTAGTCAAATTTACTTTGGTTTATGTCAATGTCACTAAATAAATACATGTTCATTGCAGTTTACAGAATACATGACTGAAACAAAAGAGCAAATTGATCATCAAGAGTCTGAGAATCATTCAGGCATCCGGAATCAAACTGAGCTGGCAACGACAGCCGAGACTGTTGTCAGTCACATTAATCTGCCAGAAAACCAAGTAGAAACAGTTACACTTGAAGGCGAAGCACACTTGTTCTCAGAACTCGAGATAAATAGAAACACTAGTTTTACAAGCGAAACCACTAATGTAGAAGAAAAACAGAACAAGCCTCCTAAGAATCATCCAAAACGAGAACATCTTGAACTACATAGAGAAGCACTACAAAATGCAAGAAACACAGTTACACTAGTGAATATCTTGATAGCAACAGTCACATTCGCAGCAGGTATGAACCCACCCGGTGGAGTCTATCAAGACGGGCCTCTTAAGGGAAAAGCAATAATGGGCAAAAAACGAGCTTTCAAAATCTTTGCAGTCAGCAATCACATAGCACTATTTGTATCCCTCTGCATCGTTGTAGTCCTAGTCAGCATCATCCCTTTTAGACGGAAACCACTAAAGATGATACTAGCAGCAGCTCACAAGGTCACATGGGTGGCGTTATCATTCATGGCAGTATCGTATGTAGCAGCAACTTGGGTTATCATGCCAACGCCTTTCGAGAATCACAGAATGAATTGGATCCTAGAAGCTTTATTGACTATCTGCGCGGGGACTCTTGGATTTACCTTTTTTGGGCTCGGAGTTATGCTTACGAAGCATCAGTTGAAGAAGTACAAGTGGAAGAAGAAAAAGTTACATTTGATGATGAAAAATGCTCGTGAAGCTCAACTGAAAAATCTTCATAACCTCTCGCTATCGACAAATTCAGATGTTTATAGTTACCGGAAGACAGGATTTCATGCTCTTTGATTATAGTGCCAAAACTATAAACTGAATTAAGACCAGCCACTCTGTATCAGTGAGATAGATTATGGATTAGCATATAACTAGTGTTAGTTCGTAGTCGATTCTCTTAGTTTCTGCTACTAATGCTCAAAAGAATGATGCTGGTTATCTGAATTTTTAAAACCATGTATATTACCATTTCGTAAAAATGTTCCACATTTTTCTTTTAACGGCAACTAACTATCTAGTACACCGTACTGTATCGAGTGAAAGTGATGCTTCAAAATTTTTTGCCTAGGAAAATTATGTTATCAATTATTATAGGCCACAATGTAACACATTATCCAGTACACCGTACCGAATTTTCGCGGTCGGCCTGTACCAAGCTGCTAATATTAAGCTAATTTTAACTTGGCTTCGAAAATAAAATAATTCTGATTAAACTGCAATAACAACATAATAGCACATTTTTCTAACTAAGGAGTGGTCCTTACTTTGTGGATACATGGACCCATTTATGAAACAGTCAACAAAATGTGCTAACATAATAAAACTTTCTTGAGTTAACTGCCACCCCTTGCAAGGCCGGAGGTCCTTTTCTACCTTTGGTAGAATCGGAAGCAGCCTCTCTACCTTAGGTAGGGGTATGGCTGTCTACGTCTTAATCTCCTTCATACACCGTGGAAGACGGTATTGGGACCCATAACCCATGAAAGACGGTATTGGGAGTTACTTTACTTTACTTTTTGAGTTAACTGCCATAAAAACATTTAACAAAAATGACAGGGTTTTTGGAAAATTTAATCAACATTTATCTGTATTTAGGACTTTTATAAATAGAATTCTTAAACTTTTTAAATTTACACAACTCGCTATATTTAGTAATTTATAAAATCAAACTCTAAAATCCACTATTTACACATTAATTGTTACAATGATAAGATTTAACTACTATAATAAATTTAATATATTCATACATTGAAATTATAACTTTAAAATTTGAAGATAATAATGTTACATATTAACCTCTTCTTCATCTCACATCACAAGCACACGACCACTAAAAACTATCGGTTACAAAAAATGTCGTAAAAAAAAAAAAAAAAAAAAAAAAAAAAAAAAAAAAATCACCCCTAAACCCATATAAAATACTCCCTCGCGCTTTAACTTAAATTAGATTAACCATGTTGACCATAACTTTTCGAATATGCGGTTAATATTGACACCACAAAAAAAGATGTCAACACCATAATATCACACCTATAATGCATAAGTTACAACATATCATGCATGTGCATAATTGTGGTGTGGACATCGGTTAGACCATATATGTAACAATTGTTAAATCTTAAATAGTCTTGAAGCGTTTAGAACTCAAAAGGTGGCCTATTAAACGTGACTAATAATAAGTTAAAAACTAAAAAGTAACGGTTAATTTGTAAATAGTAAAAGTCATCAGTCAAAACCCCACGTCTTCACGTTGCACACCATTTTCTCCCTCCAAAATAACCCTTTAATCTCCCTTCACTTTTGTGTATATATATTTACCACACCCTTTTAACCCTCATTCACAACTCACACATTTGCATCCACAAAAACACACACATTTGCATTTGCCAAAAACACAAACAAAATGCCTTCTTCTTTTACTTGCTTAGCTATTGTTTTCATCGCATGCGCTATTGCCACTGTCGCGGCTAAGGAATACCAAGTTGGAGGTGCTGTTGGTTGGCGTATCCCGGCTGCTAATGAAACTGAACTCTACAATGTTTGGGCTTCAAGAAGACGCTTTCATATTGGCGATACTCTAAGTAATGTTTTATTTATTAAGATACATGCTTTTTGTTAACGGGTTTTTAGCCTAGTGGTATAAAAATGACTTTTTGCTGTTTTTTTGTGTTTTCGTGATCAGGGTTTCGATATACTGATTCTGTGGTGCTAGTTGAGAAATATGGATTCTTCCATTGTGACGCAAGCCAACCGATAGTGTACTACAATACTGGTGACACTGTTGTGAACCTTGATAAACTTGGTGTGTTTTATTTCATCAGTGGAAGCGAACAACGTTGTAACAAAGGGCAGAAAATGATTGTACACGTGACGGCTGCACGCTATCATCCTCCAACAATTGCTTCTGCCCCTAACTATGACCCGTACCATGATGCAGTGGCTCCTGCGCCTACTTTGGGCTCTGGTCCGAGTACTTCTTTGGATACTGGATTAGCAGTTTCAGTTTCTGCGTCTATCATGGCTTGTGTTGTTGCTCTAGCGGGTCTTGGATTGTGCCTGGTGCAGCCTTAATTCTGCTGGTTATGGTTTTTGGCTTGCGGTTATTGAAGTTTATCAAGAATTTTATGATTTATGTTTAGTAGTTTTGAATTGAGTTTGGTCTTTGGTGTTTTACTGTTTTTGTTTAAACAATTTGGTTACTTTTGATTGATTGTATTTGAATCTTGTTTTGAACAATTGATATGATGATTTTATAAGTAATCTTGTATATCAAATATCAGTTTGCATTACATACATAAAATGTACTGCTCAGCATGATATTTAAAACTAGATTTAACTGTAAAAATGTAGTTACTGTGATGATATGTAGCACATTAACTGTTGTTGTATAAAAATGGTAGTATAATGTTTTGACAAGCTTAAGCAGTTTCAAACTTGCTCAGAGCTTGTTAACCAGGTTTTCCTGCTCTGATAATTCTAAATAGCTATTTGATCAACGACGTGCATGCAATGGCGGAGCTAGAAAAATTTCCGTGGGAGGGCCGAAACAATTTTTTTTCGAGAAATACATTACATGGGAGGGCCGAAATCATTTTTTATCCGAAAATACACATGAAATCGCGAAAAAATACACTAACGGGCTTAGGCCTAGGGGGGCCGGACTCTTCCCGGTCCCTTAATAGCTCCGCCCTTGCCTGCATGAACATTCACATAAAAGACAGGAATTGTTTACGTGTGTTATATTGGCTTTAGAATTATTTAATGCCAATTCAAGTTCATCAAAACAGCTCTAACTTTAAGTACTAATTCCTATATTTTGATACAACAAGGTCTGAAACAAACTTTACAACAAAAAAACGTCTTTTTATATAATAAAAAAATTACATTATTTCAAAAGTATGTTGCTAAAACAATTTTATTGAGAAAAAAAATGGTCAATCATGTTGCTTTATTTTGATACGTGGTAAAATCGAGCATTCTTATTAGCCAATCTTTTATATAATAAGATTACATCATTTCATATGTATTTTGCTAAAACAACTTTATTGAGAAAAAAATTGATCCAATCAGGTTGTTTTATTTTGACACGTGACAAAATCGAGTATTTTTATTAGCTAACTAAAAGTCAAAATTGAAAAAAAAAAATCGATCTAACTTTGATAAATTTGGTGGAGAAAAAAAAGATTAAAATATAGGTGTTAAAATTTGTGAAAAATAACTTAAAAAAGAGGTAAACTTATAAGTTATAAAAAAAATAAACAAATACCTCCTAGACTTTATATTTCTAAAAAGACAACATATAAGTTGTTTTAAAAACACAACATATATATGCACGGAATTATAAATATCAAATAAAAACACGAGCTCTTGTGTACGTAAATAAATACACGAGGCTGTACGTATACGAACAACTCATATTATTCATCTTTATTAGTTTAAATAAGGATATTCGTAAAAAATAATAATGATAATAAAAATAAAATAAAAAAATCTATTTGCCTTCAATAAAGACTCATGTTATTCCTTTTTATAAGTTCAACTCATGCGTACACGGGTTTGAAAATTAAATAAGGCTAAATTATTATTAACAAAAACATAAATATTAAATGTAAGCACGAGTTCCTATGATATGAAGAAAAAAAATACGTGATTGAATTTATAACAACGACTCATGTAATTTCTAAAGTTTATATAAGGATATTCGAGAAAACATTTTTAGAAAACTTTATATTTTAACTTCATCAACCGTCATTATGTGCAACTAAACTCGCTTATTGTGTATAGAGACGGAGCCAATGGGGTGGCATGCGGCTGCCGAGCCTCCCCCAACCCTGGTAGGGGCATCAAATTTCAGATTTATGTTACATAATAGAAAGAAAAAATCAGATACAGTAAATATGAAAATGGTAGATGATATTATGATGTTTAATGGGAAGAAGATGATAGGTGGAGAGGTTGTACGTATACGAACAACTAATATTATTCATCTTTATTAGTTTAAGTAAGGATATTCGTAAAAAATAATAATGATAATAAAAATAAAATAAAGAAATCTACATGCCTTCAATAAAGACTTATGTTATTCCTTTTTATAAGTTCAACTCATGCGTACACGGGTTTGAAAATTAAATACGGCTAAATTATTATTAACAAAAACATAAATATTAAATGTAAGCACGAGTTCCTATGATATGAAGAAAAAAAATATACGCGGTTGAATTTATAACAACGACTCATGTAATTCCTAAAGTTTATATAAAGATATTCGAGAAAACATTTTTAGAAAACTTTATATTTTAACTTCATCAACCGTCATTATGTGCAACTAAACTCACTTATTGTGTACAGAGACGGAGCCAATGGGGTGGCAGGCGGCTGCTGAGCCTCCCCCAACCGTGGTAGGAGCATCAAATTTAAGATTTATGCTACATAATAGAAAGAAAAAAAATCAGATACACTAAGGGGCGCTTGGTTCAAAATGGGGAATGGGAAAGGGAAAGGCAAAGGGAATGCAAAGGGAAAACAAAGGAATGGAATGGAGATTATCATTATTTTTGATAGTGCTTGGTTTAAGAAAAACACATTAACCTCCAAAGTGGTGGTGGTGGTGGGTGGTGGTGGTGGTGGGTGGTGGTGGTGGTGGCTGCTGATGGTGGTGGTGGTGGTGGCGGCTGATGGTGGTGGTGGTGGTGGCTGGTGGTGGTAGCTGCTGGTGGTGGTGGCTGCTGGTGGTGGTGGTGGCTGCTGGTGGTGGTGGTTGTTTTTTGTGGTAGTAGTGGTGGCTGGTAGGTGGTGGTGGTGGCTGCTGGTGGTGGTGGTGGCTACTAGTGGTGGTCGTTGCTAATGGTGGTGGCTGGTGGTGGTGGCTGTTGGTGGTGGTGGCTGGTGGTGGTGGATGCTGGTGGTAGTGGTGGTTACTGGTGGTGGTGGTGGTGGTGGCTACTGGTGGTGGTGGTGGTGGTGGCTGTTTTTGGTGGTGGTGGTGGCTGGTAGGTGGTGGTGGTGGCTGGTGGTGGTGGCTGCTGGTGGTGGTGGTGGCTGGTGGTGGTGGCTACTGCTGGTGGTGGTGGTGGTGGCTGCTGCTGCTGGTGGTGGTGGCTGGTGGCGGCTGCTAATGGTGGTGGCTGGTGGTGGTGGTGATGGCTACTGCTGGTTGTAGCTGGTAGTGGTGGTGGTGGGTAATCATTACCATACCTCCCAATTTACTGGGTAATGCCCCATTACCCAATACTAAACAATGATTGCATTCCCTAGTCGTAACCAGACATGTTCAATCATTACCTTTCCCATTCCCCACCCTCAATTACCCCCAACCAAGCACCCCCTAAATATGAAAATGGTAGATGATATGATGATGTTTAATGGGGACGAAAATGATAGGTGGAGAAAGAGTGTGAAGTAAAAAATACAGTATATATTTAATGTGTAGGCCTCATCCATTCCACCAAGTAATTTTTTTTTTTTTTTTTTTTTTTAATAAATAAATAATTGAGCTTTTACTCCATATATGTGGCATTAGCAAGGTGTTTTTTTAGTATGTCTTATCTTAAAATTATTACGAACTTATCTTTAAAATGTTATTAAATAGTAAAAAAATTCGGAATAAATTCTTTCATTTGGAACTTATAGGATCTTTGTCATTCATTCATATTTTATATATAAGATATTATATGTCGTCTAAATGCAAAAGTTGTTGTCGTGAAGTGGCAGACGGGAAAAAAGAATCTTGCCCCCTTTAACTTAAATTCTTGGCTCCTCCCCTGATTGTGTACAATATGATATCAATAGTTAAATTTAGACAACAACATCAACCTCGACACCCATATCAATTAAATAAAGTTAAATCTTTCATCCAACGAAACTATTTACAAAATATTAACCGATATTAATACATAAAAAAGTTGATGTAAAGACTCATCTCTAATTATTAGTTGTACTTATATCACAATTATAAAACATTAAACACGATAAAATTCATATTTATATCTGTATATTAAACAATTTTTTAATAAATTTAATTTATATGTAAATCACTTGTGTACATAAGACTTATAACAATTGTTCATACAAAGCTAATGTGCAAAGTTGATATGGGTGTACAGATTGTCCCTTTTTTGTCACTAACACATTGTGTACACATATAGTTGTCAAAGTTTATGCATGTGTTTGTTTGGTCACGAAAAGACTGTAAGTTTAAAATTTTTGTTATAACAAAACTTGTATCAAACACCATTTATGATAGATTGCTCCTCCACGTCTACTAACCTCAAAACATCACATTTGACACCATTTTGAACCACCAAATTCAAGCACCCTTTACCCTTGTGTTTCATATTATTGAGAAGCTTTTCATCCCACTATAAAAAGTTATAAAAGTATAGAACTTTTTTAATCACCCGCAGATTACATCAAGTCATCAATAATGTATAACTTTTCCATATCCATTTATGTTATATTCTTATAAGAAATAATAAAAATAACTTGAGGGACTCGAAGTTTACAATACTCGCCTCTTTGTGATTTCTAGTCAGAGCTAAAAATAAGAATGACACGAGAGTTAAAAGTTCGGGTTTACAATTTTTTTTTAACTGTAGTATAAGAAAAAAAATTAATAAAAAAGTACGATTTTCGGTAAAACTGAGTGAATAAGTGAAAACTAAGATCATTTTTACAAATTCATGGATTAATTAAGGAATAACTAGAAACATAATGTATTGGGACTTGGTGTATTTTAGAATATTCAATGAAATAATCACTATGAAACAATATTTTATCGGGAACGGGATCCCTCTGATTTCGTCCCCGACTAAAAACTGATTTTTGATTCATTTATAATGTATAGCTCATGTTCTAAAAACTAGCTCGAAAGATAATTTTGGTTTCCCCTGCTTTTACTCAAAACTTTTTTAGAGGCGTATGATCCGAAACAGACCTGAAAGTATACGCCCGTAATGGACATAACAACCTACAATATGAAACTTAAATGACTACACATATAGAACTAAATAAAATGTCACATATGTTGAACAAGGTTGGTACAAAGCAAAATTTTTTATATAATACAACAAAACTTCAAATGAGTACTTTTGCATTTCAAAAAAACTCAACATTCTCTTATTAAGTAACATTTTATTTATTATTATTATTTTTATTTTAAAATATTTACTAAAAAAACTCAAATATTCCAGATTTGGCAATAGTTAAAAAAAAAGAAAAAAAAAACGTTTTTATATATAGTCAAGTAAATAAAAATAAACATAAAAGTTTAAGTGTCAAAAGTAAAAAAAAAAAAAAATTATTAAAAAACGAGGGTGATTTTAAAAATATTTATGTCTAATTAAAAAAAAAAAAAAAAAAACCACACATACATACAACTACCAACTTATGTGTAAATTTAAGTTTAAAAAGATGCTTTCACATATTGCCCTACATCGACACACGAAAAAAAAAACAAAAAAAAAATAATTAATATAATTAAATTAATTATAAGGTTTATATATCAACAATTTACAAATCTATATAAAATAAATAAATTAGTAATCGATTCTTAAAAAACACAATATATAAAAACTCGCGCTTGCGCGAGTATTATAACTAGTATATACTAATGACAAAAGCAAATATTTGTTCCTTTTTTATATAAAAAGATAAACAAAAATATCTCTACTCCTTATAATGTATTTGGGAACTAAGTTAACACAACTTTTATTATTAGTAATTGTTAAAGTATAATATCTTTTATAATAAAAGAATTTTGCCAAAACAATCTTATTGAATTATTATTTTTTTTTTAACAATCATATTGTTTTGTTGCACATACACTTTATTGGTAAAAGTCTGACTATTTTCGGTGTTTCTATATGAGGGCATCGGATAAATTATCAGACGTCGAGTTGTTGGAACATCTAGCAGAAATAATGGAGTTGCGAATGGAAAGCCACATTTATATGCCTACGCGTTCATCCCAATACTTAACGTAGATAAGGGAATATGCCATAGTCATCCTGAAAATCTACTTGGTTAACATACCTCTCAAAATTTTAATTTTTACCATGTTCTATAACATAATTAATCACAAGTGATGATTTTACTTGGTGTGCTACTAGTTAGGCTTATTTTAGTTTCTATGCTGTTAGTGGATTTATATATATGTGTTTCTGTTTGTTTAAACTTTGACATGTCTTTTAAAGGTTGATATGTGCTCATAGGTACTAATCAGTGGTCATAAGTTTTTCGTGATATCCTTTAAAGTATTTATGGATATATGTTTGTGTTTGTTTAAATTTTCACGTCTTTTAAAGGCAGATGTGTGCTTATAGGTGTTGATTTTATACATTTTGTATAATTTGTGGTCATGAATGTTTCGTGACATCCTTTAAGTCTGATATGTGATCTAATGTTGCACAATTTTTTATCGATGAAGACTCTGAAGAACTGGAAATGGATGAGTTAAAAGGGATCGAGCTTTATAGATCATTTGCACCTAAATACTCTAAGCAGTTATTCCAGATTTACCAGAACAAAGAAGATCAAAGATCTTCATAATGACAAAGCCTTTGGTTCCTATAATGGCAAGATATGTCATATGCAAATCTAATGTAGATATGATATGTTTATTATGGAGTAAAACTATCCTTCGAGGTGAAACTGCAAATTCAGTAGAGAGACATCCAAAATAGAAAGTCCTGGACAACAATTAGGTTAGTTATGCGGGCGAACAACATGTTTTGCAAGCAACATTGTAGATAAAGTGTTTATTGCTATTTTTAGTCATTGGATCCGCATGCGAGTGTGAAAATAAAGTAAAGTGAAGCAATTTAGTCATTGGTAGCCATCTAAAGTAGCTATTGGCATTGATGTCACTAGCAGGTACCCGCGCGATGCGGCGGCGGGTACCCTGTGATTATATTTTCTGACAATGTAATGTTATGCGGTCATACTTTTATTAAGCAATTAAATTACAAATAACAATAACTTTAGTTATGACCGTGGAAATAATTCATCTCCTGTTAACCGAAGCTACCACAAACAGAATCTTGATTATTTCCTTCAGCACAATCACCTTTTGTCAATTTTGGAGCTGACCGACCCAGTTCGACCCTCATGTTGCAATGGCGACTTGATCGGCGCAGCGGCGACCGAACCAGTCGACCGACCACTACGGGCAGCCTAATGGCTTTATTTTTAAATGCTTGGCTTAGTAGTTTGATTAGATTGTACATTGTGGTTAAATGGTTGTATATTTTAGTGAATGGGCAAATTAAATAGTGTATTAATCAAGGTTGTCAAGATCGGGATCCTATCTAAGATCGTTTTCGTCTTTGCAAGATCGTGATCGTAAGATCGGATCGGGATCTTAAGATCCTACTCTAATGTTATTTCTTAATACTTTATGTAATTTTATACAAATCTACAAATTCTAATACATTATAACCATAAAATATTATGAATGTTTCATATAAATGTTGTCCTAAATTATGATTATAAAATGTTAGAAAAGATTAACATGTTATTTTTTGAATTCTACAAACAAACAATCCATAAATTTGTAGTTTTTTAGTTTGTAATCCGAGAAAAGTAAGATCGGATCGGATTAGATCGTAAGATCGTATGGTCAAGATCGAGATCCTATAAGATCTTAAGCTTGCAAAGATCCTATGTAGGATCCGGATCGTTTTTGCTTTGCAGTATCGTAAAATCGTAAGATCCTAAGATCAGGATCGGGATCCTGACAACCATGGTATTAATTGTTTGTGTTGAATAGTATTTTTTAGCTGTATTTGTGCTTCAAATAGTTTGTACATTGTGTTTTATAAATTATACTTTTTATCAAATAGGTGTTTTAAATATGACATTAATTACAAATGTTGACCAGTCAATATGTGTAGGTGTTTATGCATAAAGTAATTGTACATATAGCTTAAGTAGTTGTATTTGCTTAAAATCTATATATGAAAATCTTAAAAAATTAGAAGAGAGAGGGTTATCCCTCCATTATAAGTAGTATAGATATAGATTATTTAGAATCTAAACTTTTAGTTATGAATGTATTTACAATACAATTGTACCAACATAAAACCTTAAACTTCAACACAATGATAATCACATTTTTTTGAACAAAATCTCTTGCTTATAATGTGAAAAGAAGTATTAACATCAACATACTATTAGTTATTATTTAAAATACAAAAATATATGGACTAATATTATTACTGCCAAATTAGCATATTACAAAAATGGCTCCGCCACAACGCAACAGATACCGAAAATAATTCAGGACAAATATCATACTTAAATAGGCTCCGCCACAACGCGAGGTAGCCTAATTTCTCGTTTTTAAACAATTAACCCAAAATACAGAATCCACAATACACGACCTCCTCTAATGATCATTCCGACGTTAAATTCAAACGATCACGTGACAGGGCCGCCAGCTTATCTTGAGTGTGCTCTGCTACATACAGTACAACATATCTGATTATCAGGTGCATGCGTGTCTCACTAATTTATCTGCAAGAGTAGCTCCGCTCCACCATAAGAAAAAGATTTGCTCCTTTCTACCTACAGAGAACTATAATACTCAACACTTATTCGTAACTTTATCAAGACAAAAGATATCATGTTTTGTTGCAGAAAACATGGTAATGTAGATTATATATAGGTGACCATTTTGACCCATTGCCAAACACTGGGTCAATTTGTGTTCTATTTTGCACCCAATGGGTCAAATAGGTCAATGAGGTTGAAAGTCACCCAAAGTGTTTATAATGCTTGAACTCGTTTCTTTAACTAAAATTACATTATTTTTTGTATAACAAATTTGAAGTTTAAAGGAAGTGTTGACGAGTCGGCCAGGCCCATTTGTAACTACTCTATGAATTCCTCTGGTTTGGCCCATTACCCAACCCGCACAACCAACACATTTTGTACCTTTAAAAGATGATAACACCATAAAAAACTAGAAAATAAATATAAAGAGAAACAAAATTGAAGACCTTCAAAATTTTTGCGAAACTTTGACTTTTGTACATCATCTAGTTGCCTGTTCTTCCTTGTGCTTCATTATCACTGATTCCATCTGTGCACGTTTTATAGCCCTCATATCAAGTATACTTGGTGGACTGGGCTTAATAACGCCATGCTGCTCAACCAGATTAATAAATTCTTGCTTGTTCAGACTTCTTTTCTCGACAAGTGCATCAACAACAGCATCCATTAGTCTCCTATTTTGCTCCAGAATCTGACATACAAAACATATATTTCAAAAAAGAAAAATCTTGAAACAATCAAGTAGTGTCTAATAAGATAAGTCACATGTTATATACCTCTTTTGCACGTCCGTAGCACATGTTGAGAATCCGCAATGCCTCAGTATCAATATCCTAATATTCAGATCTTCAATCAGATATGAATGAAAGCATAAGGTATTTTAAAGTTGCAAAAGAAATTAAAAGTAAGTACATTTATTCGATCTGCAACCCAGAAATTAGATACACCATAATATTTGTCTGAAAGGCCACCAAGAACAAACTGCCGTGCAGCTGACCTAGCATTGTCAGCTGTCTCAGCCCATATTGTACTTAACTGCAGAGTTTAAATTCAGAAAATCATAAGTTCATTCTGTTAATAGCACAGTTTAGTCAACCTAATCTACCGGAAGTCAAAACCAGAGTATTCTCACCTGGCTCGCACCATGCCAAATCTCATCCGCTGCACGTGGTGCTAATTGAACAGTAATATGATCTAATAGCGATTGTCGACTGTGTAGGTTCAAAAAAGTGATATTAGTAAAAAAAATGTGGGATAAGAAAGATAAAAAGGTAAACAAAGTTAATATAATCTGCACCTTAGTAACCCTTCCTTAAACTTGATATGATCCATTTTCACCCGCACATAACCCAATTCCCTACCAGCTCTAGGAGCAATATTAATCTGTTTAAAACAAACGTTACTAAGATTAGACGTCACTCAAGCATAACACAAAATCCAATCAAGTGAAGGTTGAGAATCATACAAACTCGATATTTCTAAGATCATTGAAGTTCACTGCTACAACAGCCATAGCCGCTTCATTAATAGCCACTTGCTTCCACATCTCAAGGCTCCTCTCTTTCTTATCAAGCATTCCTCTTTCTTCTATTTGTGCAGCTTGTAACAAGTCATCCGTGGTTATCTACATAAGCAGTATCTGTTACTTAGATTCTACTTTTTTAAATAAATATGAATGATTAATACATACCTCGGTTCTTCCATCACGCATCATGTTAATTGCAGCAACCTCAACGATATTTGCCAGCTCAGCACCAACCATTCCGTCAGTCATAGCCGCAACAGCAGCATAGTCTACATCTTCGGCCATTGGTTTCTTACGAGCATGCACCTAGCCGAATAATAAAAACAAAAAAACTTAACAGTTGGATACAAATGATAAAACGTATAAAATAGACCACCATTTATTGAATATTACGGCCAAACCTTCAAAATCTCAACACGTCCTATTAGACCTGGTTTAGGTATAAAGATTTTTCTATCAAAACGTCCTGGTCTGACAAGTGCAGGATCGAGGATATCTGGTCTGTTTGTGGAAGCAATAGTGATCACGTTTCCTCTGCCTTCAAATCCATCTAAGCATACAAGGAGCTGAAGTAAAACAAAACCGTACTTTAATTCATGCTCAATCATCAAATGATGTACGTACTAGCTTAAATATAGGATACAATCAAAAAATGACCTGATTTAAAGTTGCATCACGTTCTTGTCCACCAGAACCCTTTATCAAACCACGTTCCCTTCCAACCGCATCCAATTCATCAATAAAGACAACAGATGGAGCCTGTCATAAACATGATATAAGTTTAAAAACGGGAAAAAGTGTAAAGTTTAAGCGCAAGTGAAGCCAAAACAAATTCTCACACTATCTCTAGCTTCTTGATAGAGTGCTCGGACACGTGATGCACCAACCCCAACGTATATTTCCACAAACTGGGATGCAGAAATCGAAAAAAAGTTCACACCTGCCTCGCCGGCAACTGCTTTTGCCAACAACGTCTTTCCCACTCCCGGGGGCCCACAAAGCAGTATACCGCCTGATATAACAACATAACAACTCAATGATTAAGAACTAACAAAAGGCCGAGTAAGCACATAAAGTGAAGTGAGGGGTGTACCTGGAATTTTGACACCTCGCCTGCGGTAAATTTCCCCGTGTGTGAAAAACTTAACAATCTCCTCAAGTTCAAGCCGTATTTTCCCAAGCCCAGCCACGTCTGTAAACTTCACATCCACACCTCGTTCCAAGTACTGAGAAAGTCTAGTATTCTGCGCACGACGAACCCTCGCACCAGATTTCATAAACTGCTGAGCCATTTTCATATACGGGTTCTCCTCACCCTGTTTCCCTTCCTCATCCTCGTCATCCCCCGGTTCAAGTCCCGCCATACCCCTTTCCAACTCCTTCATCTTCCTCTTCTCCTCCGCTTCCGCTTTCTCAATCTTCAACCGATCCTCGTAATCCCGCTTCTGCTTCTTATAACTCAAAACAACCGTTTGGTAAAATATAACAAAAAACAACAACCCAATACCCAACGTGACATTCGAATCACGAGCCAGCTCTTTCCACATATTCGACATCCGGTAATACTTTACCCGCGCCTCGTTCATCGCCTGCTCACTATTCATCTTCTGCATCTCCATCTTCATCTTCCGCTCCTCCATCTTCTTCTTAGCTCTCGCCGCTTTCTCCATCCACGCCATCTCCTTCCCAACGCCCAACATCTCACTACTCCTACTCTTCTTAAGCTCCTCACGCTTCCTCCTCAGCTCCAAAACCTTCTTACTCACCGGCTTCGGCTTCACAAACGAATACATCCACATAGGCACCCTCGCCAAAAACCCCAAAAACGGCTTAGGCACCTCCGGCATTTTCACCGGCGGACTATACGCTTGGACACAAATCTCATCAATATCTAAATCCCCCCACTCCTCCCAAAACTTCCCGTCCGTCACAACAGACGGGACGACAACTCTAACAACCTTATTATCATCTAAAACCGCTAGCACAACCACACTCCTATCTCTCAAGCCTTTACCGGGGGGTTTAACTACGTGCTTAAGCCTATTCTCGCGCCTTAAGTTTAGTAACTCGGTATACGCTATCCTATTGCTAACTAGAGGTAATCCTAGTGACCAGTTTCTCCACTCTTGTGGAGTTAAGGCTGTGTCCGTTTTTTTCGGAGGGCGTTTTTTTTGCGTAGCTTTCGCCGCGAAAGACGGTTTCGCGGCGAGCGAAGCGGAGAGTACGGTTAGAGTTGTGGAGAGTTTGAGTAAGGTTAGTGAGTTGAGTTTGTTCTGTTTTGATTCGTCTTCGTTATCTGAGCTGCTTAAGTGACATGTGATTGGTGATGATGAATTAGGGTTTAGGGGGTGTTTGGATTTAGGTTTTAGTGAAATTGGGGGAAATGAGTATGATGATGTCATGGAATGAAATGATGATGACATGATAAAATTGAATATATAAAGAGAGAGTGTTTGGATTAAAGTGTTACCGGTTGATAGTTGACGGAGAATGTTCCGGTGAAGTTGCTGTGTGCATAGCCGGAGAAGTGGCCGGCAGGGGGTTTAGGTGGATGGGTTGAAGATAAAAGGTTCCATTTTAGCAGCTAATTTACTAAAAACTGAACCCAAACTGAACCGGACTGAATCGAACTGAACCAACCATATTCGTTTCGGTTTCGGTTCTATATCCTGACGGTTTTCAGTTTCGGTTTGTTTCGTTCGACCCAAAACCGACAAAAACACACATAAACCATACAAACCGAACCGTCCATATTTGGTTCGGTTTCGGTTCAGGTTTTTTACAAAATTGGTTCTCGATTTGGTTTTCGTCGTTCTGTTTCGTTTTTGAACCTTTGCTCAGCCCTACTATAGTACGAACTGACCAGCTAGTAACTCTTTAAAATCAAACTAGCCTTGTACCTACGGTTGCAGCTGCAGGTATCTTGTAAGTAAATTTATTTTTGAAAAATTGTTACAACATATTATTAAAATATAGCAGCAAAATAAGTATTATTATACAAACATATACTAATACTAGGCGAGTACCCGCGCCTAGCGGCAGCGGTTCCTAGCGACATACAATTAACGAAATATGATATTGTGGTAAGTGTTTCGTATAACGTGAAAAGATCAAAATGTAATTGCAAACGGTTGTAACATGTGGTAATTCAACTCTAACAAAAATTCTTAACATGTATCAAACGACATATAAAAATATTTAGTGAGACCGAAAAAGAAAACATTACATCAATTATGAGATACTAACTAACAATGCACGTTACTCGTCGCGTAAAACTTCTTGGTAGACGACATTTGAGATGTAGACTCCTCTTTGACTGAACTCTTTGACTGAAATCACTGATACCTTTGTAGTTCTACGTGATACCCGTGCATAACGACGAAAAACTCTAGCAACAAATAATTATAATTAATTATAGTTGTGCAAAACATATAAATATACCATAATTGAGATTGAAGATATATTAGTAATTATATTTGTTTTATTTTAATAGTTTTAAGCAAAATTATACACTTTTTAAATGTATTATTAAATCAAAGATATGCATTCTTTATTTATATGAGTATTATTTTAGAATGTTAATAGCATTGTTTTGGTTGACAAAATCTTGTTTCAAAATAGCATCGTGTTTCAAATTAACATAGTCAACTTATGCATTAAAGCAAAACAAATTTCTAGTTGTACGCATTAAAGCTTATTGATGAATAAGGGTGTTTTGTAAATCACCTTTTTATTTGTCAACAGCTATTTAGCAATCTAATATATGGCACATTTATAAAAAAAAAACTAAAATAAAGTGACGTCATTATTAGTAGGTCTCTTACCAACAAAACACCAAACTATTGTTGTAAAAAGAAACACAATTGCCCTCAAAAGAATGTCAACAAGTTATTGCCCCGCCAAAAAACGAATTAAAAGTCGACGGGTCTCGTTGGATATTTTTCCTCACTATTAGAACCAATACAAGTCTCATTGGATACTTTGCCCGCTGACGCAATCCTTTTTCCTGACGTCCGAATACAATTTGCTGTGATGACAATTTGCTGAACTTTGATACTGAATTCTTTGTGACAGACCTTCCACTCGTGCCATCTGAGGTTGACTCGTTTGTTCTGCATTCTTTACCAAATCTGAAAGATCGTGGAATTTGAATAGAGTGTTCATCTCAGTACACCAGCATTTATATACTTGTCATATAAATACACGGTTTCTGTTGTCACACTTATTGCTGCACTAAATCACCTCATTCTGCTATGAATGGAATTCAAGTGCCTCATAATAAAGCTAATACAAAGACATAACTTAGAATGTTGACGCATTCTCTAACTATTAGACTACATTAGTATCAGACAATACTAACAATAATCAACAGACGGCGAAGGTACAGATGATGTTAGTTGTTGTTTGCTTAGGTTCAAGCTAACCAAGACTTGCTCAATAATCAAGTAGTTTTCCGCTTGAACTTTGTAGATTATCCAGACAGTCAGTAGGCTACACAATTCAGTTGATTACACTTTTTATTCCATACAAGTAATGAATAACTATGTTCTGTCTTTTTTTTTATAGCAATCAGTTTATAGCATTATTTAAGTTTTTACTGAGCAAGATTTTCATTTCTGCTCATATTCCTCTGCTAGAATTACCAATTTTAAACTCATTATTGTATTCTTGTATAGCAAATGGAGCAAATGCTCTCTGAGGTGCTACAATCGCCAGCAGAAACAATGATTAAAGTACTACATCATATAAATTAGGCACTGTTTGCTACATAACTATTGAGACATCCTGATATGAATGTCAATATCTCAGAGATGAGCAGCACACTATTGCATTTGTCTGTTCAGCTTTATCATAACACCGGACATATATGAAGTGGCAGGTTCGTATTTTTAATACTTGAATTCCTGTCTCAAGAAAGAAGGCTGCAAGCCTGCTGATAAAGCAGATGTGTGTGTGGTTCAATGAATCTGCAGGCACATTTAAAAGCACAATAAACATCTATCTTTATGAGAAATTGTAATCACAGTAAAGCTTCATATGTGAGAACATTTTTAGAGGTTGTTACGATGAAAAAGATGAAGAAGTTCAAGGCTATAATAATGTGATATCATAATGGAACATTATGTCGTTAAGCAGAAAACTTTTAAGCTTATCTAAGGTTTTTCTTTCTTTTGACTTTGTAGCTCCAATTCCTCTGCTATTGTACTCAAGATGGAGAAGATTATGACCATGATCATAGAGGAAAGTGAGGAGCGCGCACCGAAGCTTCAAGCTCTCATAGTTGCAAGTCTGAAAAAGGATACTCAGCAAGGCTCATGATCTCTATATGAGTAAAATGTGGCCACATTGCTTAGTTAAAGTTGCATAAGTACCGAAATTGCTATAAAAACCAAGTGACTGACATGTAGACCACTAAGTCATTCTCATGGATCAAAGTTGGCTTAGAGATTGGATTTTTATTAGAGAAAATATTTAACCTTCAAGTGCAAGGTGTAATTTCTATATGAGATAACTATGTTCAAGCCCAAGACTTATACAACCGCATATGACCAATTTCCAAAATTTTCTAATCAGTTAGCTCTCGGATCAGTCTATGCTCCTCTGCATCACATTAAATGTTATTTTGTCGAATGACGTTAATGTTAATACCTTCACAAATATGTGCCTTAATGAGAGATAAAACTTCACACGTGTTTTCATTGATGATACATAAAAAGAAATAACATTTTAAATAGTTTATGCCACCACATTTATTTTTATTGACAACAATTCATATGTTTGCCCAAAATAAATAAACATCTGACGCAAAGATTGTCTACATAGTTTTGAACCCTCCATGAATCATATGTGATATAACAGAGTATATGATAATACATATGTCATAAAACCAAAATAACATCCAAGCCCTTCAATCTATTGTTAAAAACCGCCCTAGTTTCAATGTGTAGCCTAATCCCTCAATACCCTGTACATACAAAGTTCTAGTAGTATCATCATAAAACTCTCCTAGATCACTACCTCAGTAAACAAGTTATCAACAACCCTTGTGTCGATCTATCTCGTTACCTTTGACCAACTCTTCGGCTTTTTAAAAGTGACCCATCCCCTTATTTTAATAAGCTTTTATACCTTTATTTAGTTCTTACTATTAGCATAGATGCATTTGGTTAATGCACTTGCATTACTATAAGTCACTCAATTACATCAACCAAACCATTACATCTAAATTTTACATGTCAAGAAAGTAAACAAACTGAAAAACTACCTTAATATCCTCATTCGAGAGTCGAGACGCCATAAGATGTCGGCGAAGGCAGCAAGTGTTCTACAAAAAAATGTGAAGAATGTTATAACTCATATCTTTATATAAACATTACAGATTTAAAAAAAAAAAAAAAAAAAAAAAAAAAAAAAATCCCTTCAATACTTCAAAATATATAGATCTTAAAAAAACCTTCAAAACATTGAAAAACCTCAAGAAATGTATGGTGGTGGTGGGGCTCGGTCGTGTGGTTTTCGGCGAGACAGCCGCGGCAGTAATTAATTACGGCAATAGCAGATATTTCCGGCGACAACAATGGCGGCATAAAATATTTTCGGTGGCTATGGAGAACCGAAACCACTAATAACAACAAAAACCCAGCCACGACTACCTGAAACTACCTAAACCATCGAAAGATGGTGGCAATTTCGGCAGATGGTGGCTGAGATAAGGTTATGATGGCGGCGGCGGCGGCTGTTGTTGGTTTAGTGAGAGAGATATGTGGCTTTTAGGTTAGAGAAAATGGTATGTGTTTATTTGTGTGTTTGGTTTTTTCTCTCTCATTTGACTATTTTCAACTTTTCAACTTTTCAATAATTCCACTTTGACTGTTTTTACATTTTATGTAGTATAGATGATGTTCGCGCAATGTGACGACGAAATCAAATAGTATAGTTGTGTGCTCATAAGTTATAACATCGAAAGTATTATTTAATTATATTTTACAAAATATATTTTAAAATGTCTTTACTACCTTATAATGTATTTAGGACATTTAAAGAAGGAAGTTTTAATTTTTTAAGCCTACACATCTTACTATAATTAGTAATTCATATAATTAAATTCTACATTATAATAATTGCATATAATGTACACTAATGACACATTAAATTTTAGTAATAAAATAAATGTTACAAACTTACAATAATACAAATTTATAGTTATAATTTGTATCATAAACATTCAAGTTATACAAAGTTTAAACGAGTATAAGTATGAATATCTATATTTGTATTAATATACTTTACGGAAATTCAAACACGCATCTACTCTTTTCAAACTATCAAACGGGGTAGACCGTCAAATAATAACTCTCATTACATACCACTTAAAGATTAATGTATGAGAAAAACTGACATGTTAAGCATCACCGCTGCTTTGAGCGGATACTATGCTAGTTGTAACTAATATTATTATGTTGTAATCAACACAATTCTATAATAAGTAAATGTATTAGCTAAAAAATTTAATACTAGTACATCCTTATTTAAAATATTTCAAATGGTTTATAATATAGTATAATCAAATTTACTAGTCACTCATTGTTAAGGAGTGTTTGTTTCTTAGTGGGTGTTTGAGATTTTTTTCCTTGTGATTTGCAAAACTAATAATTATAATATAAATTCAAATGAAGTTCATTTGTAAAATGTTTAAGGTTAAATATGAGAGTAAAAATTTATTTTAATTTAATATCTAATAGTTAACGAATAATAAGTAGCTCTTTCATACTTACAACTTACAATTTTTTTTATTTTTTTTTATTTATTTATTTTTTCTTTTATAAAGCAAAAAAATAAGCATTGTTTGGATAGAAAAAATATTTTTCTACTTAATAAACATAAAAAGCTTAAAAAGTAAGCAATCTCAATCACCCTTTTAATTCTTGGGCAAATCACTTAAAAATGTAGTTAACTTGCCACTTTTTCTCATTGTATGTAGCATTCTTTTTTTTTCTCATTCTGTCAATAAACCTTTATCGTTAGTCCTTTGTGTGTACCCGTTACCAAAAAAACCTACATCGTTAGTCCTTTATGCTAACAATCGTTAATAAATAACTTAAAATTTGGTTATCTTACGCTAAACTTGCGTCGTTGGTCCTTTATACTAACGATCGTTAAAAAATAATAACTTAAAATTTCGTTTTCTTACGTTTCCATCCCTTTTTTCACGTTTTCGTCCTTTTTACACGTTTTCGTTCTTTTTAACACGTTTTTGTCCGTTTTTCACGTTTTCATACCTTTTTACACGCTTTCATCCGCTTTTTCAAGTTTTCGTCCGTTTTTTCACGTTTTCATCCGTTTTTTTATTTTCGTCCGTTTTTGCACGCTTTCATTCGTTTTTACACGTTTTCGTCCGTTTTAACACGTTTCGTCCGTTTTTCACGTTTCATCTGTTTTTACATATGTATTCGTCCGTTTTTACACGTTTTCTTCCGTTTTTTCACATTTTCATCCGTTTTTACACGCTTTCATCCGTTTAAACACATTTTCGTCCATTTTTGCACGTTTTCATCCGTTCTTACACGTTTTCGTCTGTTTTAACACGTTTTCGTCCGTTTTTTCACGTTTTCATCCGTTTTTACATGTTTTCTTCCGTTTTTACATGTTTTCGTCCGTTTTTACACATTTTCGTCTGTTTTTCATTTTTCGTCCGTCTTTACACGTTTTGGTCCGTTTTAACACGCTTTCGTCAGTTTTTTCACGTTTTCATCCGTTTTTACATGTTTACATCCGTTTTTGCACGTTTTCGACTGTTTTTGCACGATTTCGTCTGTTTTTACACGTTTTTGTCTGTTTTAACACGTTTTCGTCCGTTTTTCTCGTTTTCCTCCGTTTTTACACGTTTTCATCCGTCTCTACACGTTTTCGTCCGTTTTTTCACCATTTCATCCGTTTTTACACATTTTCATCCGTTTTTACAAAATGTGCAAACATTAAAAAACGTATTAATATGCGAAAAAATAGACAAAATGTGCAAACACGAACAAAAACGTGAAACAACGAATGAAAACGTGTAAAAAAGGATGAAAACGTGTAGAAACAGGTGAAAACGTGAAAAAATGGATGAAAACGTGAATAACGGACGAAAACGTGTTAAAATGGACGAAAACGTGTTAAAACATACGAAAACGTGTAAAAACAGACGAAAACCTGCAAAAACGGATGAAATGTGTAAAAACAGATGAAAACGTGAAAAAACAGACGAAACCGTGTTAAAACGGACGAAACCATGTTAAAGCGGATGAAAACATGTAAAAACGTGCAAAAATGGACGAAAATGTGTAAAAATGGATGAAAACGTGTAAAACGGATGAAAACGTGAAAAAACGGACGAAACGGGGAAAAACAGACGAAAACGTGAAAAACAGACGAAAACGTGTAAAAACGGACGAAAGCGTGTTAAAACGAACGAAAACATGTAAAAACGTACGAAAACGTGAAAAAAACGGACGAAAACGTAAGAAAATCAAATTTTAAGTTATTTTTTAACGATCGTTAGTATAAAGGACCAACGACGCAAGTTTAGCGTAAGATAACCAAATTTTAAGTTATTTATTAACGGTCGTTAGCATAAAGGACTAACGATGCAGGTTTTTTTGGTAACGGGTACACACAAAGGACTAACGATAGAGGTTTATTGACAGAATGAGAAAAAAAAAAAAAGAATGCTACATACAATGAGAAAAAGTGACAAGTTAACTACATTTTTAGGTGATTTGCCCTTAATTCTTTATTATTATATATTTTTAACTGCAACTATTTTATACTTTTTAAGCAGAATTTAAACTGATAATTATTTAGTTTAGAAGATTCTGTCATAATTTAACATGGGTTGTCTTTAAAATTTGGTAATTCTGCTTTAGTTTTACAAGCTTACTTTGTCATGTCTTTTGTTTTAATTATTTAATTTTGGGCTTATTTTTTATATTTTAATCACTGTAAACTCAAAACCAATAAGTAAGTTGAAAAATAAGGTTACGAAATATATGTTAAATAAGCCTACTAAGTCTAAAAATAAGTTTAGACAAACAACTCATAAAAAATGCATTAATAGCAAATTGTCATCTAGTTGACACATAAAAAAATGTCACCAAAAGTAAAATAAGTGTCATCAAAAAAGAAAAAGAAAAAAAGGTGGTGGTGTCATCAAAAGTATAAAAGAAGTATCACTAAAATTTTTGTGTGTTTCACCCAAATTAAAAATGGTGTAAGTAGAATTGCACTTGGTAAAAGTCTACTTATATTAACAAAAAAAAATGTGACTACATAGCTTTTGCCTTTTGTGACATATTTCGTCTATAAAAAATGACATCAATTTCAAAATTTTAGTTTTGTCTACAGTTTTAAAAAGTGTCACTAGAATGTTAAATTATATGACATTTTTTTTGCTTTTATAACATTTTTTATTATTTTTTAACTTTTGATGACACTTTTTTATGTCTCTTAGATTTTTTTTTTTTTTTTTTTTTTTTTTTTTTTTTTTTTTTTTTTTTTTTTAATGTCAGGAGGTGAATTTGTGATTTTTACTTATCTCAAATTTTATATATGAAAAATGTATAAGGTTTTCTTCAATTTGCTGACCATACATTTTATCACTCAATGTTGCATAAATGATAAATCGAAATACATCGATAGAGTTAAAGTTGCACGCATTCATTACTTTGCCAAATGATCCAAACACATTTGCTCGATCAAGATGTGATCCATCAACGACTATTTCTCTTCTAATGAACCGTTACAACCTCTACTACAAGCCAATAACTAACGAACTAGAGTGCCATCTAGAAATAAGGTTAAAAAAATCAAAAACGATCGATGTAATTATTTTATAACAACTGTTTGCATCGTATTAGTTGCCATAGACATTACTTCAGTACTTGGACAGCCAAACTACATCAAGAACCGCGGACATAGCAAGCAAGAAGCTGCCGAAGAATGTAAACGCGATTGAAAGTGCAACACGATCACAAAAGCTCTGCAACGGCTTACAAAAATCGGGTAGAGACGAGTGTTTGATCCCAGTTTTGTTCAAATTAGTCACACCTGATGCAGCTGATCCAGCACTCATCATTGCAAACGCAAAAACCTAGCATATATATGATCAATTCATAAGCCTTATAATTAATATCCATAAGTCTAAAACTTTACCACTCGGCTTTTTGGTACCATTATGGCAAAAAATTGTTTGATAAATGGTTGGAAAATTTACCTGATCAACAGCAAAAAGAAGCCATGCATGGTTCCTAGACGAAATGGTTGACGACTTCTTTAGCAACGTTCGTACGTTCATGATCAGCTGAACAAGCGAGTGGAATGCTACCACAGCCGATACTCCCACCAAATAGCTGTTCAATCATCAACATGTACATATTCTCAAGTTTATATATAACTAAAGTTCATGCACCCTAACTTTTTTATAAGGGAAAATTTTGAAAATAGACAAGTCGCTCACGTGCATATCACTTTTTATATTCTTTTTTTTTTAAAGTTCAAAATAGACCAGAGCGACTCTTGGTTTGGGCAACTCTCGTCTATTGATTAAAATACTCCTTTGTCCAAACATTATAGGGTTTGGTACAAACGGGTATTTTAGTCATTTCGATTTTACTAAATTCCGAAAAACCACTGATTGAACACTTGACGACTTATGATTGGGTTGTACAAGTTGCCCAATCGCCCTAGTCTATTTTAAGAATTTTCCCTAGGAATTTTCCCTTTTTATAATGACTAGGTTTGTAAGTTTCATTAACGAAAAATGTGACAATTTTGTTAAAGACTTACTCGAAGGATTGGGAAAAGGACCATTTGGAGTAAATGGGAAGCTCAAGGCCATAAAGCGACATAGTTGCTTTCTCTTTCGCAGTAGTCATTACGCCGAGTGACACTACTGATGCTAATAAGCACACAACTCGTAAAGCTAAATGCATTGCATCATAGTTTCGCGGGAGCTTCCTCACAGGACTCGACACCACTACATTGCCACTCTCGACGTCCTCATCCACCTTAGCGGTGTGATCAGCATTCGGCGTAGTTTTTGCCATCTTTAGGTATATGTTCTTGTCACTCAAAGTGAAGTGAAGTTGTGATGATAGTGAACTAGCATGGGGAGCTTTATAAAATGATGGAATGTTACTAGGGTAGTGACACGTGGCGGTTGTGAATTAAGGTGGTCCGTGAAAGATGAAAATTTTTGGATGTATTTGAGGTTCATGCATCGATGCAACATAAGTGGTTCTTGAATCTAAATAAATGTGATGCCCTAATTCACAGTTGTTGGTCCAATGGGTTCGTAAAATGAGGTATGGTCTTGTGAAACATTAGGTGTCATGTTTAAATTCGTTCAAGATCGATGCAAAATCCTTTGATCGGAAGATTTTTATGTTAGATTTGAGTATTACCGTAATTAACCGAACGTTTAGTGAACATTTTGTAAACCGTTTAGTAAACGTTTGTTTATGATCATTTAATAGTTAATTGAGCGAATATGAACAAAAGTTTGTGTTCATAAATTCAAATGAACAAACATGAACACAAGTTTCGTTCGTTCAGTGCGTTCGTAAACATCCGGTTAAATATTCGTTTATCTTCATTTATATATGTTTATTTGTTTATGTCCAAATATCATATATTATTATTTTATGCTCTTTGTAAAATAGGCAAACTTAGACAAATGAACGCGCAAAATAAAACGTTATAATATCCTAAATATTTTGTACTTGTTTTTATACGTTTTTTTAGTAAAGGGTTTTTAACCTGGTAAATATATAAACACCATAAGAAGTGCAGGTAATATGGCAAAAACGCCATATTGACTATTACAAACATACGCACCAACCGTCCTTCCAACTAAAACAAATGAAAACTCAACTAAAACCTAGCTATAACAATGAAAGAGGAATCAAAAAACAAAACAGCTAGGCTAAAGCTAATCCTATTTATTTCCAAAAAGCTCTTGAGCAATCACAATTGGAATACGCCACTCCTCTAATATAGAAACAACTTGCTGCGTTATTTTAATTTAAGAGACATAAGCTTTAAACAAATCGTAGCAATGATCAAATCAATAACCTGCTCTTTCGATTTCGATCTTTGTTTTTATACGTTCATTTATGTCTCTTCGTTTATTTTCGTTTAACACCTTAATGAACGAATATAAACGAACATGGACAACCTTATTTTCTTAACGAACTAACATGACTAAGAAATTCTGTCCGTTTACGTGTTCGTGTACGTCCACTTGTCCGACTAAACTTAAACAAATGTACACGAACAAGCCTCTGTCCGAGTTGATCCGATTCATTTACAACTCTAGATTTGAGTATATTATTATACCAATAAAGATAAAACTAAAATAATCGATATCATTCACTTTTCTTGGTATGCAAACGATGCTCTCGGACGTCTATCAACTTGTCTAAATTGAGTGAAGTAGTTCGCAACGTGCATATAGTAAGAAAGACGCCGATGTTCAAACTTAAACCTGACAATGCTAAGACACTTGGCAGTTAATTTTTTTATGGTATATGACTGGGTTCGCACGTAATATAATCCTCCATTTAAAGCAGTGGCAAAACTAAGACTAAAAGTGATTGGGGGCATAATTTTTTTAAACCATAATACTAGACACAAGTTTGAGACCGGGGAAGAGATCTAGTGAGACGAGAAACTAAAATGAGAAGAATGAAAAATATTCTTAACCATACATTTCAAATAAATTAAAAAGAACTTTAAGGGGATATGCATCTATTTTTGTAGGTGCATCTGAAATGTACGGTTGTGATTTAGTCTCATCATTCTCATTTTGGTTTTATTTCTCATTTGATCCTTACTCTGGGACCGGGTACATTTAGACAAAATCATGGTATTTTAGAAAAATTAACACTAAGGAGCAAAATTTCATCAATGTCCAGTGACACCGCGGGACCCTACTAGTTTTGTCCCTGCCTCAAAGCCAAGACTACAATGGGCCCCGTACAACGATATGCGACACACCCTGTTTTAGAGCCGGTGGGCCACCTGCCCCATTCTAACCGAACAACGTCCATATGCAACCCTGTCCACCTCCCCCGCTCTATTTGAACGGAGTGATCTTCTCTCGTTGAGTTTATTTAATGGGCCCCGTACAACGATATGCGACACACCCTGTTTTAGAGCCGGTGGGCCACCTGCCCCAATCTAACCGAACAACGTCCATATGCAACTGGTCCACCTCCCCCGCTTTATTTGAACGGAGTGATCTTCTCACGTTGAGTTTATTTTAATTGTGATCAACCTGAGGTTGTGCCACTTGCTCCTTACACTTTGGGCTCAGCCATAGCTTTAATATAATTTGTTAGAGGTTGCTACTCTGCTCAACATGTAAGCTTACATGGGTGCCAATCAAAATCGACCGGCAATAGATGGTATAGCCCATCAAAAGTAAAGATCATATAAGAAATAAAAGTAAAATGAGAAAATTAGAAATAACTACAACCGCACATTGAGAAGCACCTTAAAAAATATGCATTACCCATGAATTTCTTCTTTTTCAGTTGAAACGTATGGTTATAAATATTACTCATTCTTTTTATTTTATTTTTCCTTCCTTGTATCCTTTCTCTTAGGTTGAACACAATGGAGAGGTTAACCCAACCGGTTGATGGAGGGTTGACACCGGTTGCCCCATTGTGGCTAGTTCGGTTGAGTAACAAAAAGAGACGAACTAGGTTGTGAATTCAACCGAGTTTAAAGCATCCAAAAAAAAAAAAAAAATCACTGTGGCTACTAGATCGTCGTCAGGTCGTCAGAGAAAGAAAGCTGATGTGGCAGGGGTGACCGAGGTCACCACTGTATTCAGCCTTAAGTTTATATGTAGACATTTATTTTATTTAATACTCCATACTTTTTTTATAATTGAAATTGAGTTTGCACCAACCACGAGACTTTTTTTTCCCCTTAGGTAATCATGGTTTTCGACTTTTTGGCCGACTGATTCATGGGGTTTTAACCCAATGTCACACAGACTCAAATCATGTAAAGCCTTCATTTTCAGAAGTTTAGCGTGACCAACCACAAGACACTTTCTTTGTTCGCGTTGCAATTATGAAGAAGAACAAGTGAAAAATGCATTTAAAATGTTGATTTAGGGAGCATGTTTATTTATTAACAAAACACAAAAAATAAAATAAATTAAATTAATAAAAAAGAAAAAGATAAAACGCATCTAGGATAATACGGATAGTAAGACTGGAAGGCAAGGCGAGGTGACTCGCTCACCTTAAGCCATAGTCACTCGCCAATCACCTTGTACACAAACATAACTCACGAGTGAGTCTCGGGTTTCTAGGCAAATTAAGGTGAGCCACGCACCTACTTGATTTGTGTGCTAATATATTCCACCGTTTGGTTTGTAGAGAAAAATAAAAATAAAAATGAGTGAGTTATATTAAGGTGAGTGGGAGTGAGTCTCTTGTCCGCATAAAGGTGAATGAAAATGAGTGGAAGAGAGAGGAGAGAGAAAACTGATGTGACGCTAATGTGTAAGGTGAGTGATGCTTACCCTCGCCTTCTAGCCTAAATTTTCGCATATAAAGAAAGTAATCATAACGTTTCTAAGGACCACTTTTGTAACAGGATAGACATGGTAGGAGTATAAAGAATTAATTTGTAACATCAATGAAATTTTATTATCCAAAAAACTCAGTATGTGGGCACCTTTTTTTTTTATATGTATATTTTTTTATGTCGATAAACATACCCACAACAAATAAAGTTAAGCACCATATCCTAAAGAACTTTTCTTTTAAGTCGATCAACAGTACTTATGGCACGGGAATAAAATGATACGAGTTGCCTTCATATTGGCCCGTGAATATATATGCTACATTTTAATGTTCCAACCTGTAATTGGTTGACCTACCATCACCAATATAGCTATATTTATGCTCTTATATATGAAAGACCAGACCCTCAATTCTTAACTAAACCATGGCCACCTTCTGTTGTCCCATTGAGACCGAGCCTAAGACCTTGAGCCAAGTCGAACTCGACCATGCTAGGGTACGTTCACCACTTCACGGTCTTCTGAACGAGTAAAAATAAGTTTGTTGTAATGTAATATTGTGTTTTTTTCCTTTCTAATATTATAAGCAGGAAGTAGCTGTTGGCGTCGTCAAGGACAATAAACCATCCGAAGCCTCTCGTATTTTGAATGAGGTAAATAAAGAGGTGTAGTTTATGTTTTAGGGAATAATAAATGGAAATAGTTGATTTCGGTTTTTAAATGTTTGCAGGGATTGAAACCAGTGGTCGGGATCGAAGAAATGGCTAAGGCTATTGAGAGGAACGATTCGATTCACAAGCTTCAAGGCAAAGACACGACTAGTGACGCGGTTTGCCAATGCTCTATGATCGGTGTTGTTCCTACTCCTGATCCATGCAACATAAAGGAGCCGCTTTCCGCTCCATTCTAATCATACTTTTAACTCGAAAACCACTAATTATGGTTTGTTATGGAGGCTTTTATTTACTTAAAGCTGGTTATAATCATGTAATGAGATGCATTAACAAACAATCAGTAAGATTAAATGGTTTGTATCTTAATTGATTAGGTTACAAAGTCAATAATAAAGCAACTGTATTTCTACTTTGTCCAAGTTACTGAAATTATTTACGAGGTTACGACACAGTGAAATACGAACTTTCAAATGTGAGTACTGCTAGATGACTTGGTTGACCCAAAGGTTTGGTTTGGGTCAACCAAGTCATAACAAGTACGTGCTACTCCAATGTGATAGGAGTTTGTAGTAAAGTTTATAACTCGATAAAATGGGTTATAAGCAAGACTATTCAAGCCATGTATTATATGATTTATGAATGAATGAAAAGTTACAATCATAAAACGCTAGCTATCAGGGCCTTTTCGTACTTTTTGGTGGCCCTAGGCAATAACAATAAAATGGCCTTAGAGCACTAGGTATGGTTGTAACCAATGTTTTAAAAACCGGTTTTTTTATCGACCCGGTTAAGTCGCCGGTTCACCGGGTCACCGGTTCAACCGGTTGAACCGCCGGGTCGAACCGGTTCTATACATATATATACTTTTTTCTATATTTAATAAGTAGTATTGCATAATCTAATAATTTATCCGTTTTTATTCATACATTCGATTAAACCCATGAAGAAAATTGAGATTATACCAAAAAGTTTTGCTTTTTAAGTCTACATCTATAAAAATATAGCCAAAATTTTCAAAGTGATTCTAAATTATAAAATGGTTTATAGTAAAACTATATCAATTGGTAATTCTAAGATAATATATAACTATAATTTACTATTTTACAAAATTTTAACAAACATTAGTTATCATCATTTTATCTTTTCAATTAAACTTAGAAAAGTTAATGGGAAAAAAAAATCATTTTGTTAATTTTTTTGAAAAAAAAAAAAATTGATAAAAAGTCATGACCCGGCCGGGTTTATCAAACCGGGTCAACCCGGGTCAACGAAAAACCGGCGGTTCAATCCGGTTCTCAATCTTACAAAAACCCGGTCCTATCTGGCCCGGTCTCCGAACCGGTTCCCGGTTCAACCGGTTGAACCGGCCGGGTCAACCCGGGTTTTAAAACATTGGTTGTAACATTTAACACGTTATTGGTATGCCACCTTAGCGCCACATCACACCCTCCCAATAACACACCAATCACTCAAACACCCCTCCCTCATAACACACCACTAACATATTATTGGGTCCCACAAAATACTTCACTAAAAATACCCACCCACTCACAATACAAATAATATATATATATATATATATATAAAATAATAAACAAACAAAAAAGACAAAAAATTCTCATTTGGCGTGAGTTAGTCAACTAGCTCAACTTTAATTTGGCATAAACTTGGCGTATCACATGGTAAGGCATTTGCATGCCATTGGTTCAAAAAAAAAGTGTTTGGCGTGCCAATTGCTTCCATACCCTCTACTCTTATTACATTTGTAACCTAAAGAGAAATTGCACATAAACTTGAACTATATGAATCATATATGCTTGATATTAAGCGTACTTATATGTAAAACTAATAAAAATGTGGCCCCATTTAAGTGGAGGCCTTGTGCGACGGCACCTGTTGCACACCCATCCGAGACCCCTCTGCTAGCTATTATATTCAAAATCACGAAACTCTATGCAGTTGCATTTATCAAGTATGCTATACGTGGTTGTTCAAAAAGGTTATACATGGGTCAACCACTATACAAGACAATTTTCCATTTCTAGACAATTTTGTTCGTCGTGTACAACTTGAGCCTAACATGACTGAGATTCTGGGTCAAAATGGGTTTCAAGCTTGAGAACTCAAAGGAGTCTACGCAAACTGCGGACATGAATGCAACTCTGAAAATTCGCATGTGCGCAAATCTTTTTCTACCGGATCAACATGACAAACTTGAACATAAATTGCAAAAGTAGATGTACTGTCGGACGTGACAAGCTTGCTTTAGATTTCACGGAAGCAAAGGCATGTTTCTGATCAACGATTTGCTGAAAATCGTTTGGAATGGAGTTATGTTTTAGTTGTGAAAAACCCAATGAGCAAAGGGTTTAATTTATATTGTAGACGAAGACAAAATTGCCGTCGTATGAAACTGGTTTTCAACTCTGTTTCATATATGCGATTTCTTGTTCCCAAAGTCACAAAACACTCCAAAAACTAAAACCCCAAAACAAGTCGACAACCAAATGTCAACACACCCAATTCAACTTTTTGTCTCGATCCTCCACTACCGTTAAATTTTTGTCTATTTTTATTTTTTGCATTTTAGTTTTATTATTAAGTAAGAAAAAGTTGTGTGCTCACCTACATCGGATAACTTAAGCTATTTGTATATTCAAATAAAAAAAGATTGTTGGGTCAGTTCAACACTCACTATTTGAATATAAAATACCTAAGTACAAAAGTTCGCGTCTCACATATTAGATATGTTCTATGCATTGTTCCTATTTTTCACATATGCGGGCCAACTATTGTCGAGAGGACAGCGGTGATCGATGTGAGGCTATCATATCAACTACCCATTTAAAATTTTCACAATTTTTATGATCTCAGTTTTCATTTTTTCACCATCTTTACAGTGTGTTGGTTGAGGAATAGAACCCAAATATAGATTTGCACCATTAAGAAAAGAATTTAATAGGTGTAAATGTCCTCAAGTTCACACTCTCATAGTCTCATTCACAAAGGCACCGACACTCATACTCCCACATGCCACCCCCCTCGTCTTTATTAAACCTGCAGTGCAGATCCAATTCACAAATCTGAATCTTCTTCACTAAATAATACATAGATCTCACTAAAAACATGGCTCCACTCCATGTAAAACCTATTACTACAAAGGTACTCTTTTTGCTTGTACTTTTTGTTTCAACATTTGTATCTCACTCATCTTCTCTTCAACCCACCTTTCAACTTTTGGGCAGAAGAGAGTTGCTAGAAAAGAATTATTTGCAAGAAGATTCAGATGATGATCATGTTATTCAAGCACCTATCAAGAAGAAGTCAATTAGTACTTCTGTTACACAAAGTTCATCCACTCAAAGCAAAAACAAAACCAAACTTATCAAACCTACTTCTACCACTTCAAATTCCACCAAAACCAACAAAATTCAAGAAAAGCCCATTCTTAAAAAAGTTACTAATTCCACTTCATTAAAACTCACAAAACCAACTTCCAAAACAACAAATGTAACCTTAAAATCTTCAAATTCCACTAAAACAACAAATTCCACAAAACCCATTTCAAAAAACACAAATTCAACAAAACCCATTTCAAAAAACACAAAACCCAACTCAAATCCAGCAAAAAAACCAATAGATCAAGTGAAAAAAATAACAGAAAAAAAGTCAACGACCAAACAAGTCAAACCTTTGACTTACCAACTATATGAAGATGAAGATGATTTTGTCTCAGATTTTAAAGATCTCCCAACAAGGTTCCAAGAAACATTTATCCCAGATTTAGAAGTACTTTCAACAACTTCAAAAGCATATCTAAATAAAGCCAACAAACAAATCTCAAAAAATTTTAACCCATATGTTGGTAAAAAATATGCACCAATTATTGCATCTATCATATCCTTTTTATTCATTTTAATCCCATTTCTTCTAGTCTCACTTATATTTCATCGTATTAGAGCCTATTTTTCGTTACAAAAGCTTATAATATTTATACAAATCTACCTAGCTATATATTTCTCAATCCTATCAATATCATCAATAGTGACAGGGCTTGAACCATTAAAGTTTTTTTACGCTACTTCACAGTCAACTTATATTTGTGTACAGCTTTTGCAAACACTAGCTTATGTTTTGTACCTAGTGGTGTTGTTAATGTATCTTGTGTTGGTTTTTTCGAGTGAGTCTGGTGTGGTGTCTAAGATGTTGGGTTTTGGTCAGACTTTTGTTGGATTTGGTGTTGGGCTGCATTATTATGTGACTGTGTTTCATAGAGCTGTGTTGAGACAACCACCTAAGACTAGCTGGAAGGTGCATGGGGTTTATGCCACGTGTTTTCTTCTGATTTGTTTGTTGGGTACTGCTGAAAGAAGGAAGAAGGCTTATGTTGTTGATGGTAGTGAAGAAGAAGGGAAAAAGAGCTGATTGTTTTAGCTTTTTATGTGCTTTTTTTTTTATAGATATTTATTTATGGTGTAGAATATGTGGGTTGGTTAAAGTTATATGATGAAGGAATTATTTGTAATAATGAGAAAAAAGTTATCATTTGATTTTATAGAATTATCTTATTATACATTACTTATGGCACTGAATTGTGTTTTTTGGTACATATGATTTTCGACGTTCTGACCGACTAATCTAAGAGGTTTGAACCCATCGTCATACATATTCAAACTAGATAAAGCCTTTTTTTTTTTTTTTTTTTAAAGTTGGCATAGCCATTTTAGCATTTTTGCATCTAGTAAAAATTAAACATGACCTCACACATCTTAGAGTGGTAGTTACAAGTCCTCGTATCTTTCTTTCTTGGTCTCTACTTGGCAAATTTAAGATCTTCATATTGGCCCGTGCGTGAATATGCTACATTTTAATATGAGCAAATTACCAAAATGAACCATTTCCACTACTCATTTACGAATATGAACCTCGCTTGTATTGTTTACCAAAATGAACTTTTTCGACTAAGAGAGAAAACATGGCATGGGCGAGAGGCTAGGCGAGATTGTGTGGGCGTGGGTGAGTGTCTGGTCGAGGAAAAGAGGCTAGGCGAGATAGTTGGGGTTGGCCGAGAGGCTAGGCGAGAACCTACATGTTTAGGCGTGGCTTGGGCGTGGGCGAGATTGCTCTGCCAGGCGTGGGAAATGTGAGCTAGGCGAGGAAAGGTGAGCCTGCGCGTGGAGTTAAGGCGAGGAAAGGTGAGCTAGGCGTGGACCTAGGCGAGGGCCTGGGCGTGTATGGATATATCTGCTTACAATCTGATGCATGTTCATGTTTTGGTTTCAGGGTAGAAAGAGATGATACCATATTCTACAAGACTCAAATTTATCTAGCAAAGTCAAATATAGTGTAGCTGGCTACTTGTTGGGCTATGACTACACCTATCTGTCAAGTTAAATCACTGCAGAACACTGTTGATAGTTTTCCTTTTTTTGGCTCACTTTTAATTCAAGTAATTTGAAGATAAAGAGCAGCTTGAAAAGAGAAACAAGAAAAAAGAAGGGTTAATAACCTATTAAAGCATCATATTTGTCACAAAAAGCAGTTCGACGTAGCAAACAAAAAAAATAGCCCTTTTGGCTATTTGACCCGACTATTTTGTCCTTTATAGGCATTTTACCACTTAGACAACCGGTATCCGGTTCATAACATCCAAGTCAGCTACTTTTAGATTTCATCATTTCCTTACATTTCAGCTACTTTTACATTTCATCATTTCCTTACATTTCATCATTTCCTTACATTTCAGCAAGACCCCTCTCCGTGTAGTTAGGTACATTTCATCATTTCCACATCACACAAGTAACCGGTTATACATTTTACCACTCACCAACCATCATATCCCCATTTCCGACCAAAAACCACCACCGGCGAACCACCGTCAAAACCATCATGTTACCGCCGGATCTCCAACCACGCTCCTTCCGTCCGTACATCTTAACCTCAATCAGCGCACCTACTTTCATATTTTTTTTTTATATGGGGAGATGGGTAGAAAAGATAAAAATACGAGGAGAATCAAAAGACTTGTTTGGGGCAAAGATACGAGTAGAAAAGATGATACCGATAGTTGCTCCTGCTGAAGCTGTGATTGCATTTGACCCGTTGAGGGTGAAGGTAGAAGAAATGAAAGGGCAGGTAAATGTGGTGTTTCCTTTGGCAAACAAAGAGATGGATGAGCCACAAGTCAACTATTGGGTTTCATGGGTAGAGATAGTTGACCGGCTATTGTTTGGTGTGAAAGAGAAAAAAAAATTAAATGCTATTGTTTTGTGTGATGTGGAGTTTTAACCGGTTACTTTGGACTTTACCTGCTATTGTGGGTACTAAATATATCATAGAGACAAAATAGACAAGATAAGTGGCCAAAAGGGCTATTTTTTTTGTTCGCTACGTCGAACTGCTTTTTGTGACAAGTATGATGCTTTAATAGGTTATTAACCCAAAAAAGAATACCTATTATAAAGTTTCACTTGAAAAAAATGGTTGCTTGAACAAAGTGGGTTGCTTATTATTTTAAAGAAAAGAATGGATCTCAGTACTTTGATGTAACACTTTTAGTTCGTTTTCGTAAATCTTTTTTTTTTTTTTTTTTTTTTTTTTTTTTTTTTTTTTTTTAAACATATTGGATTTCACAAACACATCAAACCATAGTGTAAATGGGGCGTATGGCTTAAGGGTTTTAAAGAGAGAAAGTTTAGAGGTTTAGGAAGCTAGTGAGAGCAAGAAAAAGTATTATTATGAGCTTCAACCCTCTACCTTGGGAGGTAGATGGTATTTATAGTATCTTACAAAATACGCCTCCTACGGGCTGTGGATCAGGCATATAGTGGGTAAAGACTCGTCCGTCCTCCACGGTGATACTTAACTAACTACTAATTAACATTAAATAACTACGACTACGAGCTTTCTAACGATTACATATACTTGAGGTGACCGACACTTTAACAACTGGATTTTCTAAATCCTAACATTGTTCAATCTCGTAAACAAGGTGTTTTATTGGGTTGTATTAGTGATTTACTTTTTTAATATTCCAACATGTAATGAGATGGTTATCACTTATCAATTCAGAGTTGCAAAAAAAATGCCTACAAGGCCGATTAATCACCGCCTAAGCGCTACTGGGCCACCAACCTTGCCGATTTGTGTAACTAGGTCAAACAAATCGGTCAATGGCGATTACCGACTGTCAACGGTGGTCAAACTTGCCGGAAACTTGCAAATCTCGTCCGATATACCCAAAACTTATCGTGAAAAATTTTAATCACTTATAATTTTTGTTTATATCAGTTACAAGATGTTTTTCAAAGAAAGCTCTGTCGAGAATACTCAAATCGCGCCGGAAATACCCAAAACTTGCCGAAAATGCCAATCCAATTAATCATCGATTAATCCCGCCTAAAACGATTACAAGCTACAGGGGGTCGACCGCCCGACTACCGATTTATGATATTTGCAACCTTGCTTATCATCATGTAATGAGATGCATTGACAAACAATTAGTAAGTTCTAATGGTTTGTAGCTTAATTGATAAGGGTTCAAAGTCAATAATACAACTGCATGTCTACTTTGTCTAAGTTACTGAAATTTTTACGAGGTTACTGTTAACCGTATATTCTAGATAAGCTCAATTGTTGTCATTAGTGGATAACCACAAAGTTATTAGTTGTATAATTACATTGATTAACTTTATCAGTGGGTTTATGCTGTTGGTTTTATGGATATAAATTAATAGTCGTGATTAGGATCGAACTCGAGACCACGTGATTCCACACTTTACTTATGAGAATTAAAGTTAATAATTAAATGTAAATGTTATATTTATTTATTAATTACAAGAAATAATACGGACGTTAAGTTAATTAAGTGTAATGAACTAACGGTCGTTAAATGTAATTGGAAAGGACTAGATTGCAAAATTAATATTGGGAAGGTTCCGGAATCCCTTGATGATCACTCAACCGATCGGCCAAGGGCTTTTCCCAACCCAACCCAAACTCAACTTGTTCACCAAGTTATATTGAGTATATAAACAAGGCTAGGGGTCTTGGTTTTGCATCTCTTGTACTCATAAACTAAAAAACCTAAATACTTTGTGTGTGTTTTTTGCTAGAACTGATCGTACAACCTCTTTAGGTGTCGATCCACATCTTTCCCAAAACCAAATTGTTTTGTTTAATTAAAACTAGCATTACTTTAATTTGATTTAGTACGTGTGCACAAGAAAGTGGTACTAACACATTATTGTTAGTATTCTTGGATTGAATTTCAAAATCGGTAAGGGGTAATTCTTATAATCCTATAAACCTTAATTATGGTTCATCACTTGCTATTTTTGTGGATTTGATTCTTGTTCGGCTACAATCAATAAAGGTACGCATACTTTATGTTTTGTTAATTAATTATTCATTAATCTTTCTTATACGCTTCCGCATGTATTCTTTGATGTATTTGTGTTTTATATTTGATTGTCATGATATATAATTGCAACAGTAGCATCACGAGTCATTGGTTTAATGAGTAATCAATTACTAAACACATAAAAACGAATATTGTATGTTGTTTGATATGATTCTTCTATGGTTTTGGTTATGATTATGTAAATCCTTGTTTTAGGGTTAGGGCTTTTGCCCTAATTTGGTTTAATTTTTTTTATGGATCGATTTTAAATTTTTTTTGGGGCGTACCCCTTATTTTTTTTAGTCGATTTATGTAAAAAAATTTAGGGTTTGTATATTAATTGTTATGTTAACCATATCGAAACCTATAACTAATATATATGTTACGGGATAAATTCATGAATAATATGTTATGTGACATGGAATTGTATGTGATCTTGTGACTTAATTGAATAATTGTTATGTTATATATCCATGATGATACATGCATGTTCGTCATTGATGGTTGCTTGAATTTTTAATTGTTAAGATATTTTATCACATGTTTGGTTTTGATAAATCTTGAATTGGGGAAGACTCCAATAATATATTAATGAATCAATTATGTGCAATTTGGTATATTTTTAATTATTGCTTACGCAGTCGATTCATCGATGTATGTGGCTCACTTTCAATTGGGAGAGTGAAAGCCCTAGTGAAATATATACGTTAATTAACCTAGACATTGATTATTAATAGATTTTATCAAATGAGTTGCATGTGGCTACTTGTTTACACGTATTAATTCTTAGTTATGTGCGCATTGTTTTAATTATTTATTTTTTATTTGTTTACTTAATAATAATAATAATAATAATAATAATAATAATAATAATAATAATAATAATAATAATAATAATAATAATAATAATAATAATAATAATAATAATAATAATCGGTCCAACTAAAAGAATCAGTATAAAGATAACACAAAAAAGGTATATAATGATGTTCAATTGTAGTATCGTCAATAACGTTAAAGGTAATAAAATTTTGATTTGAATTTTTGAACATCTGACACACCGCATACTATCTGATAAAATCATAAACAACTATGTCACTCATGACCAATCATGCAGTTTGGTCCATCCATTTGGGAACTGAGTAAGGTTTGGTTTTGTAAAATGTATGAAGACGTAACACGTGGATAAAAACGGGTGAATACCAATAAAACATAAGAAACACGGAGGAACACGTATAAAATGGATAAAAATAGACGAAGACGTATAGAAATGAAAAAAAACATAGAAAAGTAGATGAAAATGGATTCAACCATAAAAAAACAAACAAAAACATATAAAATGGAAGAAAACGGATAAAGGCGGACGAAAACGTATAAAAACAGACAAAAAAATATAAAACAAACAAAAACGTAGGAAAAAAGGGCGAAAATGTATAAAAACATATTAAAACGATTGAAAACGTAAAGAACATATAAAAACATATATCTATACTACATATAAAAGAAAAACGGTCAAACCTTGAAAAGTGAAATGTTGAAAGTCAAATGTAAGAGAAATATACAGTGTAATTAATACTCTTATTAAAACACCCTATTACTTAAAAGTACAATAATTTATTCACATTTTACAACTAATTAAAATCATATCTATACTACATATAAAAGAAAAACGGTCAAACCTTGAAAAGTGAAATTATGAAAGTCAAAGGTGAGAGAAATATATAGTGTAATTAATACTCTTATTAAACACCTCATTACTTAAAAGTACAATAATTTATTTACATTATACAACTAATTAAAATCATATCTACCAAATTAAAAACAACTAATTAAAACACCCCTTACTATAAGTACAATAATATTTTCACAATGTACAATTTAAACAAGTTACAACATAATCCAAAATATAAATTAATTAAACACACTAATTAATGTTATTTTTAAAACACCCTAAAATGAAAAGTACATGTTGTTATACACATTATACAAATTAATAAAATACACAAACCTTCATACAAGCTAACAAGTTGATGGTACATATAGTTTTGACAATCGGACCGGACCAATGGTTGAAATCGATACAAACTGGTGAATCAGGTCTCATCGAAATTCTATTTCTTTGGTTAATCGTCACAGGGTACCCGACGCTGCAACGCGCGAGTACCCTGCTATACAATATATCTATACTACATATAATGAGTGCATGGTCAACTATTGAAAAGTGAAATCTTGAAAGTCAAAGGTGAGAGAAATGCATGATGTAATTAATACTCTTATTAAAACACTTCATTACTTAAAAGTACAAGAATTTATTCACATTGTACAACCAAATAAAAGCATATCTACCAAATTAAAAACAACCAATTAAAACACCCCTTATTAAAAAGTACAATAAAATTTTCATAATGTACAGTTTAAACAAGCTACAACATAATTCAAAATATAAAATAATTGAACATACTAATTAATGTTATTTTTAAAACACCCTAAAATGAAAAGTACATGTTATTATACACATTATACAAATTAATAAAACACACAAAGCTTCATACAAGCTAACAAGTTGATGGTATATATAGTTTTGAAAACCGGGTCGGACCAAATGGTTCGACCAGGAACCGGTGTCACCACCGGTTCGGCTAACCAATAAAAGCCATCCGAAAATGAACCAGAGAGGACCCGTTGAAACCGATACAAACGGGTGAAATTAGGTCTCATCGAGATCTATTTATCCGGTTAATCGTCACAGGGTACCCGCCGCTGAAATGTGCTGATACCCTGCTATACTATATATAAAGAAAAAACCAAAAAGTAAAAAGTGAAAAGTTGAAACTAAAAAAAGAAATGTTAAAAACATATATTTCAAAACGAAACTATTAATACACATAGAAAACCGGGTTGAACCGAGACGCTTCAAACCCGGCGGGTTGACCCGGTTTAATTTGACCCGTTTTCGACCCAATTCATCGGGTTGAATCGGTTTAAATCGACCCGTTTTTCGACCAGAACGGTTCAACCGGTTGAACCATCCGGGTCGAACCGGGTTTCAAAACATTATATTTAATCTCCAAATCTTCAAACTTTTATTATTTTTTGTTTATAACCCATAAACTTTTTGTTATCACTAAACGATCTTTCGCTATAAAATCCCGTTGCTATGCACGGGTACTCGTCTGGTTAAATACAACGAAAAAAGGATAAAACAAATATGAAATGGTATATTTACACCAATGGACTCTTAGTACAGTTCTTGGAGCGTTGCTTTATGAGGCAAAAGATCCAAGATCGATCTCTGGCCTTTTTTAATTTATTTCAAAACAATTGTCGTTCGTCCACAAGACTAATCGTGAAAAAAGAATTTTCCATCCTTAGTCTCGACGACTAACGGTGCAAATATTTTCTCTCGTGTTAGAAGATAACGAATAAATAATTTGCGCTGTTAGTCCTCAAATTAACGGAGAGATATATGGTGGTTAACATTTATTAAAATAGGGATGTATATGTATCAAATTTTGAACGGGAGATGTATGGTATGAAATGAGGTAAACCACATGGATGTATTTTAGAGTTACAACAATAACAACAACAATATCATCATCAACAACAACAATAACAACGACAATAACAACAACAACAACAATTGGACCAACTAAAAGAAACAGTCTAAATGTAACACACAAGAGGTATATAATGATGTTTAATGGTAGTATCATCAATAACATTAAAGATAATAAACTCTTTATTCGAATTTTGGAACACCTGAAACAACGCATACTATCTGATAAAATCATAAACAAGTATGTCACTCATGACCAATCATGCAATTTGGTCCATCCGTTTGGGAATGGAGTAAGTTTTGGTCCCACATAAAATCCAGTATCTCTAACTAACCAGAAACAGGTTCGTGCGTACCGAATATTCCATTTTGAGCAATGTTTTTTAACAGTATCATCGAATACACCGAAAGAAGCGGTCCTTGAACCATTCCATTGAAAAGAAGCATAGAAAAAGGTAGTTCTCGATACGTTTTCACAAAAACTCCAGTTTTCATTTTCGTTAAATGCAAGAGTATGGTGTCCTAGATCATCATCCTTTGATTTTACAGTGACATCGATTGGATCATTCATCGCATTATAGATGTAGACGGCAAAAAAATCCCACAGACAAACCTTTCTGGCATTAGCTGTCAGAGTTTTCGCTATTGGAGATGCATTTGTGGTGAAAACAAGGTAAATGAACAAGAAAATAAATGGCTTCATGGGTGTGTTGAATAGGACTATGAACTTAGACGAAAACGGTTATATTATATAGACAAAAAAAGGTTGGTTCATTATTTTTAAAGTTAATATTCTTCCTATATATATTATCGAATTTAATCCCATGTCATAAATGTTAAGTATTAAAGCTATAAACATTTAATATACTCTTTCAAATTTGAAATACAAAGTAACTTTTGCAGATGTGGTGAGAAAAGGACGTGAAAATTCAATTCGAAACGGCTTTGGATTGTCTAGTTAATATGGAGTATTTAATCACATTAAGATTTATTCCATTGTCTCTTTAAATAAGCAAAATATTTAATTATATGTTATGACAATTCTTCCTGTGGAAGAATAGCGTCGTATCTTAACTTATACCAGCAGAATTCCTGCACGATATAGCTGGGCATACTTTGTGATTAAAATTTTTCGGCTAATAATTTATTATATTTGTACCTTTTTTCAGGAATAGCTTTACTGATTAGTTTGTTCATTTAGGGATCATAAGCAATGACAAAATTTGGTGAAACTTTGCACGAAATATGTATAATCGTTTCTTTGTTTTTTTTAGTACCTTGCTTGGTTTGTAGAACATATTCTTTTAATTATATATTTTATTTTATTTTTTGAAAGAGGGTTTTTAAAGTATTATTAATTAGTAACTTGCATGACTTGTATTATGTATTTTAGTACTTGTAATTATCACTAAATGGGTGTTTTGTGTGCATGAGAAAAACCTGTTGTACTTTTAGCTTTCTTACTTGTAATGTCTAGTTTTGAGTTTTAAATATGTTATGACATTTGATTTTCAATTTTAAATAGACTAAAATACACCGTTGGTCCCTAATCTTGTCCCGAAATATCATGCTGGGACAAAACTTGTCTTTTTCATCGTGGGGAGTCCAAGACAAGGTTTTTGTAGGCTAAACTCGTCCCTTGACCATTAACTACGAGGTCAACGTCTGATTTCTGTTAGTTAATCGAGGGTATTATAGTCCATACACATTTATACCACACCTTAGTTAACTCTAACCTAAGACAATTTCACCAACACAGAAAGGGGTGATTATTTGAGCTAATTATACCATTACACCTGACATGTTAAGTATGACTTTATAAAAGTCAACTGATAAACAATGTATAATCTCACAGAATTTAACCCATAAAACGAACAAACAAATATTATACATAACCAACTATTTAGCAAGTTGACTTATAAAAGTCAACTATATGTTCAATGTTTGATGCAACTGGAAAATAACTGAAACTAGTGAGTCATTGTCTGATACATGGTTCTACTGACATTTCACAAAATACAAAAGATGATGTAGTTTCCACCGCAAAACGTTCAACTGGTGAACCTTCAAATGATCTACACTCTAGTCGTGGATATCCATAAACTGATGAGCACAAAAAACATGAAACTTAAAGTGATGATGATACGTCTACCTTGTTTGCAAAAACAAATATGCAAACAACAAACATATAAGTTAGGTACTGTACTATTACAGCTTAAAAGAATTAAACACATGACATGGTATTCATCATTGAAACATCACCTAGGATGGCCTTTGGTGAAAAGTGCAAAGACGCAATTTGTAATCCTTTCTCTGCTTCTAAAGGGTGTCTTAACATCGCTAGAAACATCAGCAATAACACCACCAACCCTTTTAGTCTTCCCCTTCCCATCAAAACCAGCCAAGTTTTCAACATCAAAACCTTCAAGCTCAACCATTTTAGCATTCCCCTTCCCATCAAAACCTCCCTTAAAATGTTGAACAACTTATTTCCCCTATTTTTGTGCAAAACATCCTCTTCCTCAAGCAGCTTTCCTTTTCTTTTAATTTTCTCCATTTTTTATCTACACCCCCTTCTTCCTCTGCAATTTTTTTCCTATCTAACTCCTGCCATATACGTCTAGTCCTAAAAGGTGTTGGACTAACCATTCGAAAGTTAGCATTTTGCTCTACCCAGCCCACAACTTCAAAACTTATGTTATTTAAGTAAAATAGTGCTAACTTTTAGGGCTTGTGTGCAACAAAGATATCAGTTGACTCATGTGTTTCAGAAAGTGCAAACCAAGTATGAACATTATCATTGGTATGAATCAAATACAAACCATTTTCTAGGGATTCTTTAGGATCACAGAAAAAGAACGCCCATTTTTGTTCATTAATTTATGATAATATATTATCAAGGCTTGAACTAAAAAGGCACACAAATTAATTAATGAACCCCCTTCATACCTAAGTGGGCTATAATCAAAAAACCCATTACAGGGGATTCTGAACAAGACCTCATTTTCTTCTTCTTCCTGAACATCCTTAAATGTTGACACGAATATTCTTCTGTCTTTCATGGTTTTACTTTGTGTTTTTACAAATGGGTTTGACTTGATGTGTGTTTCAGTACATGAGTGTGGATGTATTTTAGGTTTGGTTTGGATTGGGTTTTCTTAATTGGGTCGGGTTATTATGAGAGTGTTTATGTTTTCAGATCTTATTAGTTGGGTTTATTTGGTGTTTGGCATTACATTAATTGTGTATAAGCGTATCACGGAAGGCAAAGGTTAAGTTTCAGGGTAATAATTTTCATATATCACACTTTTTTTTTTTTTTTTTTTTTTTTTTTTTTTTTTTTTTTTTTTTTTTTTTGAAAGGCTTTCATATATCACACTTGGTCCCTGAATTTGGTCAGTTAGCCGTTTTTGCACTTAAAATTCCAGCGTATTTTTATTACAGGAACTTGACTATTTGTCTTTTTACTAACTTCACAATTAGTCCTTTAATTTGGAAGGTCTCATTTTTTTGCTATTTGTGGGTTCATAATCCATACCATTTGCATACCAATAATCAAAAGTACATATTCTCACAAAATTACAACAATCTCTAAATGGCTAACTTCCCCCGTCTTCAATAACTCACCAAAGCTTCCAACTCTGTCTACATGTTTGACTCGATTTCTCTCTTTTATCAGAGAGAAAACGATAAGGACATGCAGATTGCTAATGGGCTCCAACAGACTTTCTCTAACTTGATTTTTGGTATGAACGAAACCCAAGAATATATCTATGAGCTCGAAGGCTATCGACCTTCGGTGACGACCTACAAGTTTCTTGTGGATCTTTGCAAGAAGCAAAAGGCAAATGCATTGAAGGCCTTGGAGATAAGGTAGGTGATCTGTGAAATATACTGTCAGGTGTTTGACAGGAAGAACTTCCTTCAAGATCTTAGGAAGGCAAAGTGATGTGAAGGGAAATCAAGTGCTTATGTTGTTTTTTTTTTTGAAAAAAATGTACTTAATTTCATGTTTAATATGAAAATAATGAATCTATCTTTTATGTTCTTGTGTTATAAGTTGTTAATTTTGTATTCCTCTTTGATTAGTGTTATATATGTTTTGATTGTATTGGGTGTTAGTAGAACTATGGTCCTTGCATAAACAGTGTAAGAATATATGACTAAGGTTTTAGTCCCCTATCCTTTCCTTACATTTGCATAAAGTTATAGGGAGGACTATATTCTCACATTTTACCCCAAATTTGAATTCATAAACCTAAAGCCTTAATTAAGTGAAATTGCAAAAAAATGGGTAAATCTAGATCTCGTAGACAGATTAAATGCTCCAATAGTCAAACGGTTGTACATAATAAGTCTAGGTGTCACAAAGATCATGTACCCAAACCACCGAAGGAAACAAAGGTGCGAGGTAGAAAAAGGCATTCTGATGGCATAAGGCAACATGTATTCATTAAATTATCATTCGCATAACGATTGTTCTTGTGTGTCTACATTGTAGTTGATGTGCAAATCTATTACTTTTGAAGTGGATGGATGAAAACGAGATAGGCAGACTATGGAACAAGTGTTTTTTGAAGCTCTTTACGAGCAAGAAGAAGAACACACAATATTGGAGGAAGATGAAGAAAAGACTAGGATGGATGAACAAGCATTCTAGCAGTTTTTGAAAGAGGAGAGAATGTACAAAATAATTGAAGAGAAATGGAAGAGGAAAAAATAGCTAGAAGAAGCAGAGTTTGAGGCAGCTAACTATGGAGTGGCTGTGGAGGATTTATATCCAAGACATCCATATGTGCTGGATAAAAAATGTTGATTTGCTGTTAGTAGGTTGTAGCCATTTGTAATTTGGACACCATCATGTTTGAAATAAAATAATAAAAAACGTTGAGGTGTCATCCTTCGGTTGGTAATTCCATGAGGCCCCATAGCTTCATTCTCTTCTATCAGCTCCCTACGCTTCATGATTCATGTCTTCAGATGCTCAATGCACTGAAGAACTAGCTTCTTCAGAATCCCTTCTTGGGCAGCCTCTTGTTCAAACCAGATAGCCATACGATCATTCAAATTTGATGAATCAGCAACCTCCATGAGTTCATTCCAAATGGGGAAATCTGCCATTGGAAAATTGTTTGTGTGTGGAAAAAGTGGTGGATGGGGTTTATCGTTTGGTGTGCACTAGTTCATATCGTCTCCGGTAAGAGACGGTCAATTTTCTAATAGTGATTTTTTTTCACACTCGGTCCCTGAATTTTTCTTGGTTCCCGTTGTCATACTTAAAACTCCCGCCCAATAATCACTGTAAAATACACAATTGGTCCCTCAAGTTGCCAAGTTACGTATACTACAACTTAGTTGAAGATTAAATACACAAACCATTAGAAGTTTGACTTTCTTAAGTCAAACTTCTAAAAATATCAAATTATCAATAAACTCCAAAACAAATATTGAGTAATGGCTTTGCAATTTTGAGTTTACAAGGTCAAATATTTGAGTAATGGTTTTGAAATTTTGACTTTACAAAGTCAAATATTGAGTAATGGTTTTGCAATTTTGACTTTACATAGTCAAAATGAAAATACTACCTACAATCAAATTGCCACAATCAAATTAAAATGCTAAATGAAAGTTTGACTTTCGATTGTCAAACTTGCATCACCTACAATACGCACAAACAACAACATATGAACAAGCTAATTTTAACAAAACCATATAAACAAATAGTGTACCAAAATACCAAAACAATTTTGCAACATTAATTGTCATAGGGTATTCAACCCATACATAAACTACAACCACTGAAAGAAATTTACCATGGCTGTAGGGGAAGCTCGGTGGAGTTTCAACAGCTTCCTAGCCAACTCCCAATTGTTCTTGATATTTTCATTCCCATCATGACTCCTATCGCTGAGCCTGATATTCATTGTCTTTAGCGACTGAGAACACGCAAGTATAAACTTGATTAAAGTTAATTCATGCTCTGTTCTGGGAAAAACTCGAAACACCACAGTCTGTAGCTTGCCATGGCTGAATGTGTTTCTGTCTACAACATTGGGAAAATTTTTCCAAAGGTAGAACACTAAGCGTGTTTGCAGCCTGAAAAATCAAATAGTGTTGAGAGATACACAAACATGGCAATTTAGGAATGTTTATTTGCTACATATGCATTACTCCAAAACACTTACTCTGGTATCCAACATTTCCAAATTTGGACATCCACGAATCATTTCAATGATGAACGATAACATAACAATATTCCCAAAATCGACATAAGACAGCTTAAGTTTAATCAGGGATATAAAGGGCACATTCATCCTAGAATTAGCTTTCCGTATCAACTACAACAAGTTATAAAGATTAAATGTCATTACTGTTACACATTTCGTTAACATTGTATAAGTGTAAAACTAAAATTGTTCTTACCGTGCAATCATCAAAGTCTAATGTAAGGGTCTCAATATTTTGAAGTCTTGTCAGCTGAAAGATATCGGATGTTGTGATTGTCTCACGACATTATAACGACCGAATCTCAAATCTAACTTCCTCAAATTCCTAACATTTGCAATATCCCTTAGTCTCATCTCGTTTGTACTAGGACGATTCATTTTAAGAGACTCAACTGAGGGACAACCAGCAATAAAGTCCCAAACTGTACCGCTTAGAAAATTGACATGAAACAATTCTAAGCTCAGTAGATTTGGAAAACCATGAAAATATTCCAGAGTAGCCAAAGAACAAACATGAAGCACCAGATGTTTCAACTCGCTACGAGAGTAAAGTTGGGTTGGGAACGTAACTGGTTCACCATGCCAGTTTGTTATAATCAGCTCCTCAATTCCATGCTCAGCCAAAAACAAGAGCCAATCACGAATCTCTTCATAATGAAACTCGTCTCTTCGAATCATTGATCTTGGCTCTACAACGAAGACAAACTTTCTTATTGGACCCATAAGCCGATTTAAGAGTCTAGTAACAAGCCTCCCATCAAACTCATATGTTAAATAATAAAAGAAATCCTCATCAACTATGACATCGGTGAGCAAAGTCCACTTAGACCTCCAGTTTCGCGCTAAACTAGAGGTTCTCACCGCTTCTAACAAAGGTAACCGATTCAAAATGTTAGTGATCACTACATCTGGCATGTTGCTAATACGATCGATCGACATGGTTTTGTTGGAAGTTGGGTTGGTCTTTTGAGTTCTGGAAATGAGGATCTATATTCTTGATTTCGATTTTCAGTTTAATGTTTCTGGATAATGGTGTATTATGATTGGTAAATTTGTTTGTTGGGTGGGTGTATTGGTTCCCGCGAAATTAAATGCAAGCGTATCAGGGAAGAAACGACTAGTAGCCATACTCACAATTGGTCCATGGGTTGAAGGCTGGGTCAAAAATATGAATGGTCTATTATACCCTTGAAGGAAATCCAGAAAATTAAAGTTGACTATGCCAATCCTGGTCAAGGGACGAGTTTGGCATTTAAAGGCCAAGGTTTGGACCTGCGGCGATGATAACGGCCAGTTTTGTCCCAACGAGAAGCGTATGACCAAGTTTACGGACCAACGGTGTATTTTAGTCTAAAAAAAACTCACCGCACCTATAAATAACATATCATATCCACCATTTTTATCATCTTCATCTCCTCCATCTTCCTCAACTCTCTATACCTTTATTTAAAAAAATCTCACGATGTCTCAAAACCCAAATGACGGAGGGTATTTCACAAACTTACTAAACTCAAACCCACCACAATACGGGGGTTCTTCAAACCCGTCTATCCATTCCTCGCAAAATTCCAACCAGTCTCCACAAGAAATTTTTCTTAACCAATAATATGCGTTTCAACAAGGATTCGCAAGTTACCCCGCCCGATTTCAATCACACAGTCTTTTAACCCGTCACAACCTCCACAGTTTTTTAACCCGTCACAACCTCCACAGTTTCCCCAAATGGAATCACAACCGTCCGATTCACAATTCAAAGTTCTAAAATCACGTGAACCGGCCAAAGGTAGGGGAAAAAGACGAAGGCAAAAAAACAAGCTATGGATTTGGACGCAGACGACGACGAAGATGTGGAAGTCATAGCTCAGGCAGACATGAGGAAGTGGAGCAAGTCTGAAAAATGGTTGCTTGCACAATGTTGGATAGAAATTTCCCAAGATAGAGATATGGGAAATGATCGTTCCGAAGATTTCTTTTGGAACGACATTCTCGACATGTTCAATGCTCAGACCACCAATGACCAGCGTGGAAAACATATGATAACTGGTACATGATCGAGGATTAACGGTGATTGCTAAAAACTCAACGCTATTTACAAACATCTGCAGCGTCGAAGTGGTGAAAATGACCACAATCATGTCGAGAATGCGAAAGTTAGGTTTGCGCAACGTTATGCTGGGAAGGAGTTCGTGTATGAAAAATGTTGGGAGATTTTGAAAAATTACCCAAAGTGGGATGCTGAAGATCCGATTGACATTACATGTCTCGAGGATATATTCGGCCCGGACAAACGAGCTCGTCCTGCAAGAGATGGCGGCAAACGAGCCGCAAAGAAACAAAAGTCGGCTTCAACGTCAAGCGCTGCGAGCTCCGGTGGGAGTCAATCGAGTTCTTTTTCGGGACATATATCCAAAATATATGCTCAAAAAGCCGACGCTCAAGTGGCTTGTTACGAGGCGAGGCGTGAGAAGGAAATTGCTATCCAAGAGATGAAGGAGATGGAGTTTCTGATGATAGATCCCAATTTGAATCCTGACCCGGTAAAAGCAGAGATCATCCGAAAGAGGCAGGAATGACTAATAAAGAAATATCACGCAAGAGATGACTAGGTTTCTTATTATTAGTATGTGTTGTATTTATTTTTTACCCGTATCATTTTTTTTCGTACCGTGTTTATTTTTCTTATTATTATGTTATGTATTGTATTTTTATTTTTAATGAAATGAATTTAGGGCGTGCTTGGTTGGGGGGTTTAGGGGGTTTAGGGGGTAGGGAATGGGTAAGGTATTCAAAAGGGCCCACCTCACTCATTATTTAGTGCTTGGTTAGGGAGTGCAAAGGGATTGATTACCCTGTAATGGGTAATGACCCATTATAGAATAAATTGAGGGGTAAGAGATTGATTACCCACCTCACTCATTCCTTTGCATTCTATTTCCCTTTCCCTTTACCCACTTTGAACCAAGCGGACCCTTAGTTTATTTGGAAATTTGAATAAAAAAATAAAGTGGTAGTGGTGGGCCCCAAATGAAGAGGTTGAGGTTTGTTATGAGGGAGGGGGTTTGTTGTTGTTAATTGTGGAGGTTTGTTATGTTGATGTGGCGCTGAGGTGGCAGTGATGAAGAGGTATGGCTATATCACCACACCCACCCCTCTAAGCATTAAAGTTATGATATGTACTGTGTATGTCCTTTCCTTGCAGGAACATTTTCAAAAGTTAAGGATTGAGAGCGCCATGGATTCCTTTGAGGCTACCTCTAACCAGGTGAGTTAGCAGTTTCTTATAAAATTAATTGTAATAATAATAGTCCATTAACTTTTAAAAGGTTCATATCAGGTTCAGTTTTTAACATATAGCCTCTAAGGAAACATGTATGGGTCAAAAGTCGGCCACAGTGTATTGTCATTGTCGTTTTTGCGGAAAATTATTTAATATCTAGGGTCTGTTCAATTTATGCAGTAAGATAATTAAAATGTGGCTCTTTTTTGTTGAATTCAGATATTAGTGATATTTGGTTTTGCAATTTAGACAGAAAGTTTATTTAAAACTGTTATTTCTATAGCTAAGTAAAGTATGAAGGAATAACATTGTTAATCTGATGGTAATGCAGTAAAGATGATGATTAAAAGAATATGAATTGATGAAGACTGTCCAGTAATTCATGGTTGGGCTGTTGGCCAAGAGAAGCAACTGATGCTGGCCATCAAAATATATAGGTATTAATATAGACCATGCCATATTTCGCCTTCAATGTTTTTATTCATCAAACTGTTACCACGTGTTTCAGCTTCATCTTATAATTTTCGAGTTTCTCTACATTAAAGGGTACGTCTATGCACAAATTCCGATGGCCGATGGCTCCATGAATGATTATGCATACTCACGACAGGTAATTTCACAATTGGGATTTTCTTTGCCGATACTTCTTGGGGATTTTATTATTTAACCTTCTTACGTTATAGGGTATACAGGGGACTGGATGTGGCGTATGCAGAAACGTAAACAAAAATCGAAGGATGGAAACTACTATAACTTCTTTCATAATACAGGATCACCGAATCCTACAATCATTCCTTTCCAGGTTTATATTAAATTTCATTCCAATCACTGCTACCTATACCGTTGGCTTTGAACGTCAAGTAAGTTTCCTATAATAAAACTCCCCTTAGTTATTTATATTTCATTCATGATAATAATGTAATCATATATGTCATGCAGCTCAGAAGTTAGTTAGCGATGGGATAGCATGGGTTTTTTTACACAGTATCAAGCTTAATGTAAATGACGACCACTGATATAATGGGTATGCAAGTTGCTTATACACATAAATAGAAGATACATTTATCTATTTAGTTAACTGAAATGTTGACATCAACAGCTGTTGCAGCATCACGACGTTCATATTCAAGCATGAGTTTCACGGGTCAAGAGTTCCGGATAGAACTAAAGAAAAACATGACTTGATATATCTCCATCACTATCATTACATTTTCACCTCCTACAGTTGGTATACCGTCACAGAAAATTGTATGTTGCATTGTGAAGGACTACGATAGCTAATGGTCTAAAAGTACGTATTTAATCTGTTCTGTGGAAAATATAATTTTTAGATATGAAACGGTGCCATTTAGTGTCTTTTAGGGCTCCCGCTACTTTCTTCAGCCCAACTGCGTGATCCACCGTTCTTCTTCTGGCCTGCTACCGCTTACTTTCATATACGTGTCTTCGTATTTGATATGTGGCGCGATAATTTCTGTCATGATTTTATGTAGGACCACACCTTATCCCATTTCCAAATGGATGCACCAAACTGCACGATTGGTCATGGGTGACATAGCTGTTTATGATTTTATCACATAGTATGCGTTGTGTCAAATGTTTAGAATTTTGAATAAAGAGTTTATCACCTTTAATGTTATTGATGATACTACCATTGAATATCATTATATACCTCTTGTGTGTTACCTTTAGGACTGGTTCTTATAGTAGGACCAATTATTATTATTATTATTATTATTATTTTATTTTTTTTTATGGAAATCACACTTTTATTAAAAACTCAAAGGATTACAAAAAATTGGTGGGGAGCCTCGAAATCAACTGAGCCCCCACACCTCTAGCAATGGTAAAATCAATCCTATTAAAGATATGAACTGCTGCACGCGCTCCAATGTCATGGGTCATAGAGAATCGTCGAATGCGCTTAAGTAGGGTGACTGCATCTTTCTCAAGTTCTCCAAAAGAAGAAAAGGAGAAAGGGAGAAACCCATATCCAATATCCGCACATTTAGCATCGTACTTGACCCGTTTACGCTGTGCAGCATCACTGATCGCCCGCCCTGGAATAAAATCGATCAACCCGGATTGCGTCAAAGGCGACGAACCTGTAAGATCAACACATACGTCGCGTCCACTATCCTAGGAGTAGAGTAATATGTCAGCCGGTCGCAAGGATCTGTCCTCATCTCCAAAAAGCCCAATATCCACCTCTTTGCGAGAGGAAATCCCTGAACGAGAGCATATATCAGCAAAAACATCGCGCACAAGGTTGTGACGATGTTTAATGCCAACAATACCCGCACACGAAACAGCGTGATCCCCGTAAATATCTCCAGGAAAAACCTTAGAGCAGGCAGAACACGGTACCTGAACAGTGAAAAGAGGGACACCCAAACGATAACATAGTACACAACGATAAGCCCTCGCATTCATAGTTTGTCCCAATCCAGATATCGGAGCCACCCTAAGCCAATCCGAGGTGTGATCCTCCTTTAAAGAACTCCATAACGCCATCTGTCGAGGGGAAAGGTGGAAAGTAGATTCAACAGTTTGGGAAACCCAACCGAAATATATATCTGCCAATTTCTTCATAAGTTTGGGGGCAGCGACCTCGGTAGGGTTACTCAAAAGGTCAATATCCATATTCACATTGAAAGTACATAGAGCATCATCAAAAGAGGGGCCAGCAAGGACAATACCCGAACCATGAAGAAGCTTAGTCTGTAAGCCAGCTGATTGAAGTCTAGAGGCAAGGAAGGCATAGTTCAAGACATCACTTGCAGAATATAAACCAAGTCCCCCAAAAGCAAAAGGTAAGGTGGCGAGTCTCCACTGCCAGTCACCAAAACCAGGTCCAGAAGCAGTGACAATACGCTCCAAAGAAGAACGAAGTGCCGCATCAAAAGAAACCCGAGCACACTCAAAGACCCGAGGAGAACATGTGCGCATAGAAAAATAGAGCTTAGAAATACCAGCACATGTACGGAGTAACAACAACTCGCATTGAGGGTCATTAAGTTTGGCAACTGCCTCCATAAGTTCAATAGTTTTAGCAACCCTTTTCAGGACCAACTTACTACCAAACTCAAAATCCACACTAACAGGTCCACCCAATAATTTAACACCATGCGAGGGGCGAGAAATATTAGGGGGAAAAACACCATCATACCTGCTTCTGGGGTCCTCTTGTGGCCAAAAGACTTCAGTTTTATCAACATTGAGGTGTATGCCACGACACGGTCCGTCAGCCATAATCAACTCTAAAACCTTACCCACAACCAAGGTATCACCAATAATAGTGCCATCATCCAAATACCAAGCTTGAAAAGAAAGATCAAAATAATCTCTTATTATTGTTATTGTTATTGTTATTGTTATTGTTATTATTATTATTATTATTATTATTATTATTATTATTATTATTATTATTATTATTATTATTATTATTATTATTATTATTATTATTATTATTATTATTATTATTATCATTATTATTATTAACCTATCATTTTTTAAAACAATCGCATCGTCTCCGACCCTTAAGAGTTCTTTTAAAAACATCTACCTTAGCATGTGCATTAGACATAAATGCTTTGGTCAAAATAAAAGGAATTTTAGTGTCATCGAGCATAACTAAAATGTTAAAGTCTACTAGGAAAACAATATAATTTTACCAAAATGTTTTCAAAAATTTCTTTACTTTTTTTTTTATCGTTTTATCAGCCAATTCAATACTTAGACGTATAGGATCAATTTCGCCTATACCTAGTTTGGCGAAGGTAGAATAAGACATTACGCTAATTACACTTGCCCCTAAATCACCTAAAATATTATCAAAAGATAAATGACCAATTAAATAAGGTAAAGTGAAACTTCCTAGGCCTTTCTCTTTTGATGGAAGCATGTTCTTCAATACAGTCAAAGATCAAATACAATCAAAAAGGGGAAATCGGTTTCTTTTCTAATTTTTCTAAATTTATAGAAAATGATTAAAAAGGGATGCAAGTACAATAAACTCAAGTTTACTAATCCAAATAAAAAAGGGATTTTTTTTTATCTTATTGTGTATCGTTTTGGCGGCATGGTCGAGTGGTAGGGCGGGGGATTGCAAATCCTTTTTCCCCCAGTTCAAAACCTGCCGCCTCATCAAAAAACGAATCGAAATCTCTTATTCTGTTCCGCTATCTTTTTATGTTCTGGGGATTTTGTAAAAGATTGGAAATCTTTGAATTTAAAATTCAAAGAAAGATTATAACGGTCGAAGCAAGACTTCCAGATTCTCTTCTACTGCTAATGTAATGTCTATTGCTTGGGTCTTGAATTACATTGGATAACCGGCCGATAATTCCACTACTAGTTGGGAAAGTACTTTCTATATTGTAATATACATATATAGACTCGCGAGAATCCCTGAGTGTTTAGGCATTCAATATTGTCACCATTTCTCCTTCCTAGAGCTTTGACTTGTTTTCCAAAAAGTCCTCTAAATTTCTTGTGTAATTAGGCATTTGTTTATGAGCCTCCACGTTCGAGATGTTAAAATGAAATTTATTTAAATCATTTAGAAATTTATTCTCCTTATCAACACTCTTATTTTCCACCAATCAGCTTGATAACACTAAATTTGTACATTTTAAAACACAATAACCTTGTATTAGTATTTTAAATGAACTTTGTGGGTGTGTTCCCTTTAAACCCTCACGAGACTTCACTCATCCACTTGGGACACCAAATGGTTTGAAAGGATTGTTGCATATGCTAAATGCAACCGTGATTCCTACGAAAGTGAGTTAGGTTTGTTTTTCATTTTTCATTTTGTTTTTTAGAATTATGCTTGTCGGTAGTGTGATTTCAGGAATTGAAGCTTGTTCATGATGCTTACACGAAGGCACATCTCTTTTTCGTGGGCCTTCTTTCTTTTTGGAGCAAATTTCAGGGAAGTTCTCGCTCTAATTCTACTTTTCTCTTCACCTTTATCTAATGCTTAGTACAAAAGGGACTTTGTACAATTCAATTGGGGGGAATGGAGTAGATTTATCTCTTGAACTTTATTTTGCCCTCATTTTTCTAGTTTATTTTGAAAAATTATGCCACTTTTAAATTTTGACATGTTTTTCTTAACCTAACTAGATTAGACCTTAGCCGAGCACATACAACCCTTAATATTATATGGTGAGATTAGCCTTATCCGTTTCCAATATTTTACCCCAAATCCACCAAATTATGAGTGTGCCGGTAGCTTGTAAACTTTAGAACTTGGCCTTTGCATCATTTCGAGACCATAGACGAGGTATGTTGAGTTAGCTCGACGTATTTGGATTTTTCAGTTTTAGAAGGCAATATTATATGATTATCACCCAAATAGCATACCATTGTGTGTCTATCGATTAGTTACCTCGACTTCTCGACCCCCATGTGAAACCCTTTTGTTGCACTCACCTTTAGTGCAAGATACCCCTAGATACACCCATCTGAGCCATTCCTTTCATTTTGGTAACCCAATATATTGTTCGATACACCTATACACCTTAGCCTACCATGTAGTCTTTATTTGTGATTGGGAAGTCATCATTTGCCTAAGTTCAAAGTTCAAGTGGAAAGGTTCGGAAATCACACTTTTGTCGATGACATATTCCTGAAGATCATTGAATACCCCCCGAATTCCCGATGTTCATCTCAAGTGGGGGGATATTATTGTTATTATTTGTATGTTGAAAAAAAAATAGTTGTTATGTTATTTAGTTATTGTAAAGTGCGATGTTATAAGCACTATGATATGAGCTTTATAGATTTAGTATCGAGGAGGCCACCTCGGTCACATTAGAAGATTGGAGTTGGTAATTTTGCCAACAGTTGGAGAAAAGGTAGTGTGCCCATCACGACGTCCTCTAATGACACATCTACCTAGTATTTCATGATTCGGTTTCTTGACTTCAGAGCTTGAACTTTGGGCAGACGGTAAGTGGTGATGACTTGGTTATAGATTTAGACTACCTGCTTGTTTTTTATTTTACACCATTTATATATCCCATGTCTTATCCTACCCTTTAGTCATGAAGCGTGTCTAAGTGATGCAACGAGCAATCTTTGGTGTCTTGGCCATGGATTTGGTCATGTATCATTGATTTTGTCCACTTCGCCATGACATGTTAGTAATGACGAGTCACCCCTTAACCTTTGTCGTATCTACCATTATTGCCTTCGAGAATTGTTTAGCCATTAACTTTATTGGTGGAAATTTGTGTAACCGCCAAGCTTCTGATAGAATACATGATATAACGGTGCGATTAAGTGATCACCCCGAAATTGACACTTAGAATAGTTGAGAGATTTGAGTGTTTCTTTCTCATTTTGTGAGGTGTCCGGCTTTGTTTTATTCTAGCATAAGGGATTTGTAAACTTATATTTTCCAAGTTATGGGAGATATCTTTTTAGGAATCTTTCTAATAAGGTCTACTTGAGGACAAGTAGAGTTCAAGTGGGGGGATATTTGATAACATAAAATAGTCCTGAATATTAAGTGTCAATTTCCCCCGATAATGCTTGTAATTTATATCATTTATATGGATTTACGCTTGTTTTCCATTGTTTTCCACTTTCAGGTAAATTACGAGCATTGGAGCTAAGAGACGCGGAATTGGAGAAATACCAAAAGATTTATCATAGTATGCCGACTTTGAAGAAGTTACGGCGTAACTCATCTCTCACATTACGCCGTAACTAAAGCGTGACTCAGAAAACCAACTCATCAGAAGGTTACGGCGTAACTCTCCCCAAAGACTAAGACGTAACTATATTATGTCAAATGAGGTTCCACGCCGTAACTATTCCACCAGCTACGGCGTAACCAATAAATATTGAAGATATGGCGTAACCACTCATAAGGTTATGCCGTAACCAGCAGATCTAGTGAAAAATACGAAGAAATTGAAGGTTACTGCGTAACTCTCATATTAGTTACGCCGTAACCCAGATCTGGCCTATAAATACCCCACGAATTCCAGAATTTCAAAGCATCCCATTCAACACACCACAACCAAAGAACGTGGGAAGAAGCCAAAGGCAGGTCTAGAGGAGCATACGGAGCTGTCTCCAAGGGAGAAATCACTCCCCTATGATAAGCATTAACATTTAATATTTTCATTACTTTCGATTCATGTATTTCATACCTTTGAATATTGAATTGATTTGTATGGTTAATATGAGCGGCTAAGCACCTCTTGGTGCTGGCCTAGTTATAATTCCTTAATTGTTTTATTTGCGTTTACATTACTTCCGTATAATTATTTCTAAGTGTATGCATGCATAGTTTATTGGTAGCTACCTTTGTTTCGGTAGTTTTGAATGGCGGTAGAGGCTATTTGCTTAGGAGATATGACCAACTGACCCTATGTGAGTAGACTGAGACGGAAATGCTAGGATATGACCAACTGAAGACCCTTTCTACTTGTGCGATTTGACCAATTGATCACCTACCGTTTGGATGAACTTAAGAATTAGGGGGTAAGTGTTTAAGTTGCTAACGCCCGGGCACTCACTATTATAAGTCTAGCATGTAGCGGTACTTAATGACTTAGCTTAGGGGACCAGAAACAATAGGACTTATGAGGGGACACCTGACTTCTCTTGTGGTGGCATCTTTGCTGATAGGTTAGGGCGAATTGACCAAATGATGTCCTCTCGACTTTGACCCCACCTGAAGTAATTGGAAGTAAGTAGACGTAGACATAACTAGCTAGGAGGATTAACTAAGTTAGCACCACTCTCCTCTATTGATTTATCCTTTACCTTTTATCTGCTTTTATCTGCTTTTGTAGTTAATTAAGTAATTCCTTATCGCAATCATTATTAAAATCTGTTACACTTAAACTTAGTAATAATTCAACACACATAGCTCTTGGGACGACCTCGGTTTTACCGAATACTACACTACACAGGACCGAGTACACTGCCCGTTAGTGCATTAGGGTAGACCATAGGTATAACGAGACTTTATAAATATTAAAACCTGGTCAGTAAAACCTGCATCATATATATATATATATATATATATATATATATATATATATATATATATATATATACAAAGTATGTATGTACATTTCTATATTATGTAAACACTATTACGTGTTTAGTGTTTATATAAAAATGTCTTTGGTTTTATATAACTTATTTACTAAACATATTTTGATATGGTTTTAATATGTTTAGTAAAGGTGTGTTAGTAAACTATTGGCTCAAACCTTTTACGTATTTTATTTGTTTCGTTAAAATGATTTTACATTTGTTATCGACAAAACATTAAAAGATTAATATAAATAAACGTTTTTATGGCTTATTTGTATTAACACATTCATATAAGCCACTAAAATTGACTTAAAGGGCTTAAACGCCTTTTATCAGTCGGGTTTTGAGTAACTCAAGAGGGTAGGTGCATATGGTGGAACTATACACGGTTAATTGGTTTTTCTCCCGCTTTAGGAGCCAAAGTTTTCTTGACAGTATCATAAGAAAATAACTGCACAATATTGTATAAGACCTCAAAGTTATAACTTAAAAAAATGTAGCATGTAAAAGTAAAAATTCATCAAATACACAACGAAAGTCCATAACCTGCTTCTAGTGTGTGTGCTATGAATATGGAGCATGTAAACGTATGATTAAAAGTGATCTTCCAAATATTGAGATTTTAAGTTAAAAAGCTGGTTTCTAGTGTTTTTAGTAACATGCATCTGCGTATGATAATCTGAATTGAGGGCCAAATAATTTATGTTATATTAGCTTTAAATTACCTATTACTTTGATAAATAAACATAACTTTTCAAACATTCAAGGCGTGGAATATGTTTATTACAAACTGCTTCATGGAGGAGAAAGTCATCCAAAGTTCCAAAAACAATCTATTATCTACTGTATCGTGGTCATTTCAACCGATTACCTTATAATGCTCATTGTTCAATATCACATATTCATTTTCAAAATGCACATCCTTAGGTTGCATTAAGAACACTCCAGAAGCACACTAATAAGTGCTTATGTAAACTACAGAATGTCATCAAATGCATAGCAACCTACACTGTGCCAAACTTAATCAACACTCACATATGAAAAAATAGCTATACCTCAATTGCTTTACTCAAAGCAACACGAATGAAATTGATCAAATTACCCCTGAAAAGGCCAGTCCAACCTTTGGTCTCCATAATATCTTTAAAACACCCTCATTTGCCACCACTTTCGGTACCTCAATAGTCATAACTTGATTCAAGTGTCGTAAAAACTTTCGGTAAAGACAAAAGTTTAACACCTTCATTATCAGAGCTCAATGAATCAGAGTCGATACTTCCAAAACTATCCCTTCCGGTATCAATGCTACTACTGCAACTATTATGCAATCTTGCATCATCTGCAATGCACAAAAAAGAGTAAGTAAATGATGCAAACTAAATTGAATGCTTTTCATTTCACAGTGAGAAAAAACTAGCATAGGGTCTCGGACCTTGTGTGGCCACATCGGGCTGTGCTATATGTTGAAAGACTAAGATCCTATACTGTTAACAGGTCTTAGCATTTATAATTTATATACTTAGAACAATAAAGGCTTTGCAAGCCATATTTGTAAACACATAAGCCTGCAAAGTTTTTACAGGTTTGTTGGCCTCTGGCACAAACCCATTAGACGACAGTTAAGTTAGTTTGGTAGTTATTTACAGTTATTTGTTGAAAAGGTGTGTATGTTGGTTCATGTGAACCATCACCAATCATACCTATTCATATTATATATGATGCTGTAATTATCATTTAATATCATCAATAACAGTTAATAAGTTAGTTACCTTTTTCTCTCCAATATTTCTATCTTTATTTATCACTCCGCACATTTTCTCTGCACTTATACGTTTCCTCAGTACACTCAAATCATTTGGCCATCATGGTAAACACAAACTATTATACTGAACAAAATTGGTCAAGGCTGCAAACACAAGGGCCAAGACCACTACAAGAATTGGCATCAGAGCCAAAACCCTGGGAGACCATTAGGGAGAAGGCTGCAAAACAGTTTCATTCACATATATCTAAGGAGAGAAAGGGAAGCAAAGATTGGAAGTTGTATCAAGCAAATATCTCAAGAATGCAAGGAGATGTTAAGAAAGAAAGTGGAAGGTATTAAATTATTCAACTCAATAATTCCACAAGCAGAAGCCCATGGTGTCACACAAAACAGATTGAGGAAGCAAAAATGTTTCAAATGCAGATAAAAAGGTCATTTCATCAGGAACTGCCCTATGATAAATAAGGATGAAGAACCTAACACCCAAGATGACTCTGTGGAATATGTAGAAGGCCTAAATGAACATCAAATACCATCTAGCCCCACAGTAAGTATCAAGTACCTTGAATCTATTCACTTTCAAACTAAATGCATGATCAAAGGCACTGACCAAGGCCATCGGGATAACATTTGGTACATCACTAATGAATTGAACATGCATTTATGTTCAACAGTGAATCTATTCTGCAAAATTAAAGAGGCCTTTGGTGTTAGTAAAATAGAAGAACAAAATAAGTTGTTAGTTACTTATGGAATAAGGGAAGTCATTGTTAGGAATGGAAATGGGAAATACCTCATTCTAGGGGTCCTTTATGCCTTGAAGTCACCTTAAATATCCTATCAATTGAGTTACTAGAAAAACAAGGAGTTGAAATCCTCTATGAGGACAACACATGCACACTATCCGTCTATCCTACATGTTTAGGGATCCGGAAAAACAAAGTTTTAGTGAGGATAGTTTAAGAACCAAACAATATAATTTTCTATAAAACTATTTTGATTCATTGGATGCAAGTAACAAAACTGTTAACCTTTCAAACCATGACAGTGAAGAAATTGAAATAAAGGGAATAGTTTACTTAACAAAGGTTACCACCTTCAATGAGTATATTGATTTCCTAAATCTAATTAGTCATGACAAGTTAGTTGGTCAAAAGTGGGATTTCTTTAGGAAAAGATTTGTTAAGGTTCTAAAATGGTTCTATGAGGAATATCTTAGAGGACCTCTGTCTGGTCCAATACCACCTACAATAGGAGGAGTCACAATACACCTAATGGATCTTTATAAAGATGTTGAATGTCTGGGAGGATACCTGCAAGTCTATTTTTCAAGAAACTTTGGTCAAGTGGCAGAAATACTAGGATTGTATCATACTGATGGAGAAGAGTTAAAGGAATGCTACAAAAAATATCTAGATGTCTTCAAGAGTTACTACAACACTGCAAGGATGCACAAGTTGGAACATGGAATTGTCCCAATCAAGGCCACAACCAATGTGGTTCAAGGCAAAGGATCAAATTGCCCTCAAAGTCACCATGGAGATCAGCATGATCATGTGACAACATCTACCAGTCAAAAGAACATCTACAAAGTTGAGCATTTTGGAGTAAAGTTGGAAAAAGAAAGTGAAAAAGGCAGTGCCTACAACCATCAATACCATGGACAATCCAGCACCACCAAAGACAAAGCAATCAAAGAAGAGACAATCAACAACTCAAGTGATGACTTATTCATCATAACCTAAAGAAAATCCAGAAGAAAAGATAATATTCTCTTGTTAAAGTCTATGATCTTAAGGGAGGATATGTTGGAAGATTAAGATCCTATACTGTTAACAAGTATTAGCATTTATACTTTATATACTTAGAACAATAAAGGCTTTGCAAGCCATCTGTGTAAACACATAAGCCTGCAAAGTTTGTACATGTTTGCTGGCCTCTGGCCCAAACCCATTAGACGACAGTTAAGTTAGTTTGGTAGTTATTTACAGTTATTTGTTGAAAAGGTGTGTCTCTTGGTTCATGTGAACCATCACCAATCATATCTATTCATATTGTATATATATGATGCTGTAATTAACATTTAATGTCATCAATAACAATTAATAAGTTAGTTACCTTTTTCCCTCCAATATTTCTATCTTTATTTATCACTCTGCACATTTTGTATGCACTTATACTTTTCCTCTGTACACTCAAATCATTTGGCCATCATGGTAAACACAAACTATTATATTGAACAAAATTGGTCAAGGCTGCAAAACAAGGGCCAAGACCACTACAAGACTATAGGCCACATATAAGAATCTGTCGTGATAGTATTTTCATGTTTGATTAAGTCAGAAGACGAATGTGGAGTTGCTCCAACATTGGTTACATCTGAGCAAAAAGAGTACGTAAAATGTATGCAGGGTTTATTTTGATTTAGTTTAAAGTTTCCTAAAAGAAACAAAAAATTTCACTACTAACAAGATTTGTGTAGCAAGAGACTTACATCGGCCAGCCTATTCACCAAGAGTATTTGCATTAGGGACGGTTACCAGTCATGATGTCCATGGGGTCACCGACAGCGGGAGCTGGGGCAACGACTTCAACGGGAACAACGATATCTTTGCTGCAAGTGCAAAAGCATTGATCAGAATATGGAAACTGTTTCCATTAGACAAGTACACAAACTATGTCTGTGTTTGATGAACTTTACTTACGCGGCCATATTTTATTGTTTAAAAGATCTTTGCATGAAACTGTTGAAAGAAGCAGGTAAATATGCCAGGGAAAGAAACAGCACGGCGGCAAAAGTTGATATGCCCTCACGGAATAGATAATGCAAAAATTAAACACAAGTATACAATGAAGCGACAATGTAGTGTGATAAGCCACTGTCCGTTAAACCTTAATTGTGACATTCATTAAATCACCAGAGACCACACATTCTTTAGGAGCTGTTTGTCTAAGCTTATTTGTTGAGCTTATTAATAATTTGATAAGCTCATTTTTTTTGGTCTTATGAGCTTATCCTTGTGATCTTATAAAGTTGATAAGCCCAAAAAATGGAGCTAATGAATTATGAGCTTTATCAATTTTTCATTAAGGGAAATGATAAAGAGACCTAATGAGGCCTAAACTAAGGTGTCATCCTTCGGTTGGTGACATCAAAAGGACCCACTTCTAATTTCACCAATCAGATGATGACACCTCAATTTAGGCATCTTTTTAGGCTTACCATTAGGTCCATATATCATTGCTCTTTCATTAAACACAAGTATACAATCAGGAGGGAGATTCTCTCAAGTTAGAAACACAACTTGACTCAAGTTAGGGACTTATGAACTATTGGATTTAATCCTTTTGATTTGAGCCAATGGCTCACAATCGTCTAACTTGAAGCAAAGTGTGTTATACAACTTGAAAGGATCTTGATCCCTACAATCAAGCTACAATGTACTTTAATAAGCTTCTACTCATTAGACCTTAGAAATGAAAATAATAAAAGAGAATTGATACCTACACCACATATTTTGATTAGGGCTGAGCGTCGGTCATAAACCGAAACCGAACCGAGAAAACTGAGGACCGAAAACAGTGAAAAACGCGAACCGAATGTTGTCGGTTCGGTTCGGTTCGGTTTTGTCGGTCTAGGTGTATTTTGGCATGTTTTTGTCGGTTTTGGGCCGAACCGAACTGAAACCGAAAGCATGTAAACCGAAACCGAACCGACGGGCTGTCGGTGCGGTTCGGTTCTTGTCGGTTCGATCGGTTTCGTGGTCCGGTTCGGTTTTTAACCTTCGATACTCAGCCCTACTTTTGATGCATACATCACAATTTGTGTATTACAATTTATACCGTACAATACTGTAATGCACAAATTATAATATCTATGTGATATGACTATCGCTGTAATAAAAACACCACAAATCACACATGCTTTACTTGCTGGGAATGCTTTGGGTAAAGACTAAAGAGTTGTTTATACTCTTACTGGCAACATTAAAGTCAACATTAAACACTTAAATAAATAAATAAAAAACGCATCAGTATTACACATTCGTGTGTTGACTTAAGCTGCTGCTAACTAGAAATTTTAATTTCTTCTTCGCTGTATGCATAAACTTATTATGTGTTTTATTCAGGTTACTTTGTTTTCTGAGTTTAAAGGGGTCCTTGGCATTGCTGTTTATGATTATCTATTTACCTGGTTGTTTAGTTGGGTTTTTATGAAATGCAGTTTTTTACAGTAGTTCAAAATGAAGTCTAATAATTATTTAATATTGAATTGATTCAGGGCAAGCCGACGTACTGTTTCTTGGATTGTTGACTACATAATTAGATTTCTGTCTTGGCTAGTTATCATAGATCTTCTGTTATAAGTTGTTTTTTGAACATATGTAGCTATAATTTATGACAGTTTATAGAAATTGTATGTGCTGGTGGTAAGGTATCACAGAGTGACTTTTTTGAAATCATACTTTGTCTTTTGGTTACTTGGAGACGATTTAATGCATTTATTCTTAGATTAGTGCTCTTATAATGTTCCAAAGTCGAACAACAGTTTCCACTTTTCGTAAATCGTATGAAAACAATCTACTTTATGCTGGTGAGTTTGTTTGGATAAGTTGGCATTGCCATTGCCATTGCCATCTTGGGGACCGTTGATTGATGGATGTGGGTCGATAATATATAGACACATGTTATGGTCATGTAGAGTGTTAAACGAGTTATGGATGTGGGTCGATATTAACATAAGTAAGCAGGAAATGGGAGGGGTCCTGCATCTTTGACTAGCTAAAAAATTACTGATTTTATTCCTTATTAGCATTTATAAGCGCCTACAACTATGAGAACTTACCTATCAAGTTATTACTTACTGAAATCAAGTACACGAAAGCGAGCGGTTGTATACTGCTGCCTCCCTCAGCCACCCGGCAGAATTGCCCTGCTCCAAACACACTCTATCATGTGAGTCTCAGCTCATATCGACAAGTACATAGCAATGCTACCTATTTTGGCTTGTTTAAACCTCTGTACGCGTGAATGTTTTGCATGATGTGCAGTTGGCTTATGACGGTCGTTTTGTTTATAGCCAGAAATGTACATGTTGGTTGTAAAGTTTATGCTTTACTATTCTCCGCCCTTATGCAACACCTAGAGAGATGGTCATATATCAGTATGAAGTGTTCTACTATGAATCCATGGCAAATACTTATGCAAATATCAATTGTATTGATATTGTTAATTTGCTATTGAATTTAATCTACTTTTAGCTATTGCAGTTGATAGAAGTGATTTGGTTGGTAGTGTTGAATTGTAGAATATATCACATTGTGTTTAAATTGCTCAATGCATTCGGGTTATTCTTTTTTCTTCTATTTGGGTTATATAAGGTAGAGAATCGCAGCTTTTAACAATCATCTGATGTTACATGAAATTAATGAATGCGCAGGCCGAATTATTGGCAAGGATAGCCAACGTTTTATCACCAAGGGCGGGTGTTTAGTGCGTGAATATGCATTTTTTTGGTGGTACTACATGGAAAAAACAACCGGATTTCTTGAAGACCGATATTATCTCCAAATGCGTGGTAACATTTTGGATGTAGATTGTAGTAATGTTTCTGTTTGTTTTTTTGTGAGTAATATAACTGATCAACCCAACCCGTGACCCGTCTGACCCGTTATTCAAAATGACCCATAGTTTAGAGTCACAGTTAGGGAATTTTATTGCTTTTTAACTTGATGAAGGTTTCTACCTTTCATTATATATCAGGAAAATTCAACCTTCAATCGGAAATGTGAGAGGTCAGTTCGTGCGATAGATTCACAGTTAGGGAGTCAACACAAAAATCGGCAATATAAATTGCATGTTCGTTACAAGGAGTGTCCTACACATGAGGAGGCAATGGTGGACCCCCCCACCCCCCCAAAGCGGTATTGAACTTCCTGACTGGGTTAAGCTTTGTCAAAAGTTTGCAAGTGAGAAGTTTCAGGTATAAAGTTCATTTTTTCTACAATTTGTAGTATTTTGTTTATGAAAATACTTTTTTAGTTTAGGATTAGGTACAATACGGTCCTGTTCTTGGTAAGTATTATCTAATCTCCTGTTTTTGGTACAATACAGTCCTGTTCTTGATTTGATCTTCAATATCATATTGTTATGTGATGATAATATCTTCATTAAGATTTGATCTTCAATAGAATGGGCAGCCATGAGAAATATGTTATACTTTTTTTCACTAATAAATTGATATTATATATAGAAAAAGTTATGAAGTGAAGAAACTGCTCTCACCCTTGTCCTCAAAATACGACATGTAGAAAATTCCACCAAGTAGAAATCGACTAGATCCTGGAAAGCAATTTTTTTATAGTCTAGATACACTAAGCAGGTCTTGTTTCACCTTCTCAGCCACATTTAACTCCCAGAAACACGAGCATTTATGATTAAAACTGACAGCTAGAAAACATTATTTTCTGTAAAGAGGCCTTCGGAAAGACTCCTACTTTATGAGTTCAGAAAGATTAGTTCAGAAAGGTCTCAACTAAATTTTCATATGCTCTATATCTCATGCTTTAGATAATCTGAGCATGCCACTTGTTTCAGAACCTTTTGATATCTCTAAATTTAAAATCAGGAATAAGCCATGTGTATAGCTTTCTTAGCCAAAATTATTCTTCTTTCTTTTAAAAGTAACATATTAACTAGTGAATTCTTCCATGTTGTCCAAATAATTTCTTGCACTACATAACTGACTGCAAAAGACGGAGTTTGAATTTGCTTATGCTTTCTTGTAGTGGCAACAATATGTATTGCCAGAGACAGAGTTTGGATTATGCATCTGCAATTCAAACTCGTAGTATTCATTTTATATCGGGTTTGGTGTATGACCATTCAATTAAGTAGTCATAATCATCATCAACTATTACTTCCAAAACTCACATCCAATGATCCAAACACCACCTAATAACCCAAGAGAAATACTTAGGAGACCTAAATGTATGTCATAGCAACGAAGAGCAAAGAATATAGCAACTATCTGTAATGTATTAGTCCCTCATTGACCCTAACTTACAAATTTATACTACCTTGGCCTCTTTATATGTCCCTTATGATGAAAAACACACCAACTGTTTTCGAATACGTCCATTTTAACCCATTTACTTGCATACAAATAACATGTATCATTTAACCTCTAACCTTTCACATATAATATTCTAGCATCCTGTGATGTCAATTTGATCATAGAATTCCAGGTGTAACGTATGAATGTATCATTTAAATTGGTTTTCCTTTCCTTTGCATCTTTTATAAAGTCAAATTTCACAAATGATTATTAATTTTTCGTTCATCAGAAAATGATAAGTAGTTCTGCGAAGGCTAAAATTCTGTTATGTTACTGCCCCTGTCTGTAAAAAGTATTATTGGTTAATTGTTTGTTTTACTCTTTTCAGTGGCACAACTGACAACAAAGATCAAGCTATGGTACAGAAAAGGAAGAAACAATTGAAGTACCTCAGAAGAACCGACTGGGATTCTTATTGCTTTTGTCATTCAGAACTTGGTCTTCGAGACACTGCAGATTACAAAGCCTAAAGTTACAACCTTCTGTTGCCTACTTTCTATTTATATGTTCAACATAATCATCGTCTATGCGCTTTCACTTAGTTTTCTATCCCCGTGTAAAGACAGTGTTCAAAAATTCATGTGCTCATGTGGGTATAATGTGTGTGCGTGTTTTATACTAACATTGTTAGTGTAACTTGTGTTCCAGTGTTGGATTTGTGGTTTTGTACACGGGTCATTGGTTTCTCTTACAATCATTGCTGCAGTTATGATAGTTGTAAAAACAATCTTTTTCTTCAAGATTCATAAACTTTAGTTTTTGTATACTCACTCTCTTGAATGCTTGCAGTGTTCTCCTTACTCGGATAATGATTTTCTTTTTGATTCAAAGGTAAAATTATATTACTCCAATCAATATGTACAACATATGAATAATAATACTGAAATGGACACTCCCAGATCAGGATACAACTAACAATATAATACCTCTAACTATCTGATAAGTCCTATCAGAAATATCAAACTCTAACAACATTCAAGCCACAAATTCTTCACAGCTGCAAATGCAATCCTCCACAAATTCCATCTGATAAACAAGAAAACTATACTCCCAAACACCCCTTTAGCCCGCAACCACCATAAAACAGCCTATCTCACAAGAGCAGGAATCAGTTTTCCTCTGTCCCAAGTTAATTTCCATACTTTGGCCACCTTTAAAACTGCTTTAGACCTCTTAACATTAAGACTTTGGATCATTTTGAAATGTCCTCGTATTTCTTTCATTCCACAAATTATACACAGTGGCTTTTGTGGCCAGTCCAGGAACTATTCTGCATGAGGTTCCATTAATTCGAATCTGCATTTCACAGATTGATGACTTTTGGATGGATTCTCGTTGCTGCTACATTCAACTTATGTGGCTTATTTCTGGCACTCCAAAAGTATGTAATTCTGTTTAGTCTAAGTAAAGGTTCATTCATTAGTAGATATTAGCTACTAAGTATAGCAAGAGAAAGGGGTTTGGCTTATTGGGTAATGGGTCAAAACAGGTTCGGGTCGAAACTTGTCATCTCCAATCTGGTCGGTTGATCCACTAACCAATTTTGCCAACAAAACCCATTCTCCTTTTAGCTTTTCTTTTTCTTTGATCCATTTGAGATGGTAACACAACCCGAATCATAAACGCATACGAGTTCGAAAGTCGAAATTAGTGCTTCAAGTTTCTTTTCAACTCCAACGATGTTGTCGTCAAAGTCACAATTTAGTGTCAATTTGTTATAAGTGATAATGGAAACCAGTAAGAAACTGCTCTTAATTTTTTTTTCAAAATCAATCTTAAGATCATTTAAAGCTTTCTGGAAACTATCCTCACAAAACTTTCCCTATTCATCCACCAGTCCACCACCAAGTATAACCATCACCACCAGTAAAAAAGGCCAGTCCAACCTTGATCGGTCTCCATAATATCTTTAAACAAACTAACACTTAAATTTACACTTATAGCATACTACTTAAATTTACACTTATAGCATACCACTTTAATAGTTTAATTTACACTTATAGCATAGTTGTGATTAAATTTACAGTTAAATACAGTAAACAAGCATTACATTCAAACAAACAAACCATCTCGATTGCTATACTATTTTTGTTTTACCATTACAATAATCGGTATTCAAACTCCCCATAGCAGTTGTAGTATAATACTATAATTTATTCAAGATAATAATCAGTATTACTCTCACCACCACCATCGTCACACACACACACACACACTCATATACTCTCACCACCACCATCGTCTCTCACCACACACACACACACACACACTGCACATTCCTTCTTCATTTCTTTCTACACCATGTCGCGATTCCTCCTCACCACAACCAACACCACCAACACTCAACCACCACCAGCTCACCACCTCCATTTCAACAGAACTTACAAGATAATTCTTGTAATCGTTGCGTGCGTCATCGTGTATGTGCTATACATACTAGCACTAGCTTGCTGGACAAGGATCCGCCGCCATGCACCAGCACCACCACCACCACCACCACCGGAGGGTCTCGAGATGGAAACATTTAGGAGACTGCCGAGAAGGCGGTATTCGGCTGACGAGGGTGAGGGTGAAGAAGACTGCTGTCCCATATGTTTGGAGGACTTCCAAGAGGGGGAAGAAATAAGTGAATTACCACCATGCAGACACAAGTTCCATGTCACTTGTGTGGAGACTTGGTTTGCTTCACACACCTCCTGTCCAACATGTCGCCGCATAATAGAATTAGTTGAATAGTCTTTTATTTTTAGTATTTTATATTAATTAAAGTGGGAATTGTAATCTTATTATTTTGTAAATAAATAAAAGTGTTTAAGTCTCATATATTGTTGTTACTAGTTTATTGTTGATTCGTTGCTTGTGAGTGGTGAAAATAAACACAATATCAATATATTAAACGTAAAATCCAACAAATCAACTTTTTAGGAAAAGGATTAACGTGCCAAATCTCACGAATGTGATAAAAGTGATACCGGGAAAGTGATTTTGGACTTGAATTGGTTTTGTTGATTTTTGAATTTGAATTACGTTTTCTACAAATTAATGAACGGGAAAGTAATTAAGGCAAGGGTAACAAAGTAAATTACAAATTAACTACTATTAAGCCTAAGGAATGATAAAACGAAGTTAAACTAAGTCCTAAGGGGCTAAAACTAAAAAACTGCAAAAACCGAGAATCACCCGAGCCATAAACGTGAAAATTTTGCAATATAAGGGCTACGGGTGTGAAAACAATTTTCCTACGTTCTAATCGACTAAAAATAATTTAGAAAAAATCCGAGAATTTTTTCGACTTTAAAATTAATTACTACGAATTAAAAACTATTTTAATCTAATTTAATTATAAAAAATACTAAACTATTTTGGAAAATTCTGAAAAATTCACAAAAAGTACATTAACCTAAGCTTAATCTAAGAAAAATAAGAAAACAGTGGTTCGTTTGGAGAAATGAGCTAAAACTAAGCCAACTAGTGCTGAAAACTAAATTGCTCAAGAGTCCTTAAGTAATAAATTGTGTAATATATGAATGATCAAAGACACAAGGGCAAATGGTTTGGTATGAAGGTGTTGAGCTGAATGGCGTGGGTTCTAGTCCTACCCATGTCAGTTTTTTTGGACATTTTTCTTTTTGATTTCTATTTATTGAAACTTCAAGGGACAATTAAAAGGAGAAATTTTTGTGAAAACTTTTTTAAGGAAAAGCTCTAAATAAGTTGTATGTACAGCTTATCTCCCAACAGTGGACATAACCAAGCCAAACACTCTTGTTGCCATTTTTTTTAAAGCACAAATAAGCATGAAAACAGTAGGCAAGCAAGTCTTATGAACCAATAAGCTAAAACATGTTATTATCTATCTAAAATAAGCTGAAAACAACAAAATGAGTGGGGAAATCAGTTGGGAAAATAAGCTACAATAGGGGGATTCCTAAACTAGAAAATGGAAAATTAAGCTATGAAAAGGAAAAGAACCTTGGTCTACTTTTGCTGAACTGCTGCTGCTGTGAAAAACAGCCTGAAGAGGCTGTTTTGGGGCTTATTTTTAAGCTGAAAAAGGACTTCCAAAGCAAGGGCAAGCTACAATAACAAAGTTAACATAGTCAAACGGGTAAAACCATAAATTTTGACCATTAATTAGCTTAAAACAAACACCCCTTTAAGGATGCTATTTGCTTAAAACTGCTTTTCTAACAAAATGAAAGAGGTTTTTTACTTGATGAAACTGATTTGGTAACTTAAAAGTATACCTTAGAACACACTTGGATTGAACAAAACAAATGAGCAACTAAACACTTATGAGACAGCTAGAATTAAAGGAAAAACTTTTTCATTAACAAGATAGAAATACAACACTTGGAATTTTAAAAGAAAGAGACTGAATTAAAAACTAAAACTAGGGTGCCTTTCATGGCTACATCTCAATCCTATTTATACTAATTCTTATGTCTTCAAGTCTCTTGATGTGTGTTTCTTCTGTGAGGCAATTGAGCTGAGGAGACATTTTGTGCTTCTTTGAAGACATCCAATTGTTTTGGAGAAACAGCCTCTTGATCTTAGCCATTGATGGCTTGAGCTCCAATGAGAGAATGGAGGATTGCCAACTTGTAATTGTATCATGTGAAGATCTTTTGACTCCCCTTTTGCAGCCTTCAAAGTTGAGAGAGACAGGAGTGATGACTAGGAAATGAGAAGGATTTGGCGGGCAATGGTTATCTGGGAATTTTTTTATTCTATGGAGTTTCTGTGTTTAAAAGGTATTTTGGAAATTATCGGCACTAGGAAAGGGCAAAAATGGAATTTTTGGGTTTTGGTTGGTTTTTTAGTTGTTTTCCCCCTGCTCAATCTCAAAAAGCGTCCCGGGCTTCAGAAATGTAGAAAATCACTTCCCGGCTACGTTTTGACTGCACTTTTTCCAGTTTCAGCTCGATTTTGCTCGTTTTCGCTCTGATTCAAGTATAGATATTTTCAAATCCCGCTATAAAACCTATCGAAACATGCACAATGTATCAATTAAATAGAAAAATCCACCACAAGTCTAATAAAAGTATCATAACAACTCTTGTTTTCAGTTGAACAACTTTTCTAATATTTCATAATATCATAAAACATAAAAATCTTCCTAAATATATTCAAAAACACAACCATCACATTCTTAGTTGAGTATCACAACTGATAACACATACATGATGAAGAATGTAATACTTTCATCTTCCTTACAGTGTTATATCACAAGAGACAAATAAGTGTCACTTACAAATATCAAAATGAAAATGTCTGAAAACGGACAAAAACGTATAAAATCGAATGAAAAACGTATAAAGACATATGAAAACGGACAAAAACATCTCAAAAAGGACAAAAACATATAAAAACGGATGAAACGTATGAAAATGGATGAAAATACATGAAAACCTAAAAAAGCAGACAAAAACGTATGAAAATGGCCAAAAACGTAAGAAATCGGACGAAAATGTAAGAAAACCGACGACAACGTATGAAAGCGTAAAAACACGTCTGAAAACGTATAAAAATGGACGAAAACAAAAGAAAACGGACGGAAACGTATGAAAACGAACGAAAACGTAAGAGAATGGCCAAAAACGCATGAAAACTAACGAAAACGTAAGAAAACAGACGAGAACGTATGAAAACGGACGTAAACGGGCGAAAACATAAGATAACAGACGAAAACGTATGAAAACAGACGAAAACATATAAAAACGTACGAAAACGTCTGAATACAGACGAAAATGTCTAAAAATGAACGAAAACGTAAAAACGTATGAAAACGTTAGAAAACGGATGTAAACGTACGAAAACGGATGAAAACAAATGAAAACGTCTGAAATCAGACGAAAACGTAAAAATATGACGAAAACATATGAACACGGACGAAAACGTATAAAAACGAAATAAAACGTATAAATGCAGATGAAAACGTATGAAAGCGGGAAAAAAAACTTGAATAAAAAAACGTGAATTTAAAATTAAAAAATAAAATAAAATATACGTGAGCAAAAAAAAAACAAAAAAACAAAAACATCAATTTAAAATAAAAACGTGAATTCAAAAAAAAAAAAAAAAAAAAAAAAAAATGCTAATAAATAAGAAAGACAAAAAGACAAAGAAAAAGGAGAAAAAAAAACATGGACTTAGGTTTCCGTATTAAACAAATGTACATACAATTATACCCTCATGTGCAAGTCACATGAGAGGCTTTAACAGTCAAGTTTAATGTCGGTTTGGTCAAGGGACCGCAGTGGCGGAACTTGACCATTTATTTTTGGGGGACCGAATTTATTTTATTTTTTTGAGGGGGGGGGGGGGCTGAATCGAAGATTTGTCTGTCTAAAAAACGTACGAAAACGTCTGAATACAGACGAAAATGTCTAAAAATGAACGAAAACGTAAAAACGGACGAAAACGTATGAAAACGGAAAAAAACGTCTAAAAACAGACGAAAACGTATATAAACGTATGAAAACGTACGAAAACATCAGAAAACGGACGAAAACGTTAGAAAACGGATGTAAACGTACGAAAACGGATGAAAACAAATGAAAACGTCTGAAATTAGACGAAAACGTAAAAATATGACGAAAACATATGAACACGAACGAAAACGTATAAAAACGAACGAAAACGTATGAATGCAAATGAAAACGTATGAAAGCGGAAAAAAAACTTGAATAAAAAAAACGTGAATTTAAAATTAAAAAAAAATAAAATATACGTGAGCAAAAAAAAAACAAAAATATCAATTTAAAATAAAAACGTGAATTCAAAAAAAAAGAAAAAAAAATGCTAATAAATAAGAAAGACAAAAAGACAAAGAAAAGGGAGAAAAAAACATGGACTTAGGTTTCCGTATTAAACAAATGTACATACAATTATACCCTCATGTGCAAGTCACATGAGAGGCTTTAACAGTCAAGTTTAATGTCGGTTGGTCAAGGGACCACAGTGGCGGAACTTGACCATTTATTTTGGGGGGACCGAATTTATTATTTTTTTTGGGGGGGGGGGGGGGGGGGGGGGGCTGAATCGAAGATTTGTTTGTAACCTCAACTAAATTACCTCTAAAACCTATAATATTTACATTAGGTGGCGAAATTTTTTTTTTTTTGGGGGGGGGGGGGGGGGGGGCGGGGGGCGGGACCCTCATCTACCCTCAAAGAGGTCCGCCATTGAGGGACCGTGAGTGTTAAGGGTTTCCGAGTTAGGGACTATCTGTGCAAAATAAAAAGTCAAAGGAGCAAGAGTGTTAGTCAACGCAAACCACAAGGACCATCTTTGTAATTTACTCATTATTTTAAATGAGAAAATGTTTTTATTTGCATCATAAAGTATTTAATACATGAGGCACTTTATTTTGCATACTCAAAAATCCTTGCATACTTAGGGATAAATCCTCACATTTCATCTAGTTTGATCTAATGGTGGTGATTAACCTAAGATTTAATATGTCTAAGGGGGTGTTTACCAAGTTAAGTGGTTAGATATAAGGCTCTTATTCAACCTTTTATAGGGGAGAGGGAAGCTTTAATGTCTCTCCCAATTAAGAGGGACCAAGGCTTTGGGCCCACATTTCTTCCCCACTTAGAAGAAAGTAAACACCCTCTAAACTTAAGTCTATGTTTTTTTCTTGTCTTTTTCTTTTCTTTTTATCTTTCTTATTTATTTTTTCATTATTTGTATTTATTTTAATCACTTTTTTTAATTTCACGTTTATTTTTTTAATTATTTTTTTTTATTTTTTTACGTTTTCGTCAGTTTTCATAGGTTTTGTCCATTTTTTCCGCTTTTTATATGTTTTCGTCTGTTTTCATACGTTTTCTTACGTTTTCCACCGTTTTCATACGTTTTCGTCCGATTTCATACGTTTTCGTCTGTTTTCGTCCGTTTTCAAACGTTTTCGTCCGTTTTGTTACGTTTTCGTCAGTCTTGTTACGTTTTCGTCTGTTTTCTTACGTTTTCGTCCGTTTTCTTACGTTTTCGTCTGTTTGCATACGTTTTCTTACGGTTTTCGTCCGTTTTCATCCGTTTTCTTATGCTTTTGTCCGTTTTCATACGTTTTCGTCTTTTTTCTTACATTTTCGTCCGTTTTTATACGTTTTTGTCTGTTTTCTTACGTTTTCATCTGTTTTCTTACCTTTTCTTTTGTTTTCTAACGTTTTTGTCCGTTTTCTTACGTTTTCGTCCATTTTCATACGTTTTCGTCCGTTTTCATACGTTTTCGTCCGTTTTCTTACATTTTTGTCCGTTTTCATACGATTTTGTACATTTTCATGCGTTTTCGTTTTCTTACGTTTTCGCCTGTTTTCTTACATTTTCGTCCGGTTTCCTATATTTTCGTTCGTTTCCGTCCGTTTTTGTCCGTTTTCATACCTTTTCGTCCGTTTAAATACGTTTTCTTCTGTATTCTTACATTTTTGTCCGTTTTCTGAAAACAAAAGATGTTATGAATCTTTTGTTAGACTTGTGGTGGATTTTTTTATTTAATGGATACATTGTGCATGTTTCGATAGATTTTATAGCCGAATTTAAAAATATCTATAGTTGAATCAGCAAACTAAAGAAGTTATGGTTGAAGAAAGCACACATCTTTATAAAAAAATTGAGTAAGCTCAAACACATGTGATATCACACATGTGAAAGCGTAAAAACACGTCTGAAAACGTATGAAAAACGGACAAAAACATCTCAAAAAGGACAAAAATGTATAAAAACGGATGAAACGTATGAAAACCTAAAAAAGCAAACAAAAACGTATGGAAATAGCCGAAAACATAAGAAAACGGACGAAAACGTAAGAAAACCGACGACAACGTATGAAAGCGTAAAAACACGTATGAAAAATGGACGAAAACAAAAGAAAACGGACGGAAACGTATGAAAACAAACGAAAACGTAAGAAAATGGACAAAAACGCATGAAAACAAACAAAAACGTAAGAAAACAGACGAGAACGTATGAAAACGGACGTAAACGGGCGAAAACGTAAGAAAACAGACGAAAACTTATAAAAACAGACGAAAACGTATAAAAAAGTACGAAAACATCTGAATACAGACGAAAATGTCTAAAAATGTAAAAACGGACGAAAACGTATGAAAACATCTAAAAACAGTCGAAACGTATATATACGTATGAAATGTTATGAAAACGTACGAAAACATCAGAAAACGGACGAAAACGTTAGAAAACGGATGTAAACGTACGTAAACGGATGAAAACAGATGAAAACGTCTGAAATCAGAAAAAAAAACGTAAAAAAATGACGAAAACATATGAACACGGACGAAAACGTATAAAAACGAACGAAAACGTATGAATACAGATGAAAACGGAAAAAAAACATGAATAAAAAAAACCTGAATTTAAAATTAAAAAAATATATATACGTGAGAAAAAAAAAACATCAATTTAAAATAAAAACGTGAATTCAAAAAAAAAATGCTAATAAATAAGAAATACAAAAAGACAAAGAAAAAGGAGAAAAAAAACATGGATTTAGGTTTCCATATTAAATCTTAAGTTTATCCCACAATTAGATCAAACTAGATAGATGGTGGGGATTTGTCCATTGATAATCACCAAAATAAAAGTAATCATTTGAAAATTCCTCTTAATACATATGTTAATAGTACAATATAATATATTGAAATTAAATACGATATAATATGATATAATATAATATGATTGTGATAACATAAAATAATTGATATGTATATTTTAGACTTAAATGTTATTTTATAAAAATTTATTTGTCAAAGCATTAGCTAGATAAAAGTAATGCGTGCAAAAATGTACTAGTAAATAGTAGATTTGTTGTTGTATAATTAATATTGGGGAAGATTGTTCTAATGAAATCATTATTATCTAAGAATTTTTAAACATTGTATTTGAGTGTAAAAAAAGTAGAATTCTATTTGATATTGGGCACCACTATGGTATTGTTGTTAGCTATCATTGATGATTAAATTTCCTTGTTTAGTGATGCATTTTTTTTCTTTCATTAGCCGTAAGGTTTTTCTTGGTAAAGTTTTTAAAAAGGTAAGCTAAATTTGGATATTATCATCTTTGGGATTCCATAATGTACCGAAGGAATACTAGTACTAAAGGAATCTTATGGTCTATTGAGGATGGAGTGGTTACTTGATTTGTTGGATTGATGTTGAGTTCTTGGATGGGAGAGTATAGTATTTCCTTTCTTTTTTCATGTGAGTATCCATGCCTAATCTTGGCTAGCCGAAGGTTGAGGTATCAAGTTCAATTCCTGCTAGGTGCAAATAACCTTAAGTGGCCACGCCAACCTCTTGAAAAGGAATGGCTTTACCTGATTTGAGTCTGTGTGGCGGTGGCTTCAAACCACGTGGATTGGTCGGCCAAAATGTCGGAAATCATGGTTACCAAAAAAAATAAAAATAAATAAAGGTTACTTTAGGCTAGGGAAGGAATAACGTTGTTGGTGGAGATGCCAAATTTGAAAAGTATTTATTTTAGAGGGGCCAATATAAATTATGCTAAAATATTTGTATTAAAAATGTTTCAGCATAATTTATATTGACCCCTCTCACAAACCGTTAATCGTTACGCGAAAAAAATTAAATATTTCATCCTTTAAAATAAATATTATCACGACAAGAACTAGATCATCTTTCTAAAGAGGGGCACTTTCATCATTTTAAAGAAAATTAAATATCTCACAAACCGTTAATCGTTACGCGTAAAGAATCATACTATCACGACAAGAACTAGATCATCTTTCTATAGAGGGGCACTTCTATCTACTTTCGACGAACTTTTTTTTGTGAGTGTTGAAATTTACATCTGAAAAAATCATGTTTGATTCTTAAAATACAAATCACATGTGATTTTAAACATACAAATCACATGTGGTTTTTCCGGACGCAAATTTTAACATTAAATCTAAACTCGAATAGAAAGGTTTACCGAAAGTATATGGAAGTGCCCGTCTATTGAAAGATCGCGATGGTGTATTTTTGTCTCTTAACGATATACTTTTTGTAAAATATTTAATTTTCTAAAAAAAAAGATAAAAAGTGTTTTTTTCTTAATTTTGATGAAAAATAGATAGCTAGAATTAATTCATTGAGTCTAGAATAAGGGAATCATTATGATGAAAACCTTAAAGAGTTGGATTAAAAACGTAACTTTAGCTTATTCTTTCCAGTAATACTTATTCACCAACCAATGAAAGTAGGGTAAATTGCATAAAAAGGTATCCATCTTATGTCCAATTTCAGTTAAAGGTAATACTCTTTTTTTTCTTCTTTTTCTTTTTTTCCCCCTCAATTTAAGGCACCTGACTTTTTTTTGGCCGATTTAGGGTTTTTTTCTAACTTCCGTTAACCATTTCGTTAATAAATTCCATGTTTTGTCCTTGAGTTTGTATAGGCATTTTATGTTTGGTCTATTTTCGTTCGTTTTCATATGCTTGCATATGTTTTCACCCGTTTGTATACGTTTTCGTCCATTTTTACATGTTTTCGTCCGTTTTTTGCACGTTTTCGTTTGTTTTTGTATGTCATCGTTCGTTTGACACGTTTCCGTCTGTTTTTGCACGTATCTGTCTGTTTTTACACGTTTTTGTCCGTTTTACACAGATCCATCTGTTTTCAACGTTTTCATCCGTTTTTGCACGTTTTCTTCCGTTTTTACACGTTTACGTCCATTTTTACATGTTTTCGTTTGTTTTTGCACGTTTTCGTCTGTTTTACACGTTTCCGTCCATTTTTACACGTTTCGTCCGTTTTTGCACGTATTCGTCCGTTTTTACACGTTTTCGTCTGTTTTTTATACGTTTTCGTCCGTTTTTGCACGTTTTCGTCTGTTTTTACACGTTTCCGTCTGTTTTTGCATGTTTATGTCTGTTTCTACACGTTTTCGTCCGTTTTTACAAATTTCTGTCTATTTTACATGTTTTCGTCCGTTGTTACACGTTTTTATCCATTTTACACGGTTTCGTCCGTTTTTACAAGTTTGCGTCCGTTTTGGCACGTTTCGGTCAGTTTTTGCACATTTTCGCCCGTTTTTACACGTTTCCGCCCATTATTACACGTTTTAGTACATTTTTATCTGTTTTTTTACACCTTTTCGTCTGTTTTTGACATTTCGTCCGTTTTTGCACGTTTTTACATGTTTTCATTCATTTTTACACTTTTTATACTCACGTATAAAAATGTGTGTATAAAAACGTGTAAAATAGGACTGATGTAAAAAACAGGCAAAAACGGACGAAAACATGTAAAAACAGATCAAAACGTGTAAAACGGACCCGAACGGACAAAAACGTGTAAACATGGACGAAAACGCGCAAAAACGAACGAAAACGTGTAAAAACGGGCTGAAATGTGCAAAAATGGACGAAAACGTGTAAAAACGGACGAACACATGAAAAAACGAACGAAACGTTAAAAACAGACGAAAACGTGTAAAAAATGACGAAAACATGCAAAAACAGACAGAAACGTGTAAAAACGGACGAAAACGTGCAAAAACGGACGAAAACGTGTAAAAACGGACGAAAATGTGTAAAACAGACGGAATTGTGCAAAAATGGATGAAAACGTGTAAAAAGATACGGAAACGTGCAAAAACGGAGGAAGACGTGTAAAAAGGGACGAAAACGTGCAAAAACGGACGGAAACGTGTAAGAACGGACAAAAACTGTTGGGATATAAAAAGTCAAAGTGCTGAAGAATCAAAGTGCTGAAGTGTTAAAGTACTAAAGAAGTCAAAGTACTGCTAAAGTATAAAGTCAAAGTACTGCTCGATTCATCAAAGTACTGCATGCTTAAAGGACTGATATGCAAAATCGTTAAGGATTATCTTATAATTCTAGAATGTTCTAAGTTTAGCATAGTATTATTTGTCGTACAAGGTTTGTAATTGTAAACCGACTAGGGTTATCCTTAAGCCTATAAAAGGACCCCTAGATTGGCATTAGAGATATGCGTTTTATTGTTTTAGAGAGTACGATATTAGAGTTTTAGAGTTGTTAAAGAATCTGTATAACAAGCAGGTTCTAAAGTATTAATAAAATCGTTGAAGTTAAAGTTATTTCTTTTTAGCTTTGTTAAGTAAATTCCGCATACTTGATAGAGTTAGTTCAGTGTTTCATTGTTAGTAACTTAGGATTTATCCGATGTTATTAAACTCTTACAAGCTATTTAAGTTAGTTTGGTTAGAGTACATCGATCCAACAAAAACGTGTAAAAACGGACGAAAATGAACCAACCATGAAATGCATATACAAACTCAAGGGCCAAACGTGTAATTTACTAATGAAATGGCTAACGGAAGTTAGAAAAAAACCTAAATCGGCAAAAAAAAAGTCGGGTGCCTTAAATTGAGAAGAAAAAAAAGTATTATCTTTAATTAAAATTAGACCTAAAATAAGTATCTTTTTATACAATTTGCTCATGAAAGTAATATTGTAATTAAATGTGAAACCTAAAGTAAAAAAAAGTGTTTCAATTTAGCATAATGGAAAAGTATTTGTATAACTAGAATGAAAAATGAAAATGACAACGTTAAGAATGAAAATGACCCATAACTAGAATGTAAAATGAAAATGACAACGTTAAGAATGAATATGATGGGACCGATGACGAAGGTATATAAGGAGTTCAATCAATTGGCTGCTAAATTTCTGATGGATCTCACGTGGAATTCACATTTTGTCACCTCGTCTTATTCCCTAGCTTGTCCTCAAACATTTTCTTTGCATAATTAAATACAAGAATTTATGAAAAACAACTCAATGTTTACTCTTTTATTAGAGTCGTAAACAAATTGAACGCCCCAGTGAATAATTCATGAACTATTTATTTAAAAGTTCGGCTATCTTTATTTATTTCTACTACTTTTATGATGTATGCATAATATTTTTTAAACTTAAAATACTTAAACTTTGAATAATATTGGTTGCTTATAATACCTTTTAAGCTTAAATGCTTATATTACAAGTTTTACTATTTTACTTTTTCTTTCAAAACAAATTTAAGTTACACAGTTGATCTATCATTACCAATTTCTTCTACTTTTCAAATGGCACGTTTTTAATATTGGTTAATCTCTACGTATTTATGTATTTACAAAAAAACATGGTTGCTCTATCTATACTTCATATAAAAAGTGAATAAATCTCTTTAAAATTAAAAAAACTTAAAAATACGCAATATGTTATACCTAAAATACCATTTTATTATTATTTTCTTACAAGAAATAATTTGACTTGTTTTCTAATACGTTGTCTTATAATTATCATTAAAAGGTTTATCAATCGCATTTAATATATACTATATGTATTTATCATTTCAATTTTATATATAACAATAGTATCAACATATGCATACATACATTATTTGTATAGTGCAAATGTATCAGAGGTAGGAAGATTCAATGCTGTTTCTTCGATGGTGGGCTGCAAAGTTTGATGATTTACATGCTCAAAGGGACAAAGTGGGTCATGTTGTTATGATAATGCAGCTTGCTAAAGTGACCTGTTTTATTGGTATGTATCATATCAACACATATCTTACAATCATATACTTTAGCAAACCAGTTAACATTCGCCATTGGTATGTTTTTTTACAGACACCCCTTCTGTGACCAATGCTATGTGGGGCTCGAAACTGTACACCAACGATGTAATACCAGAAATCACCGCCTTCAGACAGAGAACTATCCATTTGAAATCTAAATTATGTTTATTGATTACATATGTAGATTTGATTATAAATAATATAATTTGTTATAGGTATGCAGAAATAGAAGGGTATGATCCTGCTAAACATACCATTACTGTTTTCTCCCCCACTAAAAAGGAACTGACCCCGGAAGAGTTTTTCAATGGTGCCGTTAAGAAAATGGTGGGAAGTATCCATGATTCAGACACTTTGAGTCTACTCTGTTAAATTATGGATATTCGTTATTTTAAACATGTCAATTTCTACTATAAAAGGTAGATACACAAGATTCATCGAGAGCATGGCTGGGCATTCCTTGCTTGTAAGAGGTGTGGATGTGCTGCCAAAGAAATTGAAAATAAGAAATCATCATCCGGTTCTTCTAAGTACAAAAAACAACAAGTCTGGCATTGCAGGAATCATAGAGAAATCACTGTTGTTGGGATGAAGTAGGTAATTTTTACAATATATAATTATATATTTAGTTTCAATCTATTTTTTTTTTAATTTTAATTTTATTCTAAGAATATATACACTGAACAAATACTACATTTCAAGATGAAAATCATCGTCCGTGTTATTGATGATACTGGCTGTACATCGCTGTTGCTGTTTGACGACATGATAGTCAAGCTTTGTGGAGTACAGTGCTATAGTCTTATTAAGGAGTATGGAAATGAAGTTGATAACTATTTTCCGACTGAACTTAATGTCATGGTTTGTAAAAAGTTGTTATTCCGCTTTGAATATACGGATTTCAGCATAAGCAATAACAACCAAGTTTACCAAGTCAAATTGATGTCGGGCGAAGAGGCTTTGATCAATACCTTTAAAAAGGATTTCATCACTGAGGTAATTTGTTATTAATATTGTATCTTACATTGTAGATGTAAATAAAGAATAATTGATTTATTATACAATAGTGACTATATAATTTTGGTATTAAAAACATCTTATTAGGAGGTCGCTGACGATGTCCAAACTCCTTAAGTCACTCCTCCCAACACAAGCAAATTCAATAATGTAGAGACAGTTGCTTTTAATATTGAAGATACCCCCAAGACAGCTGTTGCATCATGTAAAACTCCTGGAAGTCCAAGTAGTTCTAGTAAAAAGAAGAGACGTGTGGTTGTCGATATTGATGATAGTTTGGTGGTTGATCTTGATGAGGTTGACAGCGAACCCGGTGTTGTAGCAGGCAAAGGAACTCAAGAATTTGTTAAGGTCAAGATTGATCCTAAAGATTAGAGCTCAACCATCAGACTTAATGCTTTAATTATTTTGTTTTTCGGTTCTGCAAATCTATTTGCAAAAAAAACAATGTTTGGGTTTTTCTCCTTTTATATTTCAATAAGTGTGCTTCCATTTTGAAGCAACTGCTATCCTTCATCTACCACGTAGATGGTTGATGTTAAACAATTTTGTCAATCTTTGGCTCTTTTATAGATTTCATTTTCATATTCTATCTTTCTTGAGTATGTTTATGTATAGAATATTTATTATCTGGTTGTTTAGGCAATTGTCAGGTTTTGAATTGGTTTCATTTGGCTAATTGGTAAACAATTATGCAATTAATTATAGTTTAGGCAATTGTCAGGTTTTGAATTGGTTCCATTTGGTTACATCTTTGTTACATTTTACTTTTACCGTTTTGCAACAATATTAATAATATCTCTACTTTTAGTATTCATTTATAACAAAATCATTAAAAGTATAATTCTTAATGTTGTCACAAAATTATAATATTATGATTGGTTTACTAAAATACATCAATATTTATTTGACACATAATAAAAGCATACCAACAACGTAATTTACATTTAAAAAAGTCTGTATTTAAAACAATAGCTTCTTATAAACTTAAATCTCATATACCTTCTTAAAAGATTGAAACTATATGTCAAATTAAACCATTCATCTAAAAAAAACAAAAAACAAGCGTATCTTTTGCTTAACCATTTGTTGTTTTAAATATATATTCCTACAAAACAGTTTATCACACAATCAAAACATTGGAAAAAACATGTCACACATTTAAAATATATCGTCTCCTCTTTTGAAAATTATCTATCCTATATAAACACACCACCATCATATACAAAAAAAAACTTTATTATCAAAATTATCAAAACATGACCAATCCAAAATCACCCAATGCAAGCAATGAAGACGACATTAATAAGTCATCCAACCCTCCCATTATGGAATAAAAAACTACAACAGTAATCGTCACATCAGATGATGATGTGGTATGCGTCTATTGTATATGTATTGTAAGCTTTACCATGTTCTATTTTTATAAACTAAGCTTTTGTCTTTAAATTGTAGGCTGTTACTGGGACAAAAAAACGTCGAAGATTACTAAAGAATGGTACCTTGGCAAACAACCGTGTTGATGAAAATGTCGCTTCTCATCATCATTTAGAATAAGATTCACATGATAAAGATGACGTAATTCCACCTATAATACTTTTTAGTTGCATTGATGGTTATTACTAATTTACAAAAACATACTACTAACTTTTATTACTAATGTCTAAATATTATTATATGAATCGGATGATGAAAAACCTATGTGCATAAAGCGCACAAACAAGGATACGCAAACTTCTGTTACAAGGAAACATAAGTTTCAAATTAATGATTCGTCTGCTGATGAAGAGGAAGATGAGTCTTCTAGGAATGTCGTTGATGTTTTTGTAACTTCTATTGACTTGAAAGCTAAAGAAATTGTTCAGGAGGATAAGAAAGTAATTGATGAAACTAATTTTAATGTGGACCATTTGGATGATTTCAGTGTTGACGAGCATTTTTTTGATAAACAAAACATTTTTTTGTATCAAGAAAAAAAAGGGCTCTCATTGATGAAGAATCCAATGAAGATATGCATAACAGGAACAAATCAAGTGACGATGGTGTGTGGGTCAATATAAACGATCTTCATCAAGATCCTTATGATGTAGATATTCATAACAACTACATTGATGATGAAGCCGAAGAAGAGTTACAAGATTCGGAGAACAATAGCGTCCATTCCGTATATGATGAAGATGAGAATGACAGTTTCATTGATAACGAGTCACTAGGATATGATTCTACCGATACTGAAGAAAGCGATGACTATTTTTAAGCATCTATGTTGTTTTTTAACTTTATATTTCCATACAAATAAGTTGTCTTGAATAATTGTTACAATTACTTTAAATTGTCTAATTTTAAATATGAAACCAGTTTATGGTTTTCCTTTAAATTGTCTAATTTTACTCATCATCATGTTTAATCAATATGAAGAAAGTTTATGGTTTTCCTTTAAATCATGTTTTACATTGTGTTAAAGTAATTGTTACTTAAATGTCAATTTCAATATGCATATTTTTGTAGTAACACATCTAAACTAACAATTATTGCACTAAACATTTACTTTTTTCTAAATAACATTAACAATTATGAATACTAAAACTAAATATAATTAATTAATGGCACAAGAATAATCTTTCGGACAATATATATCAAATCCTTCAAATAAATAGAATAATCGTTTCACTTCTTTACATAATATATAATTGACTTGAGGAGTAAATAACATTAATTGATAATACCACAAACCTATAAAAACAACTAGACATTAACATAAATTGCTTTAAGAAATCAATTATGATGGGTAATCAATGTAATAAGAAAACGAAAATACATGCTAAGAACTTCCAAATTTACACTATTATTGTTCTCACTTTTTAAAAACTTTGTTTATATGCATATCATTGCCTAAATTTAGGTTATTTTCGATGCCTATATATACTATCATCTATAAACTAAATGTTATTAGTATTTTGCAAAACTACAGTCAACAACAATATCACATGGATCATCATCAACATGATGCAACAAAGGTGAGTATACTTTTGTATCTTTAGTTTATATATTTTCCATGCTTTTTATCATGAACGTATATGTAGATGGAAATACATCGTTATAACATTCATATGTTTGATTCTAACCAGCAAGACGTTGACTCTAAATCTGCAAATGATTTTTGGATGCAAGATCCACCTATCATCATCATTTCAAATGATGAGTTGGTATGACTTACATTACTTATAACAAAATATTAACAACTAACTTATGTCTTGTAACTTATATTTTTTTCATTACAGGATTGTCTTCCAACAAATAAAAGGCAATTAGTTACAAAAGCAACTGAATATGAGAATAGCAATGTACATTCTAATGATGAGGAGGAGGAATGTATTTGTATCAACAAATATTATAAATACCATGTTCACAACGAAGAAAACATGGTATTAGAAAAGGATGTTGATGATGATGTTATTGAAGATGATCAAAATGATAACTGGATGTGTATCAACCAAAAATGTGAACACCACAACCATACTCTTGATCATGATGATGACCAAGATAAATTGATGTGTATTCACAAGGATGTTGATGATGAATTTTTTTGTCAATAAGTGATTCATACTTCATTCATAATTTCTATTCAATTATTGGTTTTGTTTTATATCATCAGTTTCCAATACTTCTCATTTATGGTAATCAATATGAATGAAGTTTTAACGTTTTTCCTATACGCATGTTTACATTGTATTTAAATAATTAATACTTAAAAATAATTTACATTCCAAATATAAGCAACATTCAAAAAATGTCAAACTAAAGTATATATTCTTAATAAAACATATGTTAACAATAATAGAATCCACTGCATTAGATTACATACTAATATTCTTAATTACTTAGTTAAGAAACCTTCATAGGCATCAGTTCAACAAAAGAGTGTTTCATACGATCCTACTACCATCATTTACAATCCACATAATATTTATACATGCACACATAACATATCCTACTAAGATGCAGAGTTAGTAAATACCATACTGATCAGCCAAAAGAAACTTCAAACATTCTTAAAACAGGATAGTCTAACACACATGAAACACTATAATCTGCTCCTCCTCTTCTCCATCCAAATCTGTTAGCAGATACATGTAGATGAAGCGTATCATCTTATCATACCCAAATCGACATTCTTCAGCAAACTCACTTCATGCACCGAATACGTTAATATGATCAGTCCTTTCTGGTCCCTCCTTGTGAAACTCCATCTTGACATTCATCGTGTATTCAACATTTTGGTGTTTCATCAACGCATGAGTACATGTGTGCATTGGATGGTTCACTAAGAACTCTGCCGGTATTGTCTGTAATTTATTAAGAATAACATATAACACTAAATACTTATCTAAAGACGCACATAGTAAAAAGTAAATATATTAAAATACTACTTACCAATCGTTGCATAACGACTACATAACAAAACCTCTTATAGAATGCATCACGAACTTCACCAAAATGGTCTCGATGAGCTAGCCAGCGACACATGTGATACATTCTGTCATCATCTACAAAAACGGTTATCAAATTTAGTATCCACTGACTAATTATGTGAATACAAAATATTCAATGATTATTATAACAAACCGTAGGATTTGTTATTGTTAAACACGTTACATCACACAAAAACAATTTCTTAATAATCACTAATATCCTTTGCATATAATTGTTGCTCAAGAATGTACAGATTATACTACGTCAAATAGTGTTAAATTAGTTTTTGCCATACCATTACAAGTAACATTATAACTAAATATATCATCACAAGTTTAAACGCAAAGAATTACAAATATACTTATAACTAAATATATATCGCACCTTTGTCTTCAGGAGGTATTGGAGGTTGTATTCTTTCAAGTCGTGTTGCTCCAAAGAAATTCACATCAGTATGTTGACTCCCATCAGTATTAAAATTTGTCATCCAAAATTCAGTATTCACATATTTTGTGAACACCAAATGCATTCCAGCTTGCAAACACAAAGTTGTTTGAATTTGATCCCAAGATTGCTGTAACAGTTCATATTTGTTACCAACGTTAACCCCATTAACTTGAACACGACTCACAGGAACTATAAACCTGTGACCTTCAACATTAATCGCAATATTCCCGGCTTGACCTAGCCCAGTTAAGAAAGAACCCGACAATTTCTGAAAACAAAGCTCACATTTGTCAAAATGCAAAATAGTTACTCTATATCCATTTATCAAAATTGTAATTGATACAGTAGCATAATAATAAAGTAATGCTATTTTAATTTAACTACAAAATGTAATACCTGAGCCCTAAATGATGATGCCCAAACACGACTCTAGAACCGAGAATAATGTCCCTCTATTCCTTTGTATCCTTCGAATTCCTCCCCATGACCATCATACCCTGTCACATAGTATGTATCATCTCCTTCCTGGATAAAATGCAACAACCTAACACGCTGTCTGATATTCTCTTTTGCAAATTCAGTCCGTTTGTATCCCTTCAGTGCAAAAGGCCGATGGTGTGGTTTCACTATTTTAACTTCCACACGAACCCTTTTGGTTTTTATCAGGTATACATGTTTGTTCCCATTAAAACCATCCTCCCAAAAGATATCAAGTAGATCCTGAAACAGATTTCTTTCATTTTATATCATTCTAACAAGATTATAATTGTAAAATTAGATATGTGATAGTTTAGAAGAAACCGTGATTTCGGATACGTTCTACGGTTCAGCCAAACAACAAATTCAAATGGCATCCTACTACAAAAACAATGAAACATGTTTTTAGACCAAATCAGCATACAATGGGCAAATCAGTAACTATAAATCAGTTTCGTTATAAAGAGATGTAAACACAGGTTTTTTGAAAGCACCTAACATCTACTATTTTAGTATGATGATTATGTACTTAATCAATATCAAATGACACCTTACTACAAAAACAACGAAACATGTTATTAGACCAAATAAACATACAATGGGCAAATCAGTAACTACAAATCAGTTTCGTTATAAAGAGATGTAAACACTTCATTTGAAAGTACCTAACATTAAATATTTTAGTATGATGTTTATGTACTTAATCAATATCAAATGGCATACTACTACAAAAACAATGAAACATGTTTTTAGACCAAATCAACATACAATGGGCAAATCAGTAACTACAAATCAGTTTCGTTATAAATACATGTAAACACTTCACTTGAAACCACCTAACATCGACTATTTTAGTTGATGCTTATGTACTTAATCAATATCATAAGCATCCGTTTCCTAAATCCTACACTATCAGAAACTTGGTGGCCTATGTATGTAACTTCCATTAATGGTTAATCAGAAACTACAAATCGGTTTCGTTATAAAGAGATGTAAACACAGGTTTTTTGAAAGCACCTAACATATACTATTTTAGTATGATGGTTATGTATTTAATCAATATCAAATGTACCTTACTACAAAAACAATGAAACATTTTATTAGACCAAATCAATATACAATGGGCAAATCAGTAACTACAAATCAGTTTCGTTATAAAGATATGCAAACACTTCATTTGAAAGCACCTAACATCTACTATTTTAGTATGATATTTATGTACTTAATAAATATCAAATGGCATCCTACTACAAAAATAATGAAACATGTTTTTAGACCAAATCAACATACAATGGCCTAATCAGTAACTACAAATCAGTTTCGTTATAAATACATGTAAACACTTCACTTGAAAGCACCTAACATCGACTATTTTAGTATGATGCTTATGTACTTAATCAGTATCATAAGCATCCATTTCCTAAATCCTACACTATCAGAAACTTGGTGGCATATGTTTGTAACTTACATTAATGGTTAACTAGAAAAACCATAAAATCCCATTCAAGCTTTATGTTCATATTTGTTGTTTCATCCAACAAACTACTTTACCAGGTGCATCATAACTTTTTGAAATGATAAATCCATAACATTCGTAATACATCAGTATTAATCAAGATTCCAATTAAAGATTTATAAGAAAACTCTAAATATACATTAAGAAATTCACATTAATCCGAATCAAATACCCTAGATAACAAATACTCAATTAATCAATCTATATTATCAACTAAAACAGTAGATGTTAAGTTATTTTCAAATCTATAACAGACAAACCTATTTTTATTTCTCATTACAATCAATCACTATTCTTATGAACATGAAGAAAAAAACAAAACAACATAATGAAAATTACATACTAGTTGGATCATGAATCGTTATCAAGTTTACACTTACAGAGTTTTAGATTGTTGGGTAGTTAGGTGTAAAAAAAATTGACTAACCTTGAGATGTGGAAGGTGATTAGATAGTCAATTTGGTATGTGTGCCGTAATGATTTTATTTTGCAACTTACACTCAACCAAAATATTTAGTTGCATGTAATCATAAACCGGGTTAGGTAGATACAATATTTCGGGTTGTGGGCTATTTTGCATATCATGGGCCTACTAATATTAAACAAAAAATGGGCCTTTTGTTGTAGCTTATAAGTGGTTAATTTTGTATAACATATCATTAATAATTAATTACATTCCATGTTTGGCTTGGAGATATATACAAAGTGTATTTTTGTACATTAATTCATCTCATTAATTCAGATTTTGGTTACCAGTTTTCATGATATCAAATCAACATCAAACGTTTTTTTCACAAATAAACCATTTTTAGCGATTCTTTGAACATCATTTAATGAGAAAGAATGATCAAGAGCATCGTTATCCAAACAACATGTATCATCATGATAATGAAGCGATTGGTGTACAAGAAAATCATTCAAACAATCAAAAATGTTCATCCAACAATATCAGCTCCAACAAGATTTTATATCACAACAATTTGAATACAAAATTCCATGATCATACTTCTTTATCTCATGGTATGTTAGCTAATTTATGTCAAGTGATTATCATTTTGTTTATTTCACCATATGTTTGTCTCATCATTTCATTTTGTATTTATTTAACAAAATATATAAACCAATCATATGCAGATCATCATGAGACAAGAAACAATGGAAAGTCCATTAGGTTAGATAAAACGTTCAATGACAAAGTGTTATCATTCAACGATTTGCCATTTACCCCATTATGTCTTGATGTTTCGCGTAAACAAGTACCCTATAAGCAAAATGATGTTGCTTCGCATGTTTCTGGATCAAAACTTACCATGTTTTCAAATCAAACACCGATTCGTACTACTCCAAACATTGGTTCACGCCCAATAACATGTAAGTCAATAGTCACCATATATCAATAATGATCATGTAGTAAAAATGTATCTTATTATTTTGTTGTATGTTCTTAACTATGATTCATGATTATGTAATTACAGCTAATTACATGATTCACGATGCATCGTCTCAAGTTATGTCAAATGTTCTTAACTATCAGCCGATATATATCCCCAAGTCCATCAAATGTGTTTAACCAACATTCTAATATTCCTATTCACATATCTCCTCTATCAGATATCACATCAAATAATATTGTTAAATATTCCTATTTTCATCATCAATTTCATTTTTCAACACAAACCATATTTGCTTATATATTTACTAACTCTATTAAGCTTTTTAGGTAAAATGTCATTCATGAATCAAACCTCAGCCAACTCAACTTTTGGCAGTAAGCAGTCAACAATACAACCAAATGCTACTCTTATAGCAGGATCGGAAAAGGATATATAAATTAAAAGGAAGCCAGGACGCCCCCGTAAAACCCCTGATAATATTGTAAATATATCCGATACAACTAACGTTCTAAAAACTAATGAGAATAGAACTCCTGCAGGCGCGTATCGAATAGAACTCATTTAGTCCCCCTGTTCCTACCACCCAACTACAAACATATCCTCTGTCGGACATCACATCAAGTAATGTTTTTCAATTACTCTTTTTGGAATCATTATCTACATGTTTTATTTACATTATTTTTAATGTATAAGCCTTTTATGTTTATTATATACTTTTTCTCGGTCAAACCAAACAATAGGCACTTCACAGACTGTCAATCAATCACAAACATTGGTTACTTCTCAGATTGTTACACTGCCTAAATTGAAACGGGGATGATTTTGATCCCAGTTGAGTAAACGATCCTTTATAGAAAATGACTTAATCAATAACCTGTTAAACACTACGCGAAATATAATGCTTAACCTTAAGAAGAAGAATAATAGTAATCACTAAACACCTCAATTATATTAATAACAAATACTCTGAATAGTATTAGGGTTTTACAACCTTGAAGTGTATCGACTTTAGATATATCAAAAAACACGTATATCTAAATCTAACCTAGGACCTCATTTTATAGGCTAAGGAGTCATTTACAATATACAATACGTAACCTATAAGATAAATATCTTTTCCGTATTTATCTAATACAAAATATTAAACCGACTTATCTAACTAGCAGTATTTACAAAACATTAGCAGTGGTTACACAATACTACTAGCAGTGGTTTAACATAAAAGTGGATTCAACTCTTCTAGCCGTGGTTTCTTTTGCTCTAGCAGTGGTTCCATACTTAGAGTAATTCCATTCAGTGGAACCTAAAACCCAACAGATGACCCTATAAGGTGCCTGTAACAGGTTTGCCTTCATCAAAGATTGTTGATGTTGGCTCATCACAACCTGTTACGTCAAAAAGGATTATAAAATCTGGAAGGCCTCGCAAACTGTCCAAATCAACTGAATTGCCAATCAATGCAAGTTCTCCAATAGATTCAAATCGGCAGTCATGTACTACAGTAGGTTGAATGCATTTTGACTAAATCTTTTTATTGTATATGTATATAAAACCGCCATAAATTAGACAACAAAATATTTATTATCTCTATATATCTTTTCTAGATCATAGTACAAGCAGTACTATACGACATGTTCCAACTTCTCCTTCAGCAACAATGTTGGATCTTCTACTCCTAATTTATACACCCCTGAATTACCAAATGCCATTAGTACAATTGACAACACATATACAAGTAAGTTATATTACTTTAAAGTCTAAATATTTTTTTTGTACAAAGCTATATTTTACATCATTTTCCAGGTTGTAATTTTTCATAAACCATACATATGTATGCTAAGAGTTTATATATCATGACACATTACAAGTCATTCATTAAAGACCAACCCACGATCAAACTTTAAAAACAGAACTCCTGTTAAGTTTGGCATTGGTGAGCTAAAAGCATCTTATCCATTTTATATTCATATCTTTATATACTACTTCATGCAAACAAATCATAAATACTATATTTATATATCCAACAGATAGTCCTAATATTCCACAAGGAAATTGTTCGACAGAGGATAAAATTAAATCTGTTACACACGCACGAACAACACGCAAAGGCAAGTCAATCACAAATATACCCGAAATTGATTTGTCTGTCGAAGAATCTGAAGATGAACATGGATATACTGAACGCATACAAGGAATATCTAAAGGTATTTTTATAATCCATATTAATACTGAAGAATACATATTATATATGTTCATCCTAATGATAAAAGCTAAACTTTTTTTTATGTAATTAGATTATTTAGACATTGGAGATCCGACTGAACAATGCGAAGAATGTGGTGCATTGTTGTGGCTTCCTAAAAGTAAAAGAGGGTTGAATAACGCAAGTAACACTGATGCCTTTTCTATTTGTTGCGGTCGAGGGAAAGTTAAGCTACCTGTTGCAAAGAATACTCCTCCAACATTGTTAATAAGTCTTTTAAAAGGAGACCACCCTAAAAGTGAATCATTTATGGAGAACATACGACGATACAACTCGATGTTTGCTTTTACATGGATGTCTGGTAAGCAAGATACCACGGTTAATAATGGACGTGGTCCATTTTATTTCAGAACTCAAAGAGAAAACAACCAAGTAATGGGCGATTTGTTACCAAAACCTGTTGAACCACCTAAATTTGGACAGCTTTACATATATGATCCGGGTAATGAGGTTCAAAACCGCATTAATGTTGTTAGGTATTGCAAATTATTAATACATCTATAAAATTTTATTCTATTTTATCATTATATATATCCTAATATTACTTTTTCCATTTTTATTAGCTCAAGAGATAATGCATCGTCGTCTTCATCAAATAACATAGACCGGGAACTTACAAAAGACATAAAAAACATGTTGGATCTAAACAACCCTTTGGTTCAAAAGTATAGACATGTTGGTCTTAAAATAGCATCTGGTGAGAAAAATGTTAAGATCAAACTAATAGGTAGACGTCCACATGATGAAAGGCAATACGACCTTCCTACTTCAAATGAAGTTGTAGCACTAATTGTTGGTGACTTTGATTCTATGCCTGACGAAAGCGACATCATTGTGCACAAAAACAGTAGTAAAATTAAAAAAATCAATGAGTTCCATGTTTCATTCCTTCCATTACAGTATCTGTTGTTATTCCCTTACGCTGAAGATGGGTATCGTTGATAAGGATTTAAAAAGTACACTTTTAAGGGGTCATTTAAGCCCTTAATCGACCACTTTTATATCCGTCACTGCTTAATTTCGTTCCTTTTCACTTTATAGGTCTCTTGGAAGCAAAATGCTGGAATGATGCATATTTGGACGAAAAGGAGTGAAAACATGAAGAAAACAACAAAGTCAAGATCAAAGCCACTCAAGCTGCTAAAACTGAAGCTGACGGCGTCCCAACTAAAGGGCGACGCCATCCCTCTTTACAGATTTGATAAATAATACACCTGACAACTCAGTGGACTTTTTGCACATAACACCTGACGGCGTCAGGCTTTGGAGAAGAAGGGCGTCGCTAAGACTTTTCATCTCAGACAGCCCAGATCCAAAATCATACGACGTCCCTTATAAAGTGCGACGGTGTCACAACTACAAGGTGACGTCGTCGCAAAGATGACATGGCCAAGACGAAATCCCTAATGACGGCGATCTGACGGCGTCCCACCTATAAGGCTTTTGGAGTAAAAACTCTAAACGTTTGTAGTCCGACTTGGACAGTATCTTAGGGTCCCAAACCCTATTTTACACATCAAGATAAGTGTTTTACTTCAATAATATCATTATGTCTTCCATTGAATGTGTGTATGCTTGCTTGTTTAATACTTCTAGCTAAATTTGTTGTGTGTTTGCTTATATCTATGAAACATAGTTGTTAATTATTGTTAGGTTGTCTCTTATCTTAATTGAATTGGCTTAGGAGTGCGACTAGGCTATCGTTGTGTTTAATGCTTGATTAATCTTTGATAGTTTATGAATGACTTAATGAATTTCGTTTACTACACTCAAGGGTGACCTCAAAAAGTTAGGGAATATGCACACCCTACGACCTTAGGAAACACAACGCGTTAAGAATAAGGACGTGACAATTCAACCTACAATAAAAGATAACTAGGGAGTAATAGTATTTAGGTAAACACATTTTTAATCATCATACGAGCACACATCAATAGACATAAGACTACCCGTTAGATAATTAGATAGTAGATTAATTGGTAGAAGTACCACCCCCCAAATCCATTGCCCCGAGATTTTACCCTTAGCTTTCTAAAAAAATATAAAAAGGTAAAAAAGGATCTTCCTCAACCTTAACATTAGCGTAGTACACATCTTACTAGCATTCCTATTCCCCTAGAGAACAATATCAATCCCCGAGGCTTACCCAATACTACACTACAACGATTAGGTTCACTGCCTAGGTGGTTGAAAAACTTGCTCGAAGAAAAGGAAGTTTCCTTTGACCCCAAACGCGCTTCGTACGCGCATCAAGTTTTTGGCGTCGCTGCCGGGGAATAGAATAGCTAGTTAGATTTTTATCTCGTTTAGGTTCCTTTGCTTGATTCCTATCAAGTAAGATTTTTTCTCATTTTTAGCTTCCTTGTAGTCTATCCCCCTTCTTTGTGACTTTGTTAGTAATCCCATCACTTTTCATCATGGAAGGTGATAGCCCACCACCACATCAACCACTTCCCATTGACCTGCCAAGAGGCTGTACTCTTAGTGAATACTCTAGACCAAGCCACCAAGGCTATAGGAATACCATTGAGCTCCCTGATCAAGCTCAAAATACGGCCCTGCGATCAGACACCATCCGGTTGGTGCAAAACGGATGTGCATTCCATGGACTTCATTCTAAAGATCCTAATCAGCATCTCAAGGATTTCCTTAAAATCGTTGATTCCATCGACCTTGATGCTACCACACGGGAGACCACGCGCTTGCGTCTCTTCTAATTCTCTATACAAGATCAAGCTAGTAATTGGCTTGAGCGACTTCCCGCCGGATCCATCTCAAGTTGGGATGACCTCACCACTCGTTTCCTCGCCCAATTTTTCCCACCAAGGAGAACTACTAAGCTTAGGAATGACATTTTGATGTTCCAACAACGTCAAGGCGAATCTTTCTATGAGGCGTGGACTCGATTCAGGGACTTACTCCATAAAGTCCCTCATCACGGCATCGATATTTGGCTCCAAGTCCAAATCTTTTACGATTATGCCAACTTCCTCACCAAACGGTCCATTGACCGAGCGGCCGGTGGGAGGCTCAGCAATCTCAACGCGGAAGAATCATGGGATTTCATAGAAGAGCTTGCCAGTCAAGGCGAAGATTGGAGTGAATCTCATGAAACCCCCATAAAAACGGTAAAAGCCATATCAATACCTCGTGAGCCTTCCAAAATTAAAGAAGAGCAAGTTAGTGCTCTTGAGAGGCAAAAGAAAGCGCCCGGGCCAATTCATCGAGCAACGGTCATTTCCGTACGTCGCTTCCATTCTACATCTCCAATCCCACTATCACCAAGCTTCAAAGCACATATGAGAGAATACATGGCAGCCCATTCGGAAAGATTAGCCAAATTCGAAGAAGAAGTGTATAGGAAAAGGGAAGAAATGCAGGCAAAAATGGCAGAGATGATGAACTTGGTGAATGAATATACTAAGACAAAGGTTCCCGAGAAGATGCTAGTAAGAAACGATGAGCACGCCACCCCCACTTTGTTTGTTAACGCCATTTCCATTGTTTCTGATGAGGGTGGAGCAGTTGAGAAGAAGGAGCCCGAGAGCAGCAAGGATAGTAAGGATAAAAATGAGGCTCAGACTGATGATGAACCCAAATTCATTAAGCACTACCTTAAGCATGAGATCAATAAGAAAACAATTGTTAACCAAGTGAATAACTTTAGGTACAATGACGTTCTTAGGAAAGCCCTCCTAGGTGAAATAGGAGAAGAAGAGTATGACACCATGCCTATGGGACCTATGTACGAGTCGATTCTGAGAAAGCCAGTAACTAAGAAGCAAGAGATCTCTGGGAACTTCGTAATACCATGTATCATAGGTGACTTAGAGAATATAAATGCCTTGGCCGACCAAGGATCCGATGTAAACATAATGCTGCTATCAGTCTATAATATGTTGACTAAGGAGGAACCAACCAAGACCAATCTTAGATTTTCCTTAGCAAATCATTCATATGTTTATCCCATAAGAATAGCGGAGGATGTCTTAATTGAAGTTTCCAATATTGTCTATCCGGTGGACTTCGAAATTGTAGACATTGAGGAAGATGAAAACATGTCATTAATCCTGGGAACACCTTTCCTGACCACCGTCAAGGCAACCATCATATGCGGTGAGGGTATTATGATACTCAAAAGTGGAAAAGGACAAGTTAGGATACCTATTGTTCCGAGATATCCTTTGAAGATTATGGAGAAGGTAAAAGATAAGAATTCACAGGTCTACAATAATGTCATTAAGAAGAAAATTGCTGAATGGGAAAAAGGGCTTAGAAATTTCATGAGTCAAGGGATGGATGCGACATTGTGGAAACGTGATAAAAAAAAATTAAGGAACAATTACACCACGAAGCCACTCCCTCAAGAGAACCCTAAAGAATTTTTGAAAGGAGAAAAGGTGCTTTTGTATAAATCAAATTAAAAGCATTAAGAGGAAAGAATAGGACAAGATGATTTGGACCCTACATGGTGAAAGAAACTAATCTAAAAAGTGAAACCGTTATCATATTAGACGACGATGGGAGGGATTTCACGGTAAGCATACAACGTATACGACCCTATGATGAAGGCTTAGTAAAAGGTGACGACAATGAAGTCACGTAGGAGCACGACTTCGAGTCTAGCTACAAGACTCATAAATAAATAAAAGCGCTTCGTGGGAGGCAACCCATGCTTAACGGTTTGCTTTTTTTTGTGTCATATATCTTTTTCATTATTGTATGTTCTCATGTTTGATTTTGTGAAAATTCTTTATTTTGTCTTTAACCTCATCTTAATTACATATAAAGGTATTTTACAAAAAGATAAGTGTAGGGAGTATTACATACGTTTTTCAAGAACGTGAACATGAGAATTACAATTAGTGAAATTGATGTATATGTGTGTTTGTTAGAGTCAAATGCTTGTATCGAGTCATAATGGATGTTTTGCAGGAAATTTTCCAGATTCTAAAGGTGTAATTTTTCCAGAATTTTTCTAGGAAAACGCAGCGGACCAGTTTCTGTCATGAAAACCTGACGGCGCCAGGTCTAGCAGAAACAACTTATAAAATTTTCTCGTTTTCTGTGCTATTTATAATTTTTTGGAAATTCTCAGGTCTTAATTTTCCATAAAAACTACAAACATCCATTCCACAAGCATTATAACCTAGTTTAGTTGTGTCATATATAGTTTTACCACTGATTTTACGCGAAGGTTTCGTCTATTTTCTTAAAGTGTGCAGGTTATATTTAGCAAAAAGAAGAAACATAACATTGGATGGAGCTTATCACGTAATACGTTCTTCTTGGAAAAGAATTTAAGCACAACTTCACACGGATCCTACCAAACTAATTAGGGGAGTACTAGTTTCTTTCTCTTTCAATTACCTTCCTTTATCATAACTTTGATACTTTCGGGGAACATTGGGGACAATGTTCAGTTTAAGTGTAGGGAGGGAGAATAAAACGGGAACTTAGAAACTATGCTTATCCTTGACTATTTGTTTTGTCCTTAGTCATTTGTGTAATAAACCATGAGAGATATCGGTTAGGGCAATTTTAGCACCAAATTTAAATTTATTTATAACATGTACGAGCGGGACTTTAGTCTTAATAAATCATCTCATGGATAAGAGTTATATGACTAGCACAAAAACTGTTTACCGCTCAATTGCCACCCCGAAAATTTGAGGTTCGCCCCTAGATCTATAGGAAGCATTCACCTTTAATGCTTCGAGAGTGTACCGGTAGTATTATAGATTCTAGAATTTGTTTTTTGATGCATTCTGAGATCTCTAGTGAGACTACACTTGTGTAGTTAGGAATAACTAAATGATAAGAGGCATTAGGATAACCCTTGTTTGAAACCCGTATTATAATTACTTCTTCCACATTGGTTGAATAATTACCCCACACCCTTGCGATGTACTCATCTTTAGTACACAATACCCCTAGTTAACCCCTTACAGTCTATCCTTTTCGTGGTTCTTTTGATGTTTCGGTATTCTGGAATATCAATGAAGAGCATTGTTTACAATCCATCCCCAAATGTACACCCAAAATGCCTTAACCTACCTTGTATGCACTCATCTTTAGTGCATTATTGTTATCATTACTAAACCCTTGGTTCAATTATCTAGTTACTTGCATGGTTGCTAAGTCGAGTCAAATCTTTTGTACACAGTTTTTGGATGATTGGGACTCATGGGTAAAAGTAATATTTTATGGAGTAACGGGAAGGAACGCCAAATTAAAATTCCCTTTGTCTATGTTATTAAATACTCCAAGTGTTTTAATCTTTTCAAATCGGGTCAAATTAGTGTTAGAGAAATAAAAACTCAAGTGTAGGGATGTTCCTATAAATCCCTTATATTTTGATGTTATCGTAGAAGATGGTAGAGTAAAAGTGTATAAAAAAAAGAGAGTGTTCGATAGAAAAAAAAACATACGGGCTACCATCCTACATCTATCCTTATGTTTATGTTTTTATATTTATGTTTGTTTGTTTCAAGTTATCTAGAGTTAGTGAGTCGAGTCTTGGCTTAGCAACGCCATTCTTTTTATGCTTGTAACATAAGATTTTTGACTTGCCACCACTAAATCGCCTATCCAACCAAACCATTTGTTTCCCTACCATAAGCGTAACGTTACAACCCTTTGAAAGACCTCTTAGATAGTTGTTCCTAGGTGCTTACGCCAAAGCGGTGGAGGTTTGATCTATTCTCAAGCCTATGGTAATCTATGTACTATGCCAGCTAATGAGTGTTTATCTTCCATTTCCATTTATTATATTTCATATAAACCCGAGGGATGAGAGAATCCAAACACCCCTTGTGAGGTGCTAATATATAATTTTCGTGCTTGTTATGACTATTTCGGTACCTTTACTTGTTGTGATTTTTTTTTAAACCAATGCTTCATGCCCCCTAACCTATAGATTGATTGGCCAAAAGCACATTTGCTTGAGGACAAGCAAATACCAAGTGTAGGGATATTTGATAAGGATTTAAAAACGTACACTTTTAAGGGGTCATTTAAGCCCTTAATTGACCACTTTTATATCTGTTACTGCTTAATTTCATTCATTTTCACTGTTTAGGTCTCTTGGAAGCAAAATGTTGGAATGATTCATATTTGAACGAAAAGGAGTGAAAACATGAAGAAAACGACAAAGTCAAGATCAAAGCCACTGAAACTGCTAAAACAGAAGCTGGCGGCGTCCCAACTAAAGGGCGACGCCATCCCTCTTTATATATTTGATAAATAATACACCTGACGAGTCAGTGGACTTTTTGCTCATAACACCTGACAGCATCAGGCTTTGGAGAAGAAGGGCGTCGCTAAGACTTTTCATCTCAGAGGTCCCAGATCCAGAATCAGAAAACGTCCCCTATGAAGCCCGACGGCGTCACAACCACAAGGTGACGCCGTCGCAACGATGACTTGGCCAAGACGAAAACCCTAATGACGGCGATCTGATGGCGTCTCACCTATAAGGCGACGCCGTCGCAAGTGTAAAATTATATATAGAAATCGAATTTTCAGTATTTGAGGAGGTAGACTTTTGGAGTAAAAACCCTAAACATTTGTAGTCCGACTTTGATAGTATCTTAGGGTACCAACCCTATTTTACACATCAAGATACGTGTTTTACTTCAATAATATCATATGTTTTCCATTGAATGTGTGTATGCTAGCTTGTTTAATATGTCTAGCTAAATTTTCTGTGTGTTTGCTTAGATCTATGAAACCTAGTTGTTAATTATTGTTAGGTTGTCTCTTATCTTAATTGAATTAGCTTAGGAGTGCGACTAGGCTGTCATTGTGTTTAATGCTTGATCAATCTTTGATAGTTTATGAATGACTTAGTGGATTTCGTTTACTACACTCAACGGTGACCTCAAAGAGTTAGGGAATATGCACACCCTACGACCTTAGGAAACACAACGCGTTAAGAATAAGGACGTTAAAATTCGACCTACAATAAAAGATAGATAGGGAGTAATAGTATTTAGGTAAACACAGTTTTAATCATCATACGAGCACACATCAATAGGCATAAGACTACCCGTAGAATTAGATAATTAGATAGTAGAGTAATTGGTAGAAGTACCACCCCCCAAATCCATTGCCCCGAGATTTTACCCTTAGCTTTCTAAAAAAATATAAAAAGATAAACTAGAATCTTCCTCAACCTCAACCTTAGTGTAGTACACTTCTTACTAGCATTCCTATTCCCCTAGAGAATGATATCAATCCACGAGGCTTACCCAATACTACACTACAACAATTAGGTTCACTGCATAGATGGTTAAAAAACTTGCTCGAAAAAAAGGAAGTATCCTTTGACCCCGAACGCGCTTCGTATGCGCATCAATCGTACTGTCATTTATCACCAAGGTATTACTGATTCTACACTAGACAGTAAAAAAAGTATGTCACTATGCGTAAATGGTTTGCTTACCGTATTCAAGAACGCTCAAATGTGTTTTCACCTATTTTGAATGGAAGAAGATTATTTCAACAATTCTTGGTTGACGTTTATACCATGGTTGAAGTTGAAAGGCTGCAATATGTACGAAAGAAAACAAAGAACTTAGGTGTGAAACATATTCAAGATTAGCACAAGCGGCACAGTCCAACAGCCAACAAAATAAGAAACGTGGTACAAAAGTTATCTTACCGTCATCATTCACGGGGAGTCCATGTTACATGCTACAAAACTACCTGGATGCCATGTAAATGTGCAAGTTTTATGGATATCCCGATTTATTTATTACTTTTACTTGTAATCCGAAGTGGCCTGAAATTACCAGGTTTCTACGCAAAAGGGGTCTAAAATATGAAGATCGACTAGACATTACAACAAGGGTATTTAAAATGAAGCTTGATCAATTGTTAAAGGATATAAAGGAGAAAATTTTTTTTGGCCGTGTTCGAGCAGGTAAATTACAATATATACATATACATGATATAAATTTCATATTGTCCATACTATTTATGCACTTTATGTCATTAAAATTTATGTATTTGTTTTCTATTTTTAAATAGAAACATATACAATAGAGTTTCAAAAGCGCGGCTTGCCTCATTGGCATTTATGTCTATGGTTGAACTGCTGATAAGTTGAGATTACCGACTGACATAGACCGGTGTATATCGGTTGAAATCACAGAAAAAGATGCAGACCCGGAGCTACACCAACTGGTTAAAGAATTTATGATGCACGGCCTGTGTGGTCCCGAACATAGGAGTTTCTCGTGCATGGTTGAGAATAAATGTTCTAAGAATTTCCCAAAGAAATTCAGTGAGTCCACTTTTATTGATGAAAGTGGATATGCCATATACAAGAGGAGCGACAATGGCAGGACTGTTACAAAACAAGGAGCTGAACTTGATGGTGGTTTTTTTGTCCCGTACAATGCTACTTTATTGAAGATGTACTAAAACAAAACACTCTTCTCTTAGCATATGAATTCTAATTCATTTATTGTATGTTTTATACCATGTAACATTTTATACTATGTGTTATGTTAGGTACCAAGCTCACATAAATGTAGAATGGTGCAACCAATTTGGATCAATCAAATACCTGTTTAAATATATTAATAATGGTCCAGATAGGGTTACTGCCGCTATGGAAGATGAAGAAAAAGATGAGATAAAGGATTACTATGATTTTTGGTACTTATCTTCGTGTGAGGCTGCGTGGAGGATTTTTAATTTTGATATACATCATAGGTCCCCCGCTGTTGAACGCTTACCTTTTCACCTTCCAAACGAGCAATCTGTGGTATTTGATCCAACCGAAAGCATTGAGACTTTCAGCTTGACAAGGTTTCATCTAATACTTCTAAGTTTTTAGCTTGGATGGATTTAAATGAAACTGATGTGAGCGCTAGATTATATATATGTACGTGGAAATCCCAAAATACTATGTTTGGAATAATACCGACAAAATTTGGACTTTGAGGAAGCAAGGTAAAATATATTCTTTTAAAAAATTTATTATTCAATCCGTCATACTTTTGATAATACGCTTTTATTTCTTTTACGACGTAAACTTATAATAGTCAATGTTTTAATTAAACAAGTAAAACGATTGGACGGATTCATCATGTTCCTCCTTCTTGAGGCGAGCTTTTTTATTTACGAAGGCTATTAAAGCATGTCAGAGGTGCTTGAAAATGGGAATACTTTAGGAGGGTTGATGATGTAGTATATCCTACATAGGGGTGAGCAAACGGACCGGATGGACCGGACGGACCGACAAAACCGACTGGACCGAACCGAAACCGACCGGACCGAAGGACCGGCGGTCCGATCTCAGTCTACCATTTTTGGCAAATTCGGTCTCGGTCCGGTCCGGACCACAAACCAAAAATTTAGCCTTGTTGGACCGGACCGACCGACGGACCGAGACCGAGACCGAATGTTTTTGCTGGATTCGGTCTCGGTCCGGTCTGGTTTTCGCCCGATGATCAACCCTAATCCTACATGTAAAGATGCATGTTTTGCCCGTGGTTTGTTAGATGATGACAAGGAATACTTCGACGGGCTGATTGAGGCAAGTCAATGGGGGATGGGAGATTACATTAGAAATTATTTTGTGAGTTTAATATTGAGCGACAATATGCGCGGCCTGAGATTGTATGGGAGAAGACATGGTATCTTTTAGCTGATGATGTCTTGCATTTAGAAAGATCAAAACCTAATCATCCAGGTAATCCATTTTTAGTATTTTCACAATTACATTCATATATAAATGTATTTTATACATTCTCCTAAATCAAATAAGATAATGTTTTTTGGCTTTCAGATCTTCAACTAAGTGATAATTAGCGATACAATATATGTTTAACATACATCGAGGAAAAGCAACTTAGTTGCGGAAAAAGTCTTAAAAATATAGTGAACATCCCTTACCCTGATGTTGAGTTTACAATGGAGGGATACAACCGGTTGATTTACGATGAATTAGATTACAAAATACCGGAACTAATTGTCTAGCATGAAACCCTCTACAATAGTTTGACGAACGAGCAGAAAGGGATTTATGAGACTATTATTGATGCATGTAACAATAATAGTGGAGGAATGTTTTTCGTTTATGGTTACGGAGGGACGGGTAAAACATTTTTGTACAAGACCTTGACGGCTGCTTTAAGTTCTAAAGGTCAGATTGTCTTAAATGTTGCATCAAGTGGTATTGCTTCCCTTTTGCTTGATGGTGGAAGAACGACCCGTTCTCGGTTTGCTATACCTATCAATATTGTTAAGGATTCAATGTGTACAATTCCTGCTGATGGCCCCCTTGCTGAGTTGATAAGAGAGACTAAATTAATCATATAGGACAAAGCTCCAATGATTAATAAACTTGTATATGAAGCTTTTGATAGAACATTAAGAGAAATATCTTCAAGTACGTACTTAGATGCTTCAGATACAGTTTTTGGTGGCAAAGTGGTTGTTTTTGGTGGAGATTTTCGCCAAATATTACCTGTTATTCCAAACGATAGTAGGCAAGGCGTTGTACATGCTTCCATGAACATGACTTATTTATGGAAGCATTGCAAGGTTTTAAAGCTTACACAAAACATGAGGCTTCGTGTGGGTTGCAATCCAGATGATGCAAATGAAATAAATGAGTTCACTGAATGGATATTGAATATAGGAGAGGGAAAAATTAGTGGAAAAAATGACGGTCAAGCAGAGGTAGAATTCCTTGAAGAAATGCTTATCCCTGATTCTGATGATCATGTGGAAGCCGTTTTGCAGGAAATTTACGGCAACTGGGAGGAAAATTTGTGGGATCCGTCATATTTTCAAGATCGAGCTATTCTTGCACCCACACACAAAGAGATAGACAAAGTGAATGAACGGATGATGTCCAAATTGCAAGGTTGGGAGAAGGTATGTTACAGTTCCAATTCTGTTTTCGATGTAGATGTGGATTTCAACTAATGACGAGTCCATGTGTACAACAGAATTCTTAAACACAATAAGAATGACCGGCATTCCACATCACAAGTTAGTTTTGAAGATTGGCGCTCCAATAATGTGTTTGCGCAACATAGACCAAAGAGTCGGTCTCTGTAATGGTACAAGGTTGCAAATAGTTAGAATGGGAGTAAATAACATCGAGGCAAAAATCATATCTGGTGGTAAGATAGGGACAATTGTCGCTATTCCTCGCATGAATATTAGCCCATCCGATAAGAAGATGCCTTCTCAGCTTAACAGGAGACAATTCCCGATATCTATTTGATTTGCCATGACAATTAACAAAAGTCAGGGGCAAACATTATCGAAGGTGGCCTTATTTTTGCCAAAATCTGTTTTTTCACACGGACAATTACATGTAGCCGTATCAAGGTTAAAGAGCAAAAAAGGCCTAAAAGTATTATGTTTAGACAGTGATGGCAACCATTGCACTCACACAACTAACGTCGTGTACAAAAAAGTTCTACATCGGCTTTAATTTTTTTCAATCTTATTTTTCATTTTGTATCCTTTAAACCATATATTCAAGGTTCTTTTATTTAAGCATAATTATCCTTTCAGTTTTTTTAGACATTTGAGTGTTTTTAGATTTTTGCCATTATCTAAGGCACTACACTATTATGTTTTAATGTTTTTAATACTACACGATTATTTATATTACTTCATTTATCTTTCAGCATTATACATTGTAGCATATATTTTTTTTTACAACATGTTTTTGTACTACATTTTTGTACTACAATTCTATGTCTAATAATAAAATTTTAAGCTAGCCGGCCAAGGGCCAGGCCTTAGGCTAGTTTTATATATAACACATCATTTGTAGATAATACCTAGAAGTCTTTTTTTGTAGAAGACAATAAAGGTTTCAACTAATTGTTGTCATGTTCATTTTCAATTGAATTATTGTATGCTAAAAAAATTCAATTACATATTTATTATTTTACGTTGTATGCATAAACGTTTCCCAAAACATTTTATCAAAATATCTTAACTATAATTATTTCCCGCTATAAAGTCTCGTCGCTACGCATGAGTACTCGTTTAGTTTATTAAATGAACAAACATGAACAATGTTTTACGTTTGATGAGGTGTAATTTTGTACGTTTTTAAGGGGTCATCTAGCCTGTAAACTCGTACATATTTGATCAGTTATTGCCCTAAATCGTTTCTGTTTGCATTTTAGGTTCTTGGGAAGCAAATGCTGGAAATCGTGATGTTTTTGGCTTGATTAGACAAGAAAACGAAGAAAATGTCAAAGTCAAGAAATAAGCTGGAAAAGGAGCAACGGCGGCGTCACAAACACAAGGTGACGCCTTCACTTTTATTAACGAAGATCAAAGTTTCAGAATTTTCTAAGCGAGCTTCAGCCTCTAGAGATGGCCTTGAGCTGACAGCGTCAAGACCAGAAAAGTAAAAAGTGATGGTGTCACAACCCTGAAGGTGACGTCATCACAATGAAGTCGGTGCAATTCAAGAAACCCTAATGACGGCAAGCTAACGGCGTCACACTTGTAAAGTGACGCCGTCGCAAGTGTAATATTATATATATTTTCGTATGATTTTGTATTAAGTGAGACACATATTGGGAAGACTTTGGTGTACGAATTTCACAGCTTTTGTGAGGGTTTTTAGCCCCCCCCCCCCCCCCCCCCAAACCTTATGTTTTAATTGAAGATAAGTTATCCATTCTTTAATCATTCAATATGTCTATGTGTTGTATGATTATGCGTTTATCTTTTCTTTCAATTAACATGATATACTAAATTTATTAGTGTTTACTTATGGTTACATGAAATCTAGTTGTTGATTATTGTGTGTCGATTTTTTTTTATTATTGTAATTGTGTTAGCGATCAACTAACGCTTAGTTTTAATTAATTTGATATCGTTGGTATTTATTGCATGAATTGTGTTCGTATTGTGAAAAACTTGAAAGGGAAACCTTAGGCGCCGCCCAATTAGAACATAGTTTCTTAGTGATGGGTGCTTATTCACTCATCGTTTTTGCCCACCTAAGACCACAAAAACGACCAAAAACACCCAAATATGATCAAATTATGTTAAAAATATCCTCAGAGTGTGTTTTGTGTCTTGCAGGTATAAAAGAATTAAAAACAGAGCGAAAACGGACGAAAACAAGCCTAAATCAGAAAAGTGCTGAAACAGACGGAGCCTGGAAGTGATTTTCTAGAATTTTGGATCCTGGGAAACGGTCTTGGAGTGAGAGTGGGAAAACAAACCCGAAACCAAACCCTAAACCCAAACTACCCATTTTACCTTTCCTCGATGCCCAAAATTACCATTTTGTCCTTTGAACCAAAAATCCAAATAAATCCCGATTTTACCCGAAACCCCATTTTTGTAAAAACTCACTTCTTTCTTAAAACCAATTTTAGTTTTCAAAAAAAATAAATACATTTTACAAAACCCTTTTTACTTTACTTAAACCTTTTTATAAACTCTCTCCCAATGAGCCTTTCAACCCCATCTCTCCCTTGACCCTTCCTGCCTTGACCCCTCTATTTTGACCTTCCTCCACAATCAATAAAACCCACGCCCCATTTTCTTTCCCTTCTTCTTTTTTCACCACTTTCCTGTTTCTCCTCTTTACCCAATCACAAGAACCTGTCCCTCTCTTTTGCCCAGCTTTACCCAATTCCCAACCCACTAATCCCTCAAAGTCACATGATACCCATTGCCACCTTGGCAATCCTTGGCTCAACCTCACCCCATGGACGGCTCAGATCACCTCTTGTTGGATTGTGGGAGTTAAAACACACGTAAATGGCTAGAAGTGTGTGAGCCTATGGGGGCACACACGTTAAACACGAAAGTACGTGTCAAATGTTTAATACTTGAATATACGTATACCCGTTTATGCATGATTACCCGATTACATTGTACGACCCATGGACATGATTCATGTTCTATCTGGGTCGGTTCATGAGAAGCCTCAGGCCTAGTCTTCTACATGATCCGGTATGAGGGGGTGAGTGGGTTTAATGCTTGTCGATCAAGCTAGAGCCCAAGACAAAGGGTGGGTTTGTTTTGCTATATATAAACAAGCGAACCCTCACCTAAATCTGTGATATACATGGGACGATTTTATCTATCCCTAGAAACCCTTATCATGTAATCGATATATCCAGTAAACAATATATCTAATAAGATTTTATAAATATGATTATGGTTTGTTTGTTTATTGGTTCAAATCCTAAACTTGCATGACACTTGTTCCAAGTTTGTATTAGGGGTCCAATAATATTGCTCCTTATTGCCTGCTCCATGTGATCACGTACAAAAGGAATGAATTGATTCATGGTTTGTCATCTAGGGCAACAAAGGATATATATCCGACAATGATTGTCCAATATCGGGTGAATTAAACAAGCTTTTCTCGGACAGTTTATGTTCACGGGCAGATAATAAGAATTGGTTCTTGGGGTTTTCTTGTTTGTGGTATTCAAGTTATCAAGGTGTTGATTGGGTTTAAACGTTCTCGACTAGCGTTTATCGAACGTACTTGGTTTAATTGTTTGTGTGTGATACTCATAGAGGCATCTATTTTAGATGCTTAGTTTCGTTTGGTTTACTTGTTCCGTTACTAGAGATCAATTGTCAAGCAAGGTTAGGTTTTCTATATCCATTTTATTAATTAATTCTTGTATTAATTATTTGTTTATTAATTACGTGCTTAACATAATTGCAATAACTAGATCCCATATCCGCTGCGTACTCGTAGATGTTAATGGTTAACTTAGTTCTAAAATCCCAACAGTGGCATCACGAGCCATCTCGTTTTTGCGATTATTGGTTACACGTTTCTTATTAATAAACATGTTTAAAAGGCTGCATGAAACCTAATTTAGTTATTCGTTTTATTTTGTTTTGACAACTATATGCAATACTTGCCAAATTTTTTAATAAAAAATAACTAGTCACACACAAATTAAATTATATTGATAATAAGAATTAATTTGTTAATATTACTTGTTAATTAGAATTACTTTGTTAATTGGAATTAAATGGTTAATTAGAATTACATGTTCATTAGAATTACTTGCTAATTAGAATTAAAAGTTAATTAGAATTAATTAATTGTCAATTAGAATTATAATGCTAATTAGAATTACATATTGTTTATTAAATACATAAAATTGAGTAATTACTTGTTAATTGAGATTGCCATGCGTTTTTATGTGTTTTCCGGCCACAAGACTCACTCAATTGCTTTTGCGATGTATGGGCGATCTAGGTATTGTATCCTAGTGACGGTCTTATAGTTCTCCGTTTGGGGAAGACTCGCAAGAGAACTCGGAACAATATGTGTTTTACATTGATGTTTATGATTCCTATATGCGCATTATTACTTGCTTTGACACCTAATTGTATGCAATATGAAATAATACATATCGTAACCATAACATTAATATTGATCTTTATTTACACGCCTAAATAACATGCTCAATTGTGACCTGCTATTTGATTCGTGGAAAATCGTTTTTATTAAATAAAGTGATCTAATATAAAGAAACAAGTTTTCAAGAATTTAAAAACTAGATGCTATGGACACTTGGGATGTATGGCTCACCCACTACAACAAACTCAAGAGGGGGTTCAAAGAGGTGCGCACAGTCGCACCGAAAGGATGTCTAGGTTATGCTTCAGCGCTTACCTGGTCCTCTGCCTCCTTGTGCGTTCGATTAGAGCTACCGTGAACCATGATGATCACTACAGTGTCATTACCAAAAGTTTTTAAAATTAGTGTTACAAAGTTGTTTTGCATGCTTCTTTGTACACGACTTTTACCACATTTATATGTGCATACCTATTTGTTAATTTTAAGTCTATGCCATCCAACTATGAAAAAACGTAAAAAAAACGATATTTTTTTCTTTTTTTGTAAGGATATCAAAGTGTCCGTCTATAGAAAGATAATTAAATGTTCGTCACGTTCGTGTAATTATTTTCTTTTAACTATTAACGGCTTAAGAGATATTTAAATTATAAAAAATATATGAAATAATAAAATACTTTTAATCTCAACCATTGATTTCTTTTATATGGAGGGTGATGATGAATCCCTTAGTATGTAAGAAAATTTTGGTATATAAAATAACTCTCCTCTTATTTTAATGGTTAAAATAAATGAACGAACATGAACGAAGTTTCATTCGAGTCGTTTACAACCTATTTTTTTTATGGAAAATGATTGAGGGACCTAAAACTTGTGATTAATTGTGTGATTAACATATGTGGAGTCACCTCATTGGATTATGAAGCAGTGAGCCTTATTGTTAAAACCATGAATTATGAAATGCAATTTTAAGCATAAAATTAGGCCTAAAATTAGGTATTCAAATCATTACTCATTTTTTATTACACAAATGTCTCCCATGATAACCAAATATTTATTTATGAAACTGTACGTAAATTTGAAAACCTCATCACTTATATAATTCTAGATGGTCTTTACGTAAATTTGTTTATGACTTTCTAAAAACTTCAACATGTGCCGTTCTATCTCATTTTAATTTTCTATACAACATCAATGCCAAAATTGGAACCAAAAATACTGAAAAAGGAACACCAACTATTAACGGTTGGAATGTTGTTACAGTTTCTACCTAAAACATTATAAACACAACATCTTCACGTTTAAAAGTTCCTGAAGTGGTAACCTAAAATGTTCGAAAACTTTTTATTGTCACATCAACATTCGCATCACAAATTACAATGACAAATAATTGAAAAAATACCATTATTATTTTCTTTTTAAAGCACAATATTTTATAGGTTGATTAGGTAACAATATGAATGCCAACACCTTCAAAGATGGAATGGGAAAGGTAAGAATGGAATGAAGCCATTTTCAGTTGTTTGTTAGATCTAAGAAAGGAAACGGAGAATTGAAGCTCCATTCTCTTTCCATGTTATCCTTTCTCTTAAAAAAAGTAAAGAATGAAGAGAATCATGAATTAAAAGCATACCATTCCTTGATGTATTCCCTGTCAGAATTAAGGGTCCGCTTGGTTCAAAGTGGGGAAAGGAAAAGGGAAAAGGAAATGGAAAGGAATGCAAAGGAATGAGTGAGGTGGGTAATCAATACCTTACCCCCCAATTTACTCTATAATGGTTCATTACCCACTACGAGGTAATCAAACCCTTACCCCTCCCCAACCAAGCATCAATTTATTTGTGATGTGGGCCCTTTTGAATACTTTACCCATTCCCCACCCCCCTTAACCCCTAACCAAGCACGCCCTAACTTATCCAATATAACCTTTATTTTATAAATTGCAAAATCACGTGAGTGGCACATTTCATTTGAGATCTGGTGGACCTAGGTAGTTATCCTCTATAATTTTTTTAATCGTCTTTTTCGTCTCCGGCATATCAACAGTTGTTGTATGTTCATCTTTGTCGACTAAAATCTCATTTAAATGTGAAAAATTATCCTTAAAATCACATAAATAGTTTAGCCAACAATCAATAACCTAGAATCACCATAAAAAGAATCCTCAAATAAAAACCATTTAACTTTTGAAAGTTGTCTAAAATTATAAAAGGATTGTTTACCTGATAGTACCCAAAATATAACAAAGGTTACATATCATGAACTTTGGGAGAGTAATTCGACTTTAATCAACTTCATATTATTATACGTAGTTTGTTATTTTCTTTTCGTTCTATATGCTTTTTTATATGTGTTATTCTTAATACAACAAGTGTTATACGTTTGTTGGATGTGCAATTTGTTTATGAAAAGTTAATAAATTGGGTTTGTGCGTATTTTCATTCCACTTCGTAATAAAGCCAAACAGAAGAATCATTATCCGGATCCGTTTCTTGTGTCAATTGTCCAGTTTTAACAAACGATAGAATCACATCTTTTTTCTCAACTTGATTATCTTTCTATGTGTTTCCATTCTCCACTTCAATTCCACCTTATTTGATTCTCGGTACCAAACATCCCCTAACAGTACACAATGTTCAAATCACTTTATTTCGTTTTTCTTACAAGAATGGGCTCGGTTTTATGATTAGGTACGGTCCGTATCTTCTTAAACTCTTTGTTTGAGACTTTGAACCAACCCGTTCAAGTAGCCCACATGCTAAATTTTACATAGAGGTAATTCATAAAAAGAAATGATATTTCTTCCTACTACATGTTTCTACTCATAATCCTACTTACAGGATTCTGACAAGTGTCAGAATAGACGGTTTGGATGCAGAGAGATAATTAGTGGAGAAAAAACATACTACCTCCGTCCCAAATTATAAATCCAGTTTGACTTTCTAAGTTCAACTTTGACCTTAAATAATTTTATTTGTATTACATAATATTTGATGCAAAATATATAAATAGATTGCGGTTTAAATGAATTTTCATTGGGTATATTTTTCATCGAGTGTTTTATAATACAAACAAAAATATTTAAGGTCAAAGTTCGGATCAAAAAGTCAAACTAGACTTAAAATTTGGGATGGATGAGGTATTATATTATTAAGTATGTAAGAGTATATGTAGAAATATAATGTAGGAGGATATAGCAAAACTCATTCTTAAAACATCCCGCTAAGTACAACTCTATTCAACCTATATGCTTCATTTTTTTTTTCCATTTCTCAAAATGTCCTATGAGCGAAGGTTACCCGAGAAACCTGGGGCGACTCTTAGAGCAGTCCCATTCGTAACGCCCTAACGCCCGTTAGGGGGCTATTAACGCCGTTATCGGCGTTATAACGATGGAAGTGGAGAAGGTTAACGCCGTTGGTCCCTGGCCGTTGCCTTCGTAACGCCCGTTAAGGGGTGGAAATCAAGAAAAAAATTTTCATTTCGCCCCCCCCCCCCCCCCCCCCCATGATTGAAGTGTGTGTTCTTAAGTGTGTGTAACTGTGTGTGTGTGTACGAAGAAGAAGAAGGAAGACGAAGAAGTGGTTGTGGCATGTGGGTCTGAGTTTGTGTTTGTGGATTTTTTTTTTTTTTTTTTTTTTTTTCTTTTTTTTTTTTTTTTTAGTTTTGTAATTTTTTTAATGATATAAAAATATTATTTGTATATTAATTTAATAAACGAAATATTAGTTTACGTTTAATAAATGAAGTGTTTGTTTTAGTTTGGGGGTTGAAATTGAAAATATGAAATATTATTGGTGTTATGGTGTTATTGGGATGTTATGGATGGGAGTGTTTTTTGGGGATGTTAATGTTAAATGTAAAAGCTGATGTGGCGCTGACGTGGACGGTGTTATTGGTGTTATGATGTTATGGATGTGAGTGCTCTTATAAGATTTTGACATATGTCCCTACCATTGTAAGAAACAAGTACATGTCTAGTACTTGTGTGTAAGCTATTAGCCTATGTATTTTCTTAGGCGATTGAGGTCCACTAAACCTTGGGCGATTTGAAACTCAATAAAATAATACTATTTGGATATCTGCGCACAGCGACAACGATAAGTATAATTATATGTGTTTGCTTACCCGCTTGGTGAATTCGTTTCACAACACTCTGAATGTATATGTGTTAGTTGTATGTGTTTGCTTGGTTTTCCCGTAGCGTTCCCTTGACATCATTATTCCCGCGTATAGAAAGACCCTCGTAATCTCTTACCCGTCAAACACTCTCCTCAAAAGTATATAATTTTGATGAATCAAGATTGTATTGATTGATATAAACATTAAAGTTGTAAAAATTTGAATCAAAATAAAATTAACTTACTAAAAATGTAAAATCTAAAAACTCATAAAAATATATCAAAATAGATGTTGAATTAATGAGCACAAGATTTTAAAAAATATTGTGAAATTAGATTATAAAAAAAGTTAAATACTTAAAAAGATATTTCAGTTTGAAAATAAAGGTAAATACTTAAAAAGATATTGTGAAATTAGATTATAAATTTTTTGCTTACCCATTAATTCATGCTTACCAAGGGACAAATCCCCATCCATCTAGTTTGATCTAATGGTGCGGATTAACCTAAGATTTAGTAGATAAACCTAAGTCCATGTTTTTTTTCTTGCCTTTTTGTCTTTCTTTTTTATTCACAGTTTTTTTTCTTATTCACGTTTTTTTTGTTCAAACTAACGTTTTTTTTTTTTTTTTTTTTTTTTTTTTTTTTTTTTTTTTTTTTTTTTTGCGATTTGTTTCTTTAAATTCGCGTTTTTTAGTTCGTGTTTTTTTCTTCGATTTCATACGTTCGTCAGTTTCATACGTTTTCATCTGTTTTTATACGTTCTTATCCCTTTTTGCCCGTTTTCATACGTATTCGTTCGTTTTCATACGTTTTCGCCCGTTTTCATCATTTTTCTTTGATTTTCGTCCATTTTTCATACGTTTTCATCTGTTTTCAGGCATGTTTTTACTCTTTCATACGTTTTCGCCCGTTTTCATACGAATTCGTCCGTTTTCTTACGTTTTCGTCCATTTTCTAAAGTTTTTGTTCGTTTTCATACGTTTATGACTATCACAAGTGATTTCTGTGATATTCAGAATATTACTTGTGATTATCTGAATATCACTTTGTGATATTCTGAATATCACTTGTGATTTTCTTAATATCAGATATTCTGAATATCACTTTGTGATATTATGAATATCATTTGTGATTATTTGAATATCACTTTGTGGTATTCTAAGTGATATTCTGAATATCAATTGTGATTTCCTGGATATCACTGTGTGATATTTTGAATATCACGTGTGATTTTCATGTTACAAAACATTAGTTGAAAATCACTTGTGATATTCAAAAAATCACTTGTGGTATTCAGAATATCAGTGATATTCTGAATTTCACAGAATATCACATAATATCACTTGCGATATTCACAGTATCATTTGTGATATTCAGAATATCACTTGTGCTACTTTGAATATCACTTGTGCTATTCAAAATATCACATGTGATATTCAGAAACGTATGAAAACGTTTAAAGACGGCTGAAAACATTTACAACAGACGAAAACGTATGAAAATGGACGAAAATGTAAGAAAACGAACGAATATGTATGAAAACATAAAAACACGTATGAAACGGACGAAAACGTATGAATAATGGACGAAAACGTAAGAAAACGGGCGAAAATGCATGAAAACGGACGCAAATGTATGAAAACAGACAAAAACGTATAAAAACAGACGAAAAATAGATGAAAACGTATGGAAACGGACGAAAACGTATGAAAACAAACGAAAACGTATGAAAGGGAAGAAAAAAACGCGAATTAAAAAAAACGTAAATAACGTGAAGTAAAAAAAACTTACAAACAAAAGAAAACGTGAATATAAAAAACGTGAATTAAAAAAAACGTGAATATTAAAAAAAAAACGTTTATTAAAAAAACGTGATAAAAAAAAAGAAAAAAAAAAGAAAAGAAAAACGTGAATTATAGAAAAACTAAAAAACAAAACAAAAAAAGAAAGAAAGAAAGACAAAAAAAATGTGAATTAAAAATAAAGACAAAAACACAAGATAAACAAAATGGACTTATGTTTATCTACTAAATTTTAGGTTAATTCCCACTATTAGATCAAACTAGATGGATTGTGAGAATTTGTCCCTTGGTAAGTATCAAAATAAGAGTAAGCATTTGAAAATTTCTCAATATAGTACATAGATAATAATACATATTTCTTGAGCGATTGAGTCTCATTCATGATGTTTTTTGGGCGACCGCACAACTTTTATATATTTTGATACCTCGTTACCCGTGTAATCATTCTCGTTTTGTGTGCCATTTTTTTCACTATTAACCAAAAACACTTTTAAAAAATACTCTCTCCATCCCAAAGTTATTGTCCCATGACAAAAAAACACACACTTTAAGAAAAGTGCATTAATTACAGCTTTCTTTTTCCTACTTTTTAACAGAATGACAATTTTACTCTTTGACAATAAATTAATGTTTTCATTTAATTTTGTAAATAAAATTTTGATTAGGGGTAATATGGTAAACCTCAACAATTTTAACCTCTATATTTAGTAGTGGACATTATTTTTGAAACAACCCAAAAAGTAAAGATGGACAATAAAAATAGGACGGAGGGAGTAACACAACTAAAAAACACACACAAAAATTAAACTCAGCACCATCTTGTCAATTTAACTTCTTGTAATATTCGATGTCTTAAAATGGCTAGGGAATATAACGGTACTAGGTTTATTTGGGATTGCTTATGTACTTATGTGTGCAATTTTGAGTGTTTAAGCTGTCATGCTTATTGTAGAGTAAATAACAAGAACTTACTATTAGAGTCTTTTTATTCATTAATGTAATTTTCTATTACTAGAGATCATCTCAGTTTGAGGTTTTAGCGAAATTTGGCCTGGATCTGTTTACTAAAGTGAACAGCAACCCAAGTTCTTTTCTCAAAATATATACTTGAGAGGTAAGAAGGGCTCGTATAAACTAGCTTAAGAAGTGCTCGTTTATATAAGGGAAAATTTTTTAAATGCCCCAGTTGCCTAACTTTATTACCCCAAATGTCTCACTTTTTTTTTTCACTTCTCAAAATGCCCCATGGGCAACTCTTTTATGGGCAACTCTATCAAATATTTGGGCTCACGTTGTACTTACAAATTACAAATCTAACCCTTTGTCTGTTGGGCAACTTTGACCTAATATATTGGGCAACTGACAATTTTTGTCTTTTAGTGAAAAAGCAAAATTTATATTTTTAAATTTTTAAATACAAATAAGTTAGGCAACTTGGCCCCACACAAATGTATTTTTGGGCAACTATCTATAAAAACCAATTTTTAAATACAAATAAGTTGGGCAACTTGGCCCCACACATATGTACTTTTGGGCAACTCTTTATAAATACCACTCTATACCATAGAAATACACCTTTAATAAACCAAATTACATATCTCAAATAATTATTTATTATTCTAATACACCTATTTCATTAAATACAAAACACACACACACACTACTGCTTACCCCACACACACCTTCCCTCTCAAAAATCATCTGCAACTTGAAACATATATCCTCCCTCTCAAACTCAATAATCCAAAGCCCTAATCCTACTCCCTCAATTGTTCTGCTTCCATACGATTGCAAAACGGAAGCCCTAATCGTACATTCAAATCAATCCGACGCGTATTCGTACAATCAATCGCTGTTCTTCAACATCTCAAGAATCCAACCACGAACATGTTTGATGCAAAGCTAACGGTCAGATCTAGATTAGAACATATTGCTAGTATTAAAAGTGCATTGAATGTGAATAAAACCAAATTGTTTAGAGAAACTGTCTTTGGCCCTTGGTTAGATTTTCCTAAGTATTCCCCTGACAACCACTTATACCATTATTTATATCAAAATGCAGCTGAGGTGTCAAAAGTTAGTGATTGTTGTCCACCTTTAACTTTTGTACCAGGTGATAATGTTTTTGATTTTGGCCGTGAACAATTTAGTCTTCTAACTGGGTTTCGTTTAGGACCAGTAGATAAAAGTGAAAGTGACCACGGCCATGTTGTTAAGGGTTTAACATATAGTCCATTTTTTGATCGGTTGTTTCTCGATAAAAAAAAACTAAGAACAAAAAAGTTAAGGGTGATGAGCTTTTGGCGTTGGTAAAGTCGGCGGAAAGGTAGGAATTGTTATCTGATGAAGATGCTGTGAGGGTTGCTTTGTTGGTGATTGCAACATTTGTATTTATTGGTCGGGAAGGAAGGTTTAATGTTCCTGACCATTTGCTAAGGAATGTTGAGGATTTTTGTGTATGGAATGAGTATCCATGGGGTGAATACATGTGGGCTCATCTGTATAAAAGAACGGTGAATGTTGTTCCTAGGCATCTTGAGGCGGAATCAAAGAAGCCCGTTCCAAAAGATCCAAAAAAAAGGGACAAACATACACTCTGTATGGATTTACATAGGTGTTGAAGGTTAGATTTTACTTGTAACATACATTATTTGTGTTTGTATATATTCTGATGGTTAATCTAAATAATGTGTTGGCATTGTTCCTTAGGCATTGGCTTTGTTCCCTAGGCATTGTATTGTAGTCAGTGTAAGTGTTTGTGTAGATTTAAGGATGTTATGGTTGATTGTTTCGCAGTAGATAAATACATAGAAACGATTTTGTAAACAGTTGGTTGAAACCACTGACAATGTCTCTTCATCCACTGCTAGTTTAGAAGAACCCACTGCTGCAAAAACACGTTATATAATTGTATCCCCTGTTACTACATATACAGCCACTGCTATCCTAACCATTGTAACCATAATCACAACCACTATAATCACAATCACTAACTCTTAATTCGATGTATTTGTTTTTTCAGATTTGGATTATGGAGACATTCCCAAACAGCTCCCAGTTCTGGACCAAAGACCCAGAGAAGATCCCACGTTGTCTAGCTTGGTCAAAAGTAAAAAACTTTGAAAAAAAGCATTACACAATTTTATTTGATCCGGTAAGTAAAAACCCAAAATTATTTAACCGTTGTATGTTTTTATTGCATTTAGCATATCATGTTATCTTCTTTGTTATTTTAGGCTTTAAGACCACTACAGAAGATTGTACCAACAAATGCAGAGCTGAGTTGTCCATGGTACATTCGCAGTATGGAGTACATCCGTCAACTAGATTCCCAACTCGTTGAAAGAAGAGAAGAGTTGGCTGACCAACTGATGGTGGAAGAAGAGGAAGCTATGGCTGGTGTGGATGTATGCAGTGGAATTCAAGCCGATTTAAATGTCCCTTTCTGTGCTGCCGATGAAGTTGTTACAGAAGGTCAAACGTCTAGTGTCAACCCCAAAGCTGATGAAGAAGAGATTGTTGTTGGGTTTGTTGAAATGTTCAATATGAATGAGCCTGAGAAGGTTGAAGATGTTGTAGTCGGTAATGTTGAGGTTGCAGATGGGATCAAATGTGACAAACTGGAATCGTCACATACCTTAGATAAAGATCAGTATCGTGCTGAGCTTAAATCCCTTAAGTCCAGGGTTGGTAGTATAGAAGAACGTGTAGGAGTAGTTGGTGTATCACAGCTCTTATGTGAGTTACACAACGTACAAAAGAGAATTGTGGTACTTGAGAAAGCTTTAGGAATAAAGTCACAAGATGATGTTGGTGAGATTAAGGTAAAAAGCTGTTATTTGAATTTTTGTTACTTCATTCCACCAAAATGGTCTCTTTGAGTGCCTAAGTAAGTTCACTTTTTTACAGGTGGATAGTGTTGATGCCAACAAACCGTTGGCTAATTCCGATGAACACACCCCCATTAGGACCAATGTAGGATTCGATGACAAGCAAAAGTTGTTTTATACCGATTTCGAGGAGTTTACCGGGCCTATGACCCAAGTTATGAAAGCTTCTTTATCGGGAGGTCCTGACGATGCTCATCATTCCAACAATATAATGCAGGTGGATAACAAATTTGATTGTGCTGCCTTACCAAATTTGAATGATGAGTTCTCAGACATTGCTTATGATGGGTTTGATCCAACTCTTGTTGACGTACGTATATATATATATATTGTTTTTTTTTCCTTCTTTTACTTTTTTCTATTTCAATATTAAACGCACATACCCTTTATCTAGGAATCGATGGATGTGAATGGTGCGAAACAAGAAAATGACAGTGCGAAGGGTAAAGAAATTGTTGTGTGGCGGCCACCTCTTTGGTGGGAATGGTTTTTGCAGTTTACTCTTACATTGTTAGAACCGTGGCTGCAGCAGGGCGCTTTACCGGTAGACAACGTTTATGATCCCGCTGCGCAAGGTGCTGCACAAGTAGACACATTGGATATGGAGGTTGAGGAAACGGCTATGGAAGGGGCTGATACACAACCTGTTGAAGTGATATGCCTTGATTATGAGGTACATTTAATTATCTTATCATTTGTTAACAACAAATGATGCATAATAGTAGTACAATCCCATAGCAGACATCCCCTTGAATAATTTGATTACTATATAATTATGATTTAGTAATTTTTTTGCAGTAGATTTTAATACTATGATGCATTAGTTTTAAACATAACTTAACTTAAACTTATATGCCACAAAGAAGTCTCTGCTGCATGAATACATTAATACATTTGCATAGATAGAATATAAACACACATTAAAACAGTTTTAGACACATAAAAAAACAAATATGATACTAAAAACATAAATGACCATCATCATAATCTACATTTTAGTTCCAGAGCTCTCTCCCTTGCTTTTCTTATTTGCTTTGAGTCGTTGAAACAGTATTTCAAGACTACTAATCCTATTTTCCAAATTATAATAATTTTCAAATAATGTAGGATTATTCACATGTTGCTCCACTTCGTTTTTATCATCTTCTTCAGTTTGTTGCACCACCTCCCTTTGCTGCATCACCTCACTTTGAAACTCTTCCTCTACCTCATTTTGCTGCACTATCTGAACTTCCTGCAACACCACATTTTCAGCCTCCTCCTCATTCTCTAGATCTTCGTCATCTTCATCTTCTTCCTCCTCTTCCCCATCAAGTCCATAAATCTCATCCTAGTAGAAGTCTTGTCGACGCAGCCAAGTAAGGATATTTGTCCTCATCCACACACTCACTTGCCTATATGAACCATATTCTGAGATTGGTTCTTGCCCAAAAGCATCTAACACTGCGTCAAAAAGCAAATCGTTGTTTAAGACAAACTCATACTCTTCTTCATCATGTTGAAAGTTTCCAGTTGGTGCTGCCATTGTTCTTGAGCGAGAATAAGAGAGAATAAAGTGACAGTTGTGATAATAAGAGAGCAGAAACTAGGAAAATTTTATGTAGTAGGATATGTAGCAGTAACAAGAATCTTATCTTTTACATTGTTATGTACTTGAGTTAGAATAAAATACTGTCTTTTACACTGTGTAAAGAATCTTATCTTATCTTTACAATGTGCTACAGTTGATATAATTATTAAATATAAACTTTACTTTTTCACTTATTTGTATTTAATACAATAATACATTAATACATCAGTTTTACAAACTAGGAAATATCATTACACTTGCGCAATATGGTTGACTTGACTGTTTGAGTGTCAGGCGTATTCATTTGCTTCCGAACATTAGTTTTACGGCTACTAGGACCAACATCTTGCGCATTGGGTCCCAACCTTTTTGGTTGCTTAGAGTTACCACCGCCAGTTGGTTCTATAATTTCTTTTTTTTCAATACCGTATATCTCTCTTCTTAAGTCTTCTAGCACTTCAGCTAGTAATCGGTAAGTAGCTTCAGCATCTGGTCCATATAATTCATATATTTCAGGAAACATTACCTCTCTTGCTACCTTTATAGACCACTCCCTTTCATCGTGTTTTTCCTCAAACCTAACTCCTTTAGAACTAGACATAAATCAATTAATGTGATGGAAATATGGTTATGAAACTGAAAATGAATAGGATAGGAGCAAATATTTGATGGAAATGTGGTGAACAATAAGATCATGGTTTCTCTATTAAATAGACACCATGTGCTAAGTCACATGTAAACAGTTCATCATACATAGTCAACTTTGCACAGGATTTTCTTTTGAAAATAATAAAGGGCCCTGAACAAACAGTCCTTAAAATAGACACCACATGCTTAGTCATGACTAAAAATACCTTATGCCATAGAATATCACATTTCCACTTTACTTCAGTTGAGATTTGAAGTTATTTAATTGTTGTATAGACGAGCTGTTTTTTAAAAGATGAATCATTTTTTTTTAAGCATGCAAATGTCAGATTAGTTTTCAACTCGCTCAAACGGAAGAGGAATCCAGGGAGATATTGCACCTCACCCTATACTACCCCACTAGCCACTACTCCAAAGAGAAGGCGTTCAACACGGATTAATTTTCAAACCCCATCCCCTCCTAATGCTCCAGATTTTGATGATACATTAGAACCGTTTGTGGAGGTATTTGACTGTGTCAACTTATATGTCCCTTACTTTGTAATACAAAATTCACTAAAAGAGTTAATTTTTTCTAACTTAGAATCTGTCGAGAACTGGAACGGGGAAGAAAAAAACAAAAAAGGTAACTGTGCCATGTTCAGTTCAAAATTTTTTGAAATAGAATAATGGTACCAGGTTGTTTTTCCCTTGGGGCAATGAAGACACTATTACTGATCGCCGGTTTTGGGACTGTTTATTGGCAACGGGTGGTAACAAGGATGGATGGCTGAGGGACGAGGTGCGTATAAAATCAGTTGTTATTATTCTACCATAAATGTTTCTTTGTGATTCCCGCTTGTTTTTAATAATGTGCCTAAATGTGTAAACAGCACCTTGACCTATGGGTAGATTTGACGTGGCATTTCCGACCATCAGATGCCGACTGGGCTATGGTGGGTCCCTTTTTCACACCTCAAATAGTTAATGACTATTTGCGAACCTATTGGGCGAATTGTGTAAAGTACCCGGTGCCTTGGGCTGATGTCGAAAAGGTATTTATTTCTTTCCATATGGCCGTACGTATAGGTTGTTCACCGGGTGCGTTCTGCTGATGTCCTAAATGATGTAGGTACTATTTCCAATAAACAAACCTGACCAGCACTGGGCGGTATGAGAGCTGCATATCAGTACGGGTGTTTTGACATTGTATGATTCGTTTCCAACCTTTACTAACAAACGCATTTGGTGGAAGGATACCATGCCTGCAAAATTTCGGTATTGGCTGCCAAAATTACTAGACGAAACGGGAGTGTTTGCAGCAAAAGGCATAGATATCAAGGCTTATCAGATTATCTTCAAAAAATGTGTTGACGTCCCCAAACAAACAGATCAATACGGCGACTGCGGGATATGGGCCTGCATTAAGCTATATAGGCTGAGTCATAACATGCCACTAAATTCTGACGAACCTGCAGAAACAGCTCTTGCCTATCGCGAAAGAATGTTTGAATACCTATGGAAATACAAGATTGAGTATGCTGGTCATTGACTATTTTTATTACAAGTTGTGGTATCGTTGACTAAGTATGTATATAATTGGTACAGAAAGGTGTTAGCTCATAACATGCCATTCAAGCAGCTTATTTTGCTTCTATCATGGGCATACAAGGAATGGACATTCTTTGTGTATGTATAATCAATTGTAGTAACTCTTGGATTGATAAATCTGTAAATATCCAAAATGTTTTGTGAATGTTTGTAAATATTATTAGTTGATATTAGTATTGCTTGTTTAAATGATAATAATCACTACTCATAACTTATTACATATAAATTATAATATTACATTTAAACCAGCTTCCAATCTTCTACTAGCCGTGGTTTCTTCTAAACTAGCCGTGGATTCTTCTAAACTAGCCGTGGTTTCTACTAAACTAGCCGTGGTTTCAACAGTTCTTATAGCCGTGGTTTTGATCATACTAGACGTGGTATTTTCTCAACTAGACGTGGTTCCAACGATAATTCGATCCATGGTTTCCTCCTCAGCCTTCTTATTAGATAGACCACCCATTCTACTTAACCTTCCTTGAGAGTTTTATTGCCAAAGGACCTTGTACACCAGCAATCTTTTGAATCTTCAAGAGCAACATATCTTTCATTGGATTTGTTGATATGGTTTCTTGTGGATCAAGCGTCGCTTCCAACATTTTCCTGGCAACATTTTTTGACAATGGATAGTGTTTATCAATAAACATGAAAAACTTATCCTTACTAGATTGTACACCATGTACTCTTGAATGCTCATAAAGCATCCATTCAACTACTTCAAATTGTTTCCAAAATTTGTCCGCTGGATTAGGTTGACACATGTTTTTCACTGATCTCCACACGAACCTTGTTAATTCTCCAGTTGGCCCATGCTTCCCATATCTAAAATCAATGACTTTCCATAACTGTTCCAAATCCTCTTTTGAAAGAAATAACAACAAGCTTCCAAAATCTATGTATGTACTTCTGCATCCATCTGCTCTTGTTATTTCAATCACTTCTCTACCATTTTCAGTGATTATTTTCAAATCATTAACTGGTTGAGTTGCACTTACTGGTGTAGGATTAATTTGCTCTTGTCTATCAATCACCGTAAGATACACATCCATTCTTTCTTCCCTCTCCATCCCTTTATCCAATTTCTGTTTCTTAGAATGCACATTCTCCAGAAGTTTTGCTTTTCGCTTTTGTTCGTTCTTGATCCACTCAGCTTCTTTCTCAGAATTCATAGGATTGAAATCATCATTCATTCTTAACCAACGTTCATACAGCTCTTCAATTTCTTCGTACGTGCATTTGTTCAAATCCTTGCCTTTGCAAAACTCCACATGCTTCAGAATCTGGATCATTACATTTCTCATTTGAGCCCTAGTAGGCGGTTTGTTATTCTTACTATTATATTCTATGACTCTTCTTTCCTTCTGCATTTGTCTCGCCCTCGCAGCCAGAACCTTTGACCTTGAAGAAACATCTAATAGTGCCCATTCTTCAGTACTCCATTCCAACTTTAGCATTTCAAAAGCCTGAAGAAATGCTTGTTCGTTGTTCCATCGGTCAATCACTCTCATACTATCTTCTTCTTCTTCTTTCTTTTTTTTTAAAAGCAAGATCTTCAGCCTTAAATGTTTCATGCAAGTGTATTGATAATTCATAATCATGTGAAATCTGATCCTCCTTACTATCAAATTCAAGTTCTTCTTCTTGAGGTTCAGAAATAGCTTCACCCTTTCCTATGTCTCGTTTATCTACTACTTTATTAACTGGCTCCCAATTCTTCAAACTATTAGCCAATGGTTTATTTCCAGTAGGTTCAATTACAATGGGAACAGGTGCAATAACAGAATCGGGAATTGCTAAGGTTCTACATAAGTTCAGCAGTATACCTGCAACCTCCTTCTCAACTTCCTTCGCCTTCGATGGTGGTGTTACATCAGTTGTGATAATCGTACCATCAGTGGTTGTAGTAGCAATATGTGTATCTGAAGTAACTGTCGATGAATTTACCTCTGAGGCTACAACAGTGCTGTCATTTGTAGTATCACTAGATATAGCCTGCACAAGTTCTTCTTCTTCGTCTTCAACTTCAACATACAAAGGTTCTACCACTTGTTCCTTTTCTTCCTCTACAAATTATGCTTTTCCAACCTTCAACCCTTTAGCCAAAGGTTTAGCCAAGGGTTTAGGACCTGTGGGTTTAAGTATAATTGGAACATGTGCAGTACCCGATCCAGTCCAACTGGGCAAGGCTTTACATAAGTTCATCAGGGTACCCGCAACCTCTTTGTCAACTTCCTTAAAATTGGGTGGTTCTGTGACCGTGGTCGTCATTAAGGTGGCATCAGGGGATTCAGCAACAATAGGAGTGGTTGTTTCCTGCCCCACTTCTTCCTCTTCGTTTTCAACTACAACCTTTAAAGCTTCAAGCACAACTTCTTTTCCTTCCTTGTCAGTAACCATATAGTCACCACCATGTTCTCCGCTATGGAAATCCATCTCAACATCCATGTTTACATCCTCCCCTGAATCAATGCTTTTGCTCCTCCCCTTTGAGGACCTGCCTTTCTTAGTCATCTTCGTCACTCTATTACGTGCAGCAAACCTTGGTCTTCTTACTCTCTCCAACACAGAAACCCTGTGCTTCAACCTTCTTATTGTATTTTCCATTTGTGTACATTTAGCCTTCAATTCATTGACTACTTCTATAATATTCTCACCATATGTGGTACCCGTGGGATCAGATACGGTGCCATTGGGTTGAGCGTCAGTGGTAGCAGTGGGATCAGCATCATTGGTTTGGGTGTTTTGTGATTCAGGTAAAGGTAATGGTTTAGCAGTGGATTCAGTTGGGTTACCAGTGTGTTCAGACGTGGTAGAAATGGGTTGAGCATAATTGCTTTGGTTGGGTTGGGATTGAAGTACCTCCTCATTATCAGGAATGTCTGGTAAGTTAAGCATATTAGGGAATAAAGGTGTAAGCTTTCCTGAGAACTTGCCATTCTTTTTTCTCAAGTGTGTAAACACCCTAGGAGACATATGATGTACCTCATACTCCCTTTTATGAGGAATGGTTTTCGTGATCTGTTTCTCCACTATTAATTGAACAAACCTAGGATATAAGTAGTATTTACCCTTTTCTTTAATGTTCTTCATAAACCCCTCAAAGATCATCCTAGACCAGTTAAACACCCTCCCATGTGATAAACATATGACAGCAGTTGCTATTTTTGATGGAAACTCATCAAAGCCAGTAGTCTTATTGCTTAGACACAATAGCAAAGTATGTATTAAAAACTTCCATTGGGGTGAGAACATACCTTTATGATACTTAATTATTTCCACATTTTTCTCATACCCCAATCTTTTCAACCCCTCAAAAATATCATCATCAGACAAATTGTCAACCCCATCAGCATCCTACAGCTTCAAAACCTCCCTAATCACCTCTTCTTTGACTATTATCTCATTCTCATCAACAACACTCATAATAACGGCTGCTCCATCTCGTTCTTGAATTTCTGCCTTCAACCAAAATTGATGAATGTATGCTTTAAGAATGACAGGTTGTACACTTATTGCATAGTGAATTGGTGTGTGTTTGATAAAATCAATCATCTCATGGAACCCTTCAGTATGATTGTTCTTGGTTAGGTATGCAACGACGTTGTGTGTGGTTGGATATTCTTTACATTATTTTGGCATTTTTGTGATTTGGATGTAAAAGACGTTTAATTATCAGTTTGGGAGTGGTTAGGGTTTGTGTAGAGCGCCAATTTCAAGTGTTTAAAGATCAATTATTTGATAGCGCATTGAATTGGGGATTATATACTTTTAGATCAACATGTTACATAACAGCCCCTTGAGTTTCCATTTTCATCAATATACTAGCCGTGGTTCAAAATATACTACCCGTGGGTTACCAACGGCTATCCATGGTTACAATTGCACTAGCAGTGGGTTGCCCAGTTCATGCGGTGGTTAGGAATGCACTAGCAGTGGGATGCCCACAACCATCTGTGCTTATAGTAAGTGCTAAACACCAAGTCAAATAGGCAATGACTTCATTTACTACACAACAACTCACACCTTCTACCCATTGAACACATTGAATGCTTTTTACCTCTATTTAATACCATATCACTCATAAACCACACATATCAAAGTTGTATCCCAAAAACATTTTAGTCAACATGAGTCGGTCACAAAAACATCCTCTGGAAATCTCTTCAGATTCAGATTCTTCTGATAGTTCATGCTCAAGTAATACTTGGGAGAACTATTTTCCTCTGATAAAGCATGTTCCTGCTGGACCCTCTTCCATCCAAACAGAACCACTCAGATCTCCACCTATTGAAGTAGTTGCATCTCAATCACGACCAGCTGGTCCTTCCTCATCAGGTCCCCCCAAAAGAGTGCTAGTGAGGGGACTTGCTTGCCCAAAACTGTGGGTTGTTATTAGGGGACTAGGAGTTCAGAAGAAGATGCCAGCATGGGCCATACCAAAGAGGCCATAAATGGTTTAGGTGGTTATGTTGATGTAGTAGTCTTTTGATAGTAGTCCTTACTGGATAACTTTTGATGTACTTATTAGATGATTCTATGAATGGGAAGCATCAAGCACTACATCCGTTGATGCAGTTTTATAAATTAATGAATAATTTCCAAGTATATAAGGCTGGAAACAAACATGAAAGTGAAATATATGAAGTTTAAAGAAGTGAATTACATGTTTTTTTAAACTACAAGTCTCCAGGCTGATAATCAAACTTTAACTAAATTTATCCTTAATTTTGACTGTCCAAGGTGACCTTATTCTATCTTACAGAACAGATCCTCGTGTTCTCGGTCTTGCCGCATTCGCTCTTCCATTTCTCTTTCAGCCCTATCTTGTTCGGCTAGTTGTTCCATTATTGCATCATCTTCATGCTGCTTAGTAAGGGACTTCTCACCATCAACATTTCCATTTATTTTGTTGTGCTCATATTTATTCTTGTCACCTATTTCCTTGACAGCCAACGCACCTTTTTCAGCTACATCCTTCTTAGATCTTTTGTTAAGTTGTTTCCTATATATTTCATGAATCACGTCATCACATGGTCGTTCCACTTCAAAAGACAAACGCTTACGCACAATCCTTGTTAATTATGTAAAAAAAAAAAAAAAAAGTAAGGATCATAAATATATTACTATAACTAGTTATAGCATACTAACAATAATAATGAATTTTTACCGTTAGACATTACTACAAATATGAAATTTTTATTACTTAAAGAATCTATATGTAGTTGGGATAAGTTACTTGTTTCAAGCAGTGGGCAGTTGGCAAGTTATTAAATTTTTTTAGTAGTAATGTCACAAATAAATGTGTATCTTAGTAAATCTTAGGCAGTTGGCACAAGTACAACATTAATAATAAACAATCACAAATGGGTTGTTCATACTTAAAACACTCAGTAAAGTGTATCTATGTTGATACATTAATTTTGGGCAACCTTAGAAAGTTAACATTGTTGGGCAACCTAAGTAAATGCACAAGTACAAAGGGCTGGTAATTTGCACTTGGCTTACTTAAAAGAGTTTACTGTAAAGTCCAAGAATTATTTCCACCTAAATTTGTTCAAAACACAACCATGGATTACGATAACAATTCTAATTTTAAGGTTTATTTAGTGCATCCTTCATCTAAACATGCAGTTAAACTACCTAAAAATATCACTTACAATAAACTTGTGGCGTATGTCAAGAAAAAGGTTGACGGTGTGAAACACACACCAAATGATAGAGTCAGGTTATCTTACAAAGATGGTTCCTTGATGGAATTGGAAGTTGTTGATGATGAAGACGTCCAATTCTTCATTCATGAACTATGTTGTAAGAATGAGCAAACTCAAGCTCTGTTAATTTCAACAAAAGAACCACCACCTACAGAGGTAAAATCATCTTCGGCTTCTAATCATTTATCATTAGACCTGAATTTTCCGCTGATTCACAAATAAAGTTATCATGACAGACCAAAGGTCGAGGATACCTTTTTTCACCAACCTGATCATTCACTTCCTCCGTCGCAAAGAGACTCATTTAAAAATATGCCCACGCCACCAACTGCACCACAACCAGATTTAAAAAACATCGATTCCCAAAAAACAGATACCTTATTTTTCAAACATAAACAATTTTGTAATAAAGTAGAATGCATGTTTACTATTGGAAAGAAATCATTACTTGAGCGCTTTGAATACAAAGTTATTAAATCTGATCCCACGAGGTACAACGTGAAATGTATAAATGAAGGCTGCTCATGGAACATATACACACGCAAAAAAAAACTGGAAAGTACATTCTATGTTTCTAGCATCAACAATGTCCACACATGTTCAAGAACTGAATTACATCCTAATCATCGTAATGCGACAATGAAATTACTTAGTCAATTGCTAATCGAAAAATTGAAAGATACACGGAGGGTATATACTGGAAAGGACATACAAAGAGATTTGAGTCTTGAATGGAAGGTAAACGTTTCTTACAAACGAGCTTGGGGGGGTTAGGAATTTGGCATTTGAGGTGTTGAATGGTAAACATGAACAATCGTTTGAGCAGTTAGCTTTATATTGTAATAACCTAAAGCTAAAAAACGAGGGGACTGTAACACACATCGATACAGACGAAGCTGGAAGATTTAAGATGGTTTTTGTAGCATTTGGTTTTGCGGTAAGTTTCAGGCACATTTATATTAATTGTTAGTATTATTATTTTTACTATTATTATTCTTATACACACATCTTATTATTATTATTTTTATTAGTATGTTAAGCTTTAACGTATACTAAGCACTAATATATACGTAACGATACTAGATTCGGAGTTTTATAGCCTTCATGCGGCCATTGATTATAATTGATGCTGCACATCTGAAAGGGAAGTATCTAGGAACCAACATTCTTGCTGTTGGTATGGACGGAAATAATCAGATTATTCCAATCGCTACCGGGGTCGCACAGGGTGAGACCGCTGAAGCCTGGACATTGTTTTTGGGGTGGTTGAAAGAATGCATTGGCGAAGTGCCTAATCTGGCAATTATTTCAGACAGGCATCATTCAATAACAAAAGCTTGTGACACAGTTTTTCCAAATTGCTTTCATGGTTATTGTTGTCGTCACTTGATGATAAATTGCAATACCACCCGTAAAAAGCATAAGGCTTTGTACTGGAAGGTGTGCAAATGCTACACAACTGAAGATTTTGATAATGCAATTTCCCGAACTTCGTGCAAAAAAATCAGAAGCCGTCAAAAAACTTGAAGACGCCGGGTATGAAAAGTGGTCTAGGGCATATTGCAGTGGAAAAAGATACAATTATTTGACTTCAAACAGTGCGGAGTCAATAAATTCATTAACAAGGCACGTCGAACGGTACCAATAACTATGCTCTTTGAGTACTACAAACGTCTTCTACAGGATTGGTATTTCGAACGTCGCGAAAAATACTACGGTATAACTATATATTAGCCGTCTCACATTTAGTTGTTCGAAAAATGTTACATTATCTATGCTTATTTTGCAGACGCACCAGAATTTGAACTTACACAATGGGCTGCTAGGAAGGTTGAGCAGAGAATGTGGAAGAGTGCTAATTGGGAAGTAAGAGGCATTGCCATGTGTGCTGTGTACCAAGTTATAGACAATCGTCATAGTCATATTGTTGATTTTGTAAAGAATGAATGCAGTTGCAGGTACTGCAATATACAGGTTGTCAATTACGGTAAATGTTGTTAATTCGTGTATGGTTTTTGATTACGAAGCCTCGTGCAGGAAATGGCAACTTTCGGGACTACCATGTGGTCATGTGTGTGACGTGTGTAGAGAAGAAAAATTGACTAACTGTAACAGATGGGCGGAAACATGGTTTAGAAAAACTGCACTCAAAGGCACATATCATGAAATGGTGTATCCTTTGGAAATAGAGTCAGAATGGCATGATCCGGGTAACTTGCAAAAGGTTAAACCGCCGTTGATGGACAAGAGGCAGGCAGGAAGACCCAAAAACAAAGATCGCTTCCCATCAAAAAATGAGGAGCCAAAAGTTAGAAAATGTGGGAGGTGTGGTACCGTAGGGCATACCCGTGCAGCATGCATGGAACCAGTCCTTAGAAAACAGGTAACCTAGATTGTTTGTTCAAATGTATATCTAATATTTTTTTTTAGTATTCTGAGACGATTGGTTGTATATGTTGTTAGAAAAAAATGAATAGCAGGACAGACAAGGGCAAAGAAGTTATGCAAGAGATTGCACCTAAACAGGGAACGCGTAAATATGGGTCAGGTGCTCATTTTCAATTGAAAGATGACCCACAATCGTTAGTGGACGACGAGTATTTTCAAAATAGGAGAATTTACCAGGAGTGGGATGCCGTACGTTGGGATGGAGAACCAATTAACAGCGTTTGCGAGGGTTACGTATATAATTCTGCCATTAACCTAAATTCACTCCCTGAATCATCAAATACATATCACTTGGATGATTTCAATAACATGGATAATTACTAGGTCAATGTTCTCTTTATTTAACTAATGTAATAGTTGCTAAATGGCTGTTTAAGGCGACGTATGTGTATGCTTAAAGTTAAACAGTAGTACATATGGTTGTGTGGTTTCATTGTAGTTCCAAGGTTAACTTACTCTGTCAATTATTGGTGTGTTGCACTTTGATAAGTGTTAGAAGTAATAGTTTTAACCAAGAATTTGTATTTTTGTCATGAATAAAACATTGTGTTTGTGTATGAATGTTTTGTTAAGTTTTATGTTCAAGGGCATGGTAAATAATTGTGAAAGGTTAGGTAATGCAAAAGGCTGGTGCAAAACCAGCTATGATTTGTGATGTTTTAGATGTTTGTTCAGAAATAGTAAATCTTGTGACCATGTGTAAGTGAAAAAAAAAACAAATATAGTGACAATATGTGGATTGGGTTTAAAGTATTTGAAAGGCTATAATTTTTTATTGGATGTTATTCAATAATATGGGAGCAGCTGTGCATCATGTGACAAATGCTATATGAGGACATGGATTGGTGTCATGATAATACAACCGATGTTAACAGTAATGTATGTATTTGCTGCTTGCCTATTTAAAGACAGCAAACCCATCTTGTTAGTTAACCAGTTTTATTTTATTATTTTTTTTAATTTGTGATAACGTATTGGGATAAGGAAATGTCTAGATTTCCTAGGTGTGATAAGCTTAGAGCCGATGCAAATTCTAACAACTGGCCTGATATGTTAGTCTTCTATTGCTACCAAGCCTCTGGCGAAGATGTTCGTATGGCACAACAATTAAATGCGCTTGCGGGAAGATTGCTTCAAATCATTGAAGAAAGGCTTAGCTTCATTCAAGAATTGGAGAGTGTTGGAAACATGCATGCTCAAAAAACAGCAGAATATTTGAGGGGGGTAAATGGTAAAGATGATCAAAAGGTACAGCAGATGCGTATCCTTTCACGGGAACTGGAGCTAAATGCTGCGAACAATGGCATCTTTATCGAGAGACTCAGGGGCTTGATGGATCTCTAAGTGTGTGTCTTTTCAGTGTGTTCTATGTTGTTTGTTGTTTTTGTAGTAGTATGTGTCCATTATCGTATTATGAGTGTTCTTGTAGTGATTGTGTGTGACATATGAAATGCGATTGTAAGATATTGAATTGAATAAAATGGGTTGTTAAATTTGTATGAATTAATTTTTTTTCCTAAATTCGCACTTTTATTTTAAACTGTATTTTGAAGTGGTTATCATAACAGTGTGTGTATATTAAGTATTGTTGGATAGAATTACCTCACAAGTACTAGTTGCATTGGTTTGTGTTAAAATAGCAGTGGTTTCTTCTAAACTAGCCGTGGTATCTTCTCAACTAGTCGTGGTTTCTTCTGAACTAGTCGTGGTTTCTTCTGAACTAGACATGGTTTCTTCTCAACTAGCCGTGGTTTCCTCTTTACAAGCCGTGGTTTCTTCTCTACTAGCCGTGGTTTCAGCAGTGTACTAGCCGTGGTTTCTTCTCAACTACCCGTGGCTATAAGCATTCTTGAAACCACGGCTAGAAGGATCAAAGCACTGATGAATATGTCATTTAAAAAGATGTTAACAAGAAAATAAATAAGTAGTAGTAAATTGGCCACCATGAAAAGGGCACTTATATCTTGCAAAATGAGATGAATTCCATCGACGACATTCTTTATCTTTGCAGCAGTTGTTTCTTCTACACAGGTAGCGGATACAGCAACATAAAGAAAAATGAAAAGCTTTTCATTATTTAAAGATAACTTAACTACAAGATTAATAAGTTGTAAATAAAATGCCACCATGAAAAGGGCACTTATCTGGCAACATGAGAAGCATTCCTTCCGATAATTTCTTTAAATACAGCTCGATACAAACAACGCAACCATGCGAACACTTTTAATGACAAAGTTATTAACTAAATAATACATCCCTGTTTGGGGGTCACATTAATTAAAGTAGTTGATACATCAGTTTAGCTACTACATACCCTGATACAAAATTCATCCCTTGTTACAAAACAGTTAGAATTACAACCAAAATATGACAACATGTCTACCAAACACATACAGGGTTATCGACGGGCAGCCTGTACAGGGTTATCGACGGGCAGCCTGTACAGGGTTATCGACGGCCAATGACTTCCCATGTGACAGTCCGTATAAGAATATACATACCCAGATACCACAATCACCAAACAGAGTCCCCTGATCTGGAACGTTGGGTGCATTCTTGAAGGTAATTGCATATGTTGTTGGATTAATACCTTTCTTCTGGAAGATACTGGCTTTGTCTAGAACGATTGGTAGTCTAGCCTGTATATACATCCAAACATAATTTGTTATTTTACATACCAACTTAACACAATACATAACAACTTAAATGTTTACATCTGACACACTAAAGCTAGGCCAAACACTGAAAACATAAACTACACCAAACTACAATGAAACAAGACATCCTAATAAAGCGCCATATCACGATGAGTCTGCAAAATAAGTGATTCACGTAACGGTTTGATCAAAAAGGACCCAACATCTCCCTCGATGCCCAAGTGCTGGAAGTTCCCAGTAGCAAGCTTGTATAGTACAATGGTTGCGTTAGATCCTTCCTGGTTTCCAATTTCAAGTACAGGGTCGCCGTTGTCGTCAAATCCAATTAATTTGAGTGCTATTGGGGTGGTAATGCTATGAAGCTGTGTAGCATATGCAGTCGTACCACCAACAACCGTGATAACCCATATAGAGAAAACAGAACTGACATCCCCTTGAATGTTTCCCGAAATGACCAGACTGTCTCTTAGGTTTCCAACGTAGAACGGTAAAGGAAGGTTGCCTATTAATTCATCAGGTATGTACAGGACTTGGAAACGGTTGGTGAGCAAGTCAAAAGACATAATCAAATAGCGGTCGAATGTGCTACCATCGTTAGCATACAACCGTTGATAACCACACCAATAGATGTGACCCCCAACATTAGCTTGACTTGCTTTTTTGAATCTGATTGTATTCGGAATCAAGCAATGCTGATCTAACACCGTCCATTGTCTAGAGGATAAGGTGAAAATTATGACAGTGGGAAAAGGCTGTGTTTGATTGAATGGGTATGAAATTTTTAGGAAGGTCGGATCAAAATTGTCAGGACGAATCCCAAAAGCCATAAAGCGTTTTTCATACTCCTGTGATGTCAAAACATAGGGGACAAGCGTGGCTACTGATCGGATGATGGAAGGGTTCCAAACGACCGCCATGGTATCTTTGACAATTGGTCGATAGGTAAAACCCCAAACTCCATGTGACCAACCAATTGGTTTGACGTCAGAAAATGAAATGTTTGAGGAAAGAGGGTTCAAGTCAAAATTTTGATCTACCAAACCCACGTAACCTTTAAACCTCTGCTTGTACAGCAAAACGTATGAAACTGGTGGAGTGATTCGAACACCAAAACGGACGGTGAAATGCATGTTGTCTATGCAAGACTTCCAAGCCTTGCAGACACTGCGGCATTGAGCCACACACCTAACTGACAGCCTATTAACTATGTCCATTTGAACTTCAAGTGGAATGTTGTCAGACATCGTGAAATTATACTGGGCAAATGTGAATTTAGTTAAGATGGTCAGCTTTCACAACAATTTTGTGGGCAACTATTAAACTGTAAGTATGTGTTTAGTGTTGTATGGACAGTAAGAGTATTATAAATAGAAGAATTAGAGCATTCATATCTAGGGACCAACCCATAAGATATGCATTTAAGAAATAGTACCTGTATTAAATGGTTAAACAGTTAAGTTCCAGTTTAAAGAGTTGACTAGTGCTTAATACTACCATCAAATTAATGATCAAGTACAGGGGACAGGTTCATAAACACTTGAAAGTGTATGTTACATAATTAATTATAGTTGGGCAACTATGACGCATGGGCAACTTAGTCAAATAACTAGTTTGTTTGTAACTACTAGTTACAAAAATGTTGTTCCTTATTAACTGATAGGCAACTTAGTCAATAACTAGTTTGTTAGTCAATAACTAGTTTGTTAACTTTGTTGTATTGACAAACATTTATCAATTAAGAACTTATAACCAATGGTACCTGTAAACATGACCGCATCTTCTTGTACCAAGGACGCCACTCAGCTTCAGGCTTATAGCCACTGTCGTAAAATGTTACAATCCCCGTCCTAATATGGAATCGAGCCAGAAACCAATGTTTTTCCTTTTCATTGATAGGCATATAAACCTGCCGTATAACACAAAAGGCCAGTTTAACAAAACACATAACAATATATGTATAAAGGAATGAACACAAGTATTACCTGTTCAACATCAGCCCATTGGTGTTTGTACTTTTCCCCGTTAACATACCAAATGGGGATGGAGTCTTGTAATAGCAGCTGAACAAAGTATGCAGTTACCATAGCCCAATCAGCGCCATCAGGTCTGAAATGCAACATGTATTCCACCCACAACTATATGTGCTATAAAGCAACAATAAAAAATGATTAGGGTATAAAAGCAACAATATAAAATGAATATACTATCGGGGTGAAAGATATGCGTGACTGTTATCTCGTCCATAAGCCAACCTTTCTTAGGAGGGTCTAAGCACACTAAGGATTCCCAAAACCTGCGATCCACACGAACTTCTTTGGACCAAGGAAACATACATCGAAGGGGCCCCTGCTTTCCAAGAAATTCGTCGTACTCATCAGTAAGATGTACTTTGTCGATAGCCTTGTTCCTTCGGGAAAGAACCTACACACACGTTGTTACCAACACGTAAATTAAAAACAGATTAATAAAATATAAATATTAAAACTTGTTTTTCATACCTCAACCCAAGGTTTAACATTTTGTAACTGTGCAGTCATATCTGGATCCCGGCACCCATGTGTTCGATTATTTTCAGATTCCACAAATCTTTTTGACCAGTAATACGACGACTCAGCACCATCTTTTTTACTCCTCATGTCAGGTGTTATGTCTGCCTTGGCTCTTTTCCAATGGTCTGAATTATAGAAAGCTATAGACCTCTTTTTCTTTTCCGTCTCAATCTTCAACAACTTTGCCTTTTGCAACCTGCGATTCTTCTCATCTATCATCGCCATTAGAAAATCCTTTTCCATCATCTTTTGTTCTTCCATCCTCCACCGTTCTTCCTCTTCTTTCCTCAACCTTAATTCCTCTTCCAACAGATACTCCTGAGTAATAGGTGATGCAGTTAAAATACATTTAATACTATACTATGGCAAAACTGTACATTTGGAAATCACATTACCAGAACTACATCATCCTCGTCATCACAATCAGCCGGCTCTGAACGACTGCTAGAAATAAGAGAGTCAACCAATTCGTAGAATTCACGATTTAGTTGGTCTCGAAACTCATAGCTGAGGTGGGAAAAGGATGCAGTAAAGTCCAATTTATCCTGTAAGGGAAATAAAGTTCATTGTAAAACAAACGGATAGTTTAAAGAAATAAAGATAATATATCGATGAACTGGCCTACCCGAAATCCGCACGTTCTTTCACATGCAAGGACCTACAATGTAATAAAGGGTATTATCCTTAACAGTAATTCTAATATAAAAGTATAGTTATTATTTAATACTGACTACTAAATTACCTGAATAATAGCCTCGAGTTTGAAAACACGAGAATTCAAATCTTGAATGACACAATCCTTGAGGCTGATTTCTGTTAAAAGACTACTGGTCTGTAACCTAGACACAATTGGTAAATACTTTTTTTCTGTCCTACCACATTTCCGTGCAGCAGCCAACTTCTGTAGATACACATCGTAATCATGCGGTAATTATGTTGGAAGAGTCCTTGGTATGTAGTGCAGGTAAAATTCCCTAAATTGAATATACCACTCCGACTGGTGCTCGTCTAATGTTGGTTTCAGATCATAAATTATCTTCGAGTCCTAAATAACATCATCAACAAGGAAATTAAATTTCATATACCAGTCCGACTGGTGCTCGTCTAATGCATTGAAACATTTGAATGTGTTTTACCTTGCCAAATAGCAATCCATAATCCGATCTTGTAAACATTACTTTCCTTGACCACGCTACTGCCCTTGGTATGACATCTGGGACTTTATTCCACCAATGACTGCTTCTTTCAAACGACTCAAGAATCCATATCTACAATAATAAAGATGCATTACTCTCATACGTTGGGTTCAATACAATAATAATACTAAGAAAAGATAATATAAATAGGAATAACCTTCAATGCCCAAACAAATCCAGCAACCGTGTATGTGGGAACATACTTCCGTGATCTTTCCAGACCCTTTAGGTGTTCCCACTTGTGGTTTGATACAATGTCTAGCATTTGGTCGTACAAGTGCCTCCAAATGTGCTCCCCCCATGGAAAGGAATTCCATGCTTCTAGGTCTTCGACCAAACGAAGGAGTGAATCATCCACCTCTTCAACCAATAAGCGACCCATAAAAATAACCTCTAACGATAACAATAGACACACACGGACTGCGTCTTCATCAGTTAATTTACCGAACAACTCTTCATCCTCAATAACACCAAGAAGATCTAAGTTGGAAAGTTTTACCCCTAATTTTTTTGGAAATACCCTCAACTTAAACGTTAAATCCCTTGAACTATATAAATCAAAACTTGCTGTCCCAAAACGAAAGCCTGTTATAAGAGAAAACTCGGGTCGACCAAAATGTAGACTACGACCATCAAGAGTATATATAAAGGGCATGTCATAGCTTGTTTTATCCACGAAACCCTGTTTTTGTAAAACATAATCTAACATATGTGGTTCATGGTCAAAGAAGAACATATCCAGCCACCCTCCAAAACAGGTTGTCCTAAACAATTTCCTTCTAGTATGATTCAGATTTTCTTTAATTATTGAAAAGTATTTCAATTTGCTCCTAACAATGACATTGGCTTCGTATTCCTAAGAAGGAAAAAAAAAAAAAAAAAAAAAAAAAAAAAAAAAAAAAAAAAAAAAAAAAAACTAGTTAACAACAACTAACAAGTATCTTACGACAACAACAATCAATAATAGATGAAACATTTGTATCATACTCACACCAAAAAAACAATGGCCCAATAATAGACAACTATTTAAACATTTCAATGAGGCTCAGATCTGTATAAATCAATAGTTTACAAAACATCAGGATATAACCGCCATGGCTGCAATAGTATAAACTATACAATTGCCACGCCAAGACAAGGAATATCGCATCACTTGCATGATTTAATAAGATAGATGTAGTCACAGCCTCATACACACACACCTCTTATGTATACACGCTCCTGTGTATTGTCTTACCAAAAATGTAATTATAGTTTCGCTACATTCTTGAAAAAAGTTAAAGAACAATTTGATATACTTGCGGATTCAAACAGAAGTTGAACATACCAATGTGGCCGCGTTATTTTGTACATGTGTATGGAATTTCAACTTAGTGAACCCTTCTGAATCCCCCTACAGTACCTTTTGTCGTTTCAACTCCCTTTGGGCAAAGGCCTGCACCAGGCGGATTGCTAGATCATTGAAAAAACAAAAGGCACTGTTTGGGAATTAAGAATGGGTGCTATGCTGAAATTCCCTACGCATATACAAACTAACGTGGCCACCTAGAAATGTTCGACTTCCCTTTTAATCCACAAGTATATCATATTGTTCCTTAACTTTTTTTTAACAACCTATCAAAAGTGTATAACAAGTATATCAGACTCAGATAAACTTCCAAACTGAGTGTGCATTATGATATGCATTATCAAGGCTCAGATCTGTAAAAAAGTTGGATAAGCACCGGAACATCAGGATATAACCGCCATGGCTGCAAATTAATGTAATACAATTGCCATGCCAACGTACGGTAAATCACATCATTTGCGTGTCAAATAAGATAATGGTCATCACAGCCTCTTGCATATCACAAATACACACGTGTCCCAAAATAAACCAACTACTTCAAACAATTACCTATGTAAAGGAGTTGGTTAACAAAGTTGCTTGTCAATATGTTATAAACATGTGGATAAACGTTAGTACTTTGACCCTCCACTCGAAATCCCATTGCCATGTCAAAACCCATTGCTATGACAGTGACATGGGAATGGGTTTTCGAGGGGAAGCTCAAAGTACCAACGTCTTTTCTACAATTCGTGGATTCTAAAAAAGCATTTCAGTTGGCTAATCATGGAGTGTGGCATATCATGAACAATACACACTATCGTGATCATTCAGATATTCAAAGACAAATTGAATGTATGAAGTTGCGTATGGCCACATTCTTACTTTCAACTTGACTTTGAATCCACAAGTATATCATATTGTTCCTTCTTTGTTAAGTAACTCCTTTACAAATTACATATATATAAACAAAATTTATATGACACGCATTTCTGATGATGAGGGTTGAATCCCGAAGGGTAGAAAGGTGGTGCAAAAGGATTTAGCTTACTCTAAGAGTTCATAACTGTGTATGTGTTTTTAGTGTGTAATTGTTGGTGTGAAACTCTGTATGTGTGTGTGAGAGAGAGAGAGAGCATAGATGATAAGAATAGAGGTGAAAGGGTTTGTAATGATAGTGCTACAATAGTGTAGAGTGAAGTGGGGTTAATGAGGCACCCTCACAAACCCTTTTATATCTCTCGCCACCATTCCACCACTATCCTTACCAACCCTTTCATCTCTTTTCTTATCATCTCTAACCTCTCTTTCTCACACACACACACACACACACAGAGTTTCACACCAAAAATTACACACTCAAAAAACACACACAGTTATGAACTCTCAGAGTAAGCTAAACCCTTTTGCACCACCTTTCTAACCAAGTAATAATATAAAGTAACAAAATATCAAAATATGAAAAAATTTACTTCCTTAAATGCCCCATTGGCAACAATCGGCTTTCACATTGGTGTAAAACTCCTCCATATACTTGTTTGTTCACTGCAATCCAGGTTTACTGATTGAATAGCATGTCAGATATAGGTTGATTTATGATTCACACAAATGATCCCAGAGCTGACATGCCATTCAATCAACAAAGCTGAATTGTAAGTAAACAAACTATATGCATTTGGTTAACCTGGCTGCATCAAAGTTATAACCGCCGTGGCTGCAAACAGTAGTGAATAATCAAAGATGGATGAACGATATTAAGTTTTTTTTACTACTCAGAGGTGGTGCCGTACATCCATCTTTGATCATTCAAAAGTTAGTTTCGTAACATAATACGGAGGCTCAGATCTGTATAAATCAATATTTTATACAACATCAGGATACAACCGCCATGGCTGCAATACTATACAATTGTCGCGCCATGAAACGGAATATCGCATCATTTGCATGATTTAATAAGATACTTGTCATCACAGCCTCTTACCAATTAACATCATATATACATAATGGAATTGTTTGAAAAAGTTACATGTCTAGTTTACTCACATACATAATACAAATCTTCGAGCCAATCATGGTTCATTGGGACGGGCGTCTGCTAGGGAAAAGTGATTATATACTGTCACAGACAATATATATTCATGTGTTGCCATAGGATGCCAGCCACAATGAAACATGATTGACCCGAAGATGTGATTCATCTATGTGACTATTAAAATTGCCATGTGACTATTAACTAGAAACATTGTGTTTCTATTTATATGCATTAGCAAGGCTCAGATCTGTAAAAGGGTTGATAAAACCAAAAACATGAGGATCTAACCCGCCGTGGCTGCAAAATAATGTATTAAAATTGCCATGCCAACATACGGTAAATCACATCATTTGCATATGATATAAGATAATCATCATCACAGCCTCTTGCATGTACTAAATACAAAATACATTTCAGCTACTATCAAACTTTCCTTCTCAAACACAAAATGGCAACAAACAAACTTTCTGCCCCATGGGTACACAGTAATGTATGCTACTATAACATCAAAATCTAGTAAAATAGATAACAACGATAACATCAAGGCTCAGATCTGTATTAAAATAGATAAAAACAATGACATCAAGATATAACCGCCATAGCTGCATAAGAATGTAATAACACTGCCATGCCAAGATACGGTCAATCACATCATTTGCTTCATCAAGTAAGATATTTGTCATCACAGCCTCAAACATATCACAAATACACAAAATGCTTAATAAATATGCAAAAGTACTCACAGTGTTTTATTAGATAACTAAATGATTAATAAATAAGCAAAAGTTGCCCAATAAATCAGCTATGTAAGTACAATGTGGGCCCATGTCACCTATATAGGAAAGGTTCCACCTGCACCACATTTATTGAGATGTTAAGGGTAATAAATTTTCAAACTTACCCACCTTATATGTGTGAATTTAAATTGAAGCGGTGTTGGTAAATAGGTTACAAAATTCTATCAAAAATGTCTACAAAAGACTTCAACCAACAATTTCCGGAACAGTTTCCGGAACAAAAAGACTTCGGCCAAGAGTTTCCAGTACAAAATGACTTTGGCCAACAAATTGATGAAGAAGAACTTTTACGAGAAATGGAGGAGGCTGCTATTAAGGAGGAAGAAGAATGGCAGATAGCACAAAGAGAAGCTGCTCTTCAGGAGGAAGCGGAAAGGGAGCGACTAATGCTCCAGGATGAAGAAGTGCTGTTAGAGATGGAGGAAGCTGCTCGTGTGGATCAAGCTGAAAGCGAACAACAGGAACGTCAGGACAGAGAATTCAATGCATTGTATGCAGAGTGGGATGAGAGCAGATTTGAAGGTTGCTCTGAGTATCTTTACGACGATGGTTACGACTCTAACAACTCTCAAACTTGGGATCACCCGGATTATATTTAGTTGTGTCGCAATTCAATTTTCAGTGTATTTTGTTTCGTTAACCCAACCAGTTTGCACCATCATTAGAGTGCTTTATTCACTTAGTACAACTTATCTTACAGTGGTTTAGTGACTTAGTCTACAACAACATCCATCATTTTGTTTCTCAAACTTAATAAGTAGCAACAAATAACTAAAACCACAAGAACAATTAATCACCCAAAACGTTACCAGTTATCTTACACTGCTTTATTCACACCCATCATTTGTTTCACAAAACTTAACAAAAACAATTAATCACCCAATAAGTTAACCCTAAAATATCGAAACCCAAAATCAAACAAGAACAATTACGTAAAAGTTAACCCTAACTTAGCGAAACCCTAAATTAGCGAAACCCTAAATTAACAAAACCATAAATCAATAGCTGAAATACGTAAAATTGAACGCCCAAATAGCGAAACCCTTAATCAAAAACAAAATTACTTACCCTAGCCCAAATCGTTTTTCTGATAGACATTAGATCGGACAGCGTCGTGACGATGTACTAGTCAGAGAATTGTGTTTGCTCTTGCTGAGAAGTGCGTTGAGGAAGATTGTGTGTGTGAAGTGTGGTGGTTTTAAGAAGTGTGTTGAGGAAGTTTCTTATAAATGTATAAAATGTATAAACCCTGTATAAATGTATAAAGGTTAAAAAATTACTTATACCATTTTTTTAAATTTTTTTTATACATTGTATACTTTATACATTATAAGTTGCTCAAAAGTACAAAGGTGTAGGACTCAGTTGCCCAAGTTTTATGTACTTTTTAATAATAAAATAAGACTATACTTTTTCATTAAAAGACAAAAATTGTCAGTTGCCCAATATTAAAAGTCTAAGTTGCCCAACTAAAAGTGTCAGTTGCCCAATATCGTGATCTAGTACACTTGTACTTAGTAAGTACAAGGTGGCCCCACAAAATGAGACACATGTCGATTATTTAGCATAGTTGCCCAAATATTTAGTTGGGAGAGTTGCCCATGGGGCATTTTGAGAAGTGAAAAAAAAAATGAGCCATTTAAAGTAATATAGTTGGGCAACTGGGTCATTTAGAGAATTTTCCCTTTATATTATGGGTCATGTTATTAAAAAAACCCCATGATGTGACAGGATGAATAGGCTTGTGACTAAGACCATTGAACATGTGCATACCCAGGCTTCTTAGGTCATCTACTGTTTTTTTTGTCTTAAATGTACTAAAGGTGTTTTTTAAATAGGTGTATAATGTTACAGCGTAGACAATGGTAAGCTGTTGATAAAGATTCGATTGAATGTTTACGGAATGAACCGGTCGAAAGTCTTATTCAAATTTCTTCTGGTTTTGTAATTTTGTTAAGGTAAAAATGATTATAATGTCAAGGTATCTTGTTTTATTGGGCAAAAAGTGATGTTGCTTTAATCATGTTCACATTTAATTTCTTACATCAATAGTTTTTGGTTAACCTAAAATAACAAAAACATGCGGAGTAATATTTATCTCATGATCAAATAATGTCAAAAGTAGCCAAAGTTCATTTTTCAATCATAAAAGTAGAATGTTTATTGGCAGAAAAAATTGCGCAAACATATACAAAATAGTAATGGCTTAAGCCGTTGTTCCCTTTTCCTCGCTGACCCATCATGCAAAAGGTACGCCGTTAGAGTGAGTGTGCTTGACTAATATAGAAAGTCAAGGCTCTCCGATCCCTCGACTGATTGTTCGCATCGAATCTCAGGTTCTCTATTGCACTTCCTAAATAGGGTTCTTTTCACTTTTCTCTCACGGTACTTTTACACTATCGATCATTGAGGAATACTTAGTCTTAGAGGGTGGTCCCCCTTTCTCGCGTAAAAGCGATCAGAATTTGAACACTTCGCGTTTTACTTGGAAGGAATGAACCATGAGAACGAATCTACAAGGCTATCACCTTTTATATAATTGCACATGTTTCAAGTGACTACCAAATGTCTAGTTTTACATCCACACACATGTATGGTTTGTTCAGTTATTTAGCTTCAACCTAACAAATGTGTTATGAACATTTAAAGGGACGGGTGTTTGTACTCATCTTCGATCATTAAGTAAATAATTTTTTGAAGTTCGTTCATGAATGGGCAAATGGCATAAAAAGGTACTCATTTTATGTCCAATTTCAATTAAAGGTACTATTCTTTTTTTTTTCTCAATTTAAGGTACCCGACTTTTTTTTTGGGCCGATTTAGGTTTTTTTCTAACTTCCGTTAACTATTTCGTTAGTAAATTACATGTTAGGTCCTTGAGTTTGTATAAGCATTACATGTTTGGTCCTTCAGTCCGTTTTTGCACATTTTCAAAAGATATTTTTCAAAAATAAAATTTTTTTCAAAAAAAAATTTTCGAAATACTTTTTTTCCAAATTTTTTTCAAAAACTTTCGAAATATTTTTTTTCCAAATTTTTTTCAAAAAAACTTTTTCTAAATATTTCAAAAAAAAAAAATTCAAAATATTTTCGTCCGTTTTTGCACAAAAAAAATTTGGAAAAAAAATATTTCGAAAATTTGTTTTGAAAAAAAATATTTCGAAAAAAAAATTTTGAAAAAAATTTCGAAAAAAAATATTTCGAAAAAGTTTTTTTGAAAAAAAATTTGGATAAAAAATATTTCGAAAATTTTTTTTTGATTAAAAATATTTCGAAAAAGTTTTTTTGAAAAAAATTTGGAAAAAAAATATTTCGAAATTTTTTTTTTGATTAAAAATATTTCGAAAAAGTTTTTTTGAAAAAAATTTGGAAAAAAAATATTTCGAAAAAGTTTTTTTGAAAAAAAATTTATTTCGATTTTTTTTTTTTTTGAAAATGTGCAAAAACGGACTGAATGACCAAACATGTAATGCTTATACAAACTCAAGGACCAAACGTGTAATTTATTAACGAAATAGTTAACGGAAGTTAGAAAAAAACCTAAATCGGCCCAAAAAAAAAGTCGGGTACCTTAAATTGAGAAAAAAAAAGAATAGTACCTTTAATTGAAATTGGACATAAGATGAGTACCTTTTTATGCCATTTGCCCTTCATGAATATGTTAAAAGAACAAAAGTAAAATGTTAGAAACAACCACATAAAATTACATAATATATGCAAGAAAAGCGCTCGGATAATGAAACACTGAAAAGATTACAAAAAATAAGTGAAAAACGTGGCCAAAGTATATATTGAAGATCTTTATAAATATATTCAATATGCACATCAACACACGTGTATGATACCTCTAGGCTCTATGTTTCTAGTTATAAATTGTTCTAATTATTGATCATTCATCAATGTAAGACAAAATCTTAAATCTCTTTATCCTAGATTGTTTGCTTTGGAATCAAATAAGTCCATTACAGTTGCAGCTAAGTTGTCTCAAGATATTTTATGGTCTTCTTTTCGTAGAGATATAAGAAGAGGCGTCGAACAAGCTCAGCTTTCCCAGCTGGTCGCGAACATGGAAGGCGTTTCCCTTATTGACACGAGGGACAGGTAGGTTTGGTCTATGGATGGCACAGGTGAGTTTTTCGTTGCTTCTGTTAGAAGGGTGATCGACGATCGTTCGTTACCAGTTATTTCATCTAAAACTAAATGGGTTAATATGGTTCCTATTAAAATTAACATTCATGCCTGGAAAGTTAGATTAGACGGTCTTCCCACGAGACTGAACCTCTCCAAACGCGGCATAGATATTGAGTCTCTATCTTGCCCTTTATGTTATAATGCGGTGGAATCATCGAGCCATATTTTCTTTGCTTGCCATATAGCCAGAGAGTTGTTTCGAAAGATCACTTATCGGTAGGACATTAATTTTTTTGAGATATCTTCGCATGAGGAGTGGATGGATTGGTTTTCAAATCTCCGTCTCCACTCTAAGCATAAAAAGCTTTTTGAAGGAGTTTGCTACGTTATGTGGTGGCATATTTGGAACTTTCGCAACAAGAGTGTTTTTGGTGCAACTATTCCTTCGAAGGCTTATATTTTCGAAGACATTGTGGCATCTTTTTTTCATTGGTGTAAACATAGATGTTAGGCTTCTTTTAGTTGGTTAGATTGGCTTAAAAACCCTCATCTTATTATCTTGTAATTTCAAGCTTCTTGCTAGTTTCTTTTATAAAATTCCGCCGTTAAAAAAAATGTGAGACAAAATCTACACTCATTTATTTGGTTCTTTTCTTTATACTCTTAGCCGTGAAGAGTATTTGACTCGAAACCTCACCAAACTTTGTCCAAAGAAACTCAATAATTTGTTTGAATTCATTCTTCCGTCAATATAAATGAAACTCGAGTACCCTGATTTAAAAATGGTTAATGTTTTTGATAAGAGCCAACCAACAACATTAACCATAAACTCTATTTAATCAATTTTAGTTATTTTAAGATTTTATTGAGTCATGAAGCATGCACACTGACAAACTACTAATGGACAATGTATACACAAGTCAACCAAGTATTCGCAAGTTTTACTATAAGTAAGATTTTTCATATATAAAAACTAAATTAGAGACATCATAAGGCGGCCTAAACTATGTATTTTGGTCTCGTTTATGCAGATTTCCTCAAGTTATTTTTTGAAAACCATCTTTAACCCACTATTTAAACTGGATAGAACTCGAGGCACTTTTGTTAATTTACAACTTAAAATGTGATATAATTGAGTGGCCTTGATTTCTTTTGACAATTCGGTGACTTTAGTGAAAACTTTTGATTACTCATTCACTTGGATGAACTATGTATGTATTAGGTACTACTAGCAGGGTATTCAAGCGTTGCAGCGGCGGGTACCCTGAAATAAAAATTTTCGATGAATAATGTATTTTAGTTTATTATGTTCTTTTTAACAATAAATTTACGGATATCAAGAATTTTGTATAACCCGTGCCCGTTCGTGCTCGAACCCGTTGGCCCGTGTCTGCTCGGGCTCGAGCCCGTTTGGTCCGCGCTCGTTCGGGCTCAAGCTCATTTGGCCCGTTGCCCGTTCGGGCTTGAATATTTGTATAATGTGCTTTATTATTTGTAGTAGTGAAATTTAATGCAGGAATTGTGTTTAATTTGATTGTACAATATGCTTGATAATTTGTATTTCTTATGTAAGGGGTGTTTTAATAACTGTATTAATTGTATTTATTGACAAGTTAAATAATTGGCTACATTAAATAGCACTAATGTGGTGTTTTGTTGTACACTATGCTTGTTGTCTTGTACGTCTGAAAATTATGTTCATTAAAGTGTTGTACACTATGTTTCATTTCTTGTAAGTAGTAGTCGTTAATATTATAGTAATTAATAACATTGACCACTTCAATAGCATTAATGTTGTAAGTCTGAAAATTATATCATGCTTATTTTGTTGTACGCTATGCTTATTTTTGTTGTAAATCTGAAAATTAGTTGCAACTATTGTACATTGTGCTTAAATGGTTGTAATTTTTGGTGAATGAGTGTTTTTAATAGCATTAATGTTGTTTGATAAAATTATGGTCTTGAAATGGCACCACGCTTTATTTTGTTGTACAATATGTTTACTTTGTTATAATTCTGAAAATTGTATGCATTAAAGTGTTGTATTAAAATTAAGAGTGAGGTGTCTTCATGCATTATAAATAGTATAGATATAAATGTATTTATCTTGTTCCGATGTCAAGAAATGATGAAACATTTAACCTAAAACATATTGTGATGTATACGTTAATATGGTGTCTAAATTATGTTAATCTAAAATTTATACTCCCTCCGTCTCAAAATTATTGTCACTAGACAAAAAACACAAAGTTTAATAAATGTGGGACCACTACAATTCACAACCACTCATATAGAATATTCCTCCACTAACTTCTCTTTTTCTTACTAAAAATGGAAAGTGGACAATTTTTTTGAGACATCCCAAAAAGGAAATGTGGACAATTAAATTGAGACGGAGGTAGTATGATATAAGTAAAAAAAAAAAAGTGCAATGATTAATAAGGAAGAAGATTGTGACTAAGACTATTCAACCAATCTATAAACATGTTTGTTAAAACCTATGTTGTGTTACTTATAAACTACTTTCACGTGATCATTCCCCGATGTGGGATGAAACCAAAACTCATGTATTTGAATTTTCTTTAAAAACTCTCATATTTCAACCTTTTTCTTGGAGACCCGCTAAATCCATTTTTTTATGAGACAATGTCATTCAAGCAACAAAGCAATACTATACAATACAATTTTTCATCCCAATATATTTGCGCATTTGGTTTTAGCTCGGCCAATATATTCCAATCCACCTAAATCTGGTTCTCGGCATTAAACACCCATAAATTCCATTAATCAAAACTAATGATGTTTTTACCATGCAAAACAGGTAAAAAATCAACACACTCAACACATCACACATGACTTGCAATAACAGAAAAATAAAATATCAAACCAATTACCACTCATCATATTAGCTTATCAAAATTTCTCACACTGAAAGTTTGAGTATTTGGACCATCCAAAGCACTTCCCCCTGCCCCCATTGGGCCAAAATGGAGTATGAGTAACTCTATCAGATGAGTTCTAAAAGTTTAGTTACTCTATTAAGTTTAAATAATAGTACAATGACTTGAATACACACAAAAATACTACAATGACCTAAATGAACATTTTTAAAAAGTAAAATGACTCTACAGTGCAAAAACCCAATCAAATATATACATACCAGTTCTAAGGTTTTTTAGGATTTTTTTTTTTTTTTTTTTTTTTTTTTCGAATTGAATTGAATTGATTTAGGGAGTGTGCAATTATGGTTTGGTATACATATGGTTTGAATTAAGGGTATAGAAGAAGTTTTGAACTGAAACTGAAAGTTCAAACTTTGGCTTATTTTTGGATAGATGTTTTGAAGGAGATGATTTAAATGGAATGAAGAAACTAGTATTAAAGATGATAAATGGTCTTCAATACTTTACAAAAATACGTCGTCAAAGAGCGTCCGAGAGTTATAGACATTAGTTGACTTGTTATTACATTTTTAGAAAAAGTATAGCATTAAGATGTTGTCCATTTGAATCTAATTATAAAAGTTTAGTCACACAATTAATGGGTTTTTTTAATGCGCTTGCTTCAAAAGACTTGTGCAGATGCTTATTTTTTCTATACTACATAAAAAGAGAAAATGGTCAAATAGTCAATAATTGAAAAAGTGAAAAGTGAAAAATGTGAAATCTCATACCATTGAATGCTATGATGTAATCTTAACTTAAATGCGATGTTGTATTTTTGAAAAGTATATATTGATTTGAAATGTTGCCCAGCCCATTCGTGAATGTCTCATACCATGTCAAACTTGATAACTTTGAAAAATATGGTTGATTTCTTCAATCTTCAATCTTCAAAGCCGGGATTTTAATATAATCATTTAAATTGGATTCCTTAACGCTTAAAATACTATTTTTGAAACAAACTTAATCGCCGCTAAAGTTTTGTCGAAACTAGACGCCGCTGCCGCTAGGTGCGGGTACTCGTCTAGTAATATAACATAGATATAATTCTACCACATAGAAATTCACCTTCATAACCTTGTAGAAGAATCAGAATTAGCTAATGGTGTATTGAGTTTTATGTACGCAAGTGATTCATTATATACGAGGCTTGCTTGTGCTATCATAATTACATACTAAACCATGATTTAATATATAAGTGACACCTACAAAAGATAATATATGCAAACGTACATAAGCCGCACGATGACACATAGAAGCAAGTTTGTATTGTTCTATAGAAGACAAAATAGTTATGTACAATATAAAAAAGTCGTATATCTTATTTGGCATGCATCAACATGGAATCTTTAGGAATTATATTACAGGAGGAGGTTGATTTCAATTAGTACATAATTTAACCTATTTACCATGCACGATTAAGTAAAACAATATAGAAAATAAAATTTTAGTTCATTGCATTAAACACGCACGATGCATAAAACTTACAAACCATTATCAATTTCTCTCGTAATCTGCATACATATTCTAAGGCATGTTCATTAAAAAAAATGATCTCACATATACTCTACTTTTGAGACTTACGATTAAGAGAAGATGAGCAGTTTAAGTTTAAAAGCGGCAGTTTTGTCTCTAAAATACTTCATACCAGAAAGGAGAAAGGAAACGCGTTAAATGTTTAGGAAATGTGAATAAAATTATTGCAATTGAAAGTAAAATAACTATACGTGAGAATATAGAGATCACTTAGCACATATCTTAACTATTGCAAATTGCAATTGAAGCTCCTTATTTAATGGCATTCTATGTTTTGTTTGTAAGTTATATCATAACGCATAATTGAATATTTTGCTTCTTTAAAAAGACGATGCAATAAACCTTAATGTGATTAAATGCTCCATATTAAGTAGACAATTCAAGCCGTTTCTAAAGCAAATTTCACGTCCTTTTCTCACCAAATTTGCAAAAGGTACTTTGTATTTCAAATGTGAAGGAATATAGCAAATGTTTACCACTTTAAGACTTAACATTTATGACATGGAACTTAATCTTTTAGTTCTTTAAATAGACAACGCACTTAATCTTTTAGTTATTTAAAGAGACAACGCACTAAGCCTCTGGTATAGTTTGTTTATTAAGAAACTTTGAATCTAAATCTGAATCTGATTTACACATCTGAATCTGAATATGCGGTAAAAAAAGTCTGAATTTGATTCCCATCTTAATCTGAATAAGTGGTTAAAAAATCTGAATCTGACTCAAATAAAACTGTTTGTTGGATGTGTTAAACTATTAGTTTTTGCAATTTAAATATTAAGCCATTCCATTTGCACATTAAATAAATTTTATTAAATATATGAAACCAAATTTTATAATATATATAAGGGATTAGGTCGTACAATAACAATGTACTTTTCAAAGTGTCCCGTTTTAGTACGTGTACTTTTTTTAAGTTGTAGAATAGCAATGTACTTTTTAATGTGTTCCAATTTGGTACGTGTACTTTTTTTAACTTCGTAAAAGTTGTAGAATAGCAATGTACTTTTCATAAGTGTTCCATTTTGGTACGTGGATGACGTACCAAAATGGAACACTTATAGAAAGTACATTGCTATTCTACAACTTTTACGAAGTTAAAAAAAGTACACGTACCAAAACAGGACACTCATTAAAGTACATTGCTATTCTGCAACTTAAAAAAAGTACACGTACTAAAACGGGATACTTTGAAAAGTACATTGCTATTGTACGACCTAATCCCTATATATAATTTAAAGTTAAAAGTATTACGAACAAAACATGAATTTCATGTTTATTGACACAAATAAACGTGTCAGAGTTTAAACTGAACTGTTTAAAACGATTAACTATATGGATCGCGTTAGAGTTCAGATATATGAGTCGGAAATCGAACTCTTTAACTTGAAAAAAAATACGAATTGTCATATATCATCTTATTTATTCTTTATCTAACAAAACATATGCAGTGATTCTATTTAATATTTTTAATACAAAAAATAAAGGTGAAAAAAATGAAATAAAATGAAAAATAAATGAATAAGAAAAATTGCCTCTCACCACATTAATATCATTAAATGCTTCATATTAAGTAGACTATTCGAAGCCGTTTCAAATGGACTTTTCATGTCCTTTTCAGATTTTCTCACCACATCTGCAAAAGCCAAAAGGTACTTTGTATGTCAAATGTGAAGGAGTAAATCAAATGTTTAAAAAATTAATATTTATGACATGGGAATTAATCTTTTAGTATCTTACTATCGTATAATGAAAAAATACATCTTATTTTATTAATTTTCTTAAGATTAAGCAATACAAGTAAGAAAACTAAAAATACAACATGTCATAACATATTCAAAATTGAGAATTAAATGTCATAACATACTTAAAAGGGATTATGTATTGGGAGGCCGCCCAATTATTAAACTTTTTACTTTTAGACATCAATTTATTAAAACTAACTTATAGGCCGCCCATTTATGAGTTTGTTTTTGTTTATATCAACTTCATATTATTTTATCACGAAAATCTTTAAAACAACAAGAATAAAGCTAAATATAACATATTTAAACAACACAAACGAGTATTAAAAGTAAATTATCAGTTTTAGCAATTATTTAAGTGCAACTTTAGTTAGTTGAAAGTGAATTAAGATAATTTAACTAATGTTTTACGTTTAAATTGTTAATTTTATTGTGTTAATATGTTAAAATTAGCTTTATTATTGTAATTGTATGAATATCCGGCAAGAAATTGAATGAGATTGGTATAAAGAAAAACAAACACATACTTGGATGGACTACAAGTTAATTTTAAAAAATGGGTGGCATAAAAGTAAAATGCTTAATAATTGGTCGGCCTTTGAATACATAATCCTTATTTAAAACTAAAAATTAAACAATACAAGTAAGAAAGCTAAAAGTACAACATGTTTTTCTCATGCACATAAAACACCCATTTAGTGATAATTACAAGTACTAAAATACATAATACAAGTCATGCAAGCTACTAATTAATGATACTTTAAAAAACCTCTTTTAAAAAAAATATAATTAAAAAAATATGTTGTACAAACCAAGCAATGTACTAAACAAATAAACAAAGAAACGATTATACATATTTCGTGCAAAGTTTCACCAAATTTTGTCATTACTTATAGTCCTTAAATGAACAAGCTATTCAGTAAAGCTATTGCTAAAAAACGTGCAAATATAATAAATTATTAGCCAAAAAAATTAAATTACAGGATACCCGCAACTGTATCACGCGGAACCCTACTAGTATAAGTTAAGACTAGCAGAGAACTCGCGCAATGCGGCGGCGGGTACCCTGAAATACAAATTTTCAATGAACCATGATTTATAATCTGAAATGTTTTATGTGATGATCAATTTGCGGATACCAAAAGTTTCATGTCGCGTATTTTAACTCTTTATAATATTATAGTAGGGTACCCGCGCGTTGCGGCGGCGGGTATCAAGTAATAAAATTTTCGGCAAAAAATGTTTTCTCTTACAATAACTTTACCCATGGCGAAAATATAATGAGTTTGAGCAACTTTAAAAAAAAGTGATGGATAATGTGGAAAGCTAGAAGGGGGGGGGGGTTGAATAGTTTTGCCCATTTTAAGTTGATTTCAAAAACTTTAGATCCGATATTATTTGAAATCGTATGGATGTTGAGAACGTATAGATCTAATGATAATGCAAGCAAATAAATAAAGTTAAGGGATATAAATGACACAACCGATTTATAGTGGTTCGGATACAAGGACACCTTGCTTGCCCTACTCCACTCCCCGAGTCACCTACTCGAGAGTTCAAGCACTATGTCAACAAACTCATTCACTTGGCGGAGAAGCCTTCACAACGTTGCTTACACTTTTTCCGGTACAAAGCTAGATACCGAGTCCGTAGCACGGTGGACCAAACCAACACGACTATTACACAACAAATATGTGAAATATCAAATACAAGATCTTTGCTACAGAAATCTTGCGGAGTGACAAATCAATCAAGGACCCCTTGCTTGGATGACTTGTAGAATGCTCGTGATCTCGCCTTAGAGAAAGACCTATATGAGAATCACAATAGAAAGAAAGAAGAACAACTCTCTAGATCAGGTGATCTATATGTTAGAAGAGAATGAGAGTGTTTGAGAGATTTAGTAAGAATAGGGGTGAGTTAGAATGGAGAAATGACTCTCTATTTATAGGCAAATTTCTTCATTGTTCCCCGGATCCCACGAATCCCTCCTACAAGGGATCCGTCTAGTGTAATCCTAGGGATCCGTGAGATGCTCATCTTTGCCCATGGGTTTGTTGGTTATGGGTCATGGGTTATGGGTTGATCCATGGTTTTTCCTTAGATTCAATGTATCTAAGTATACATTGTATCTAGTCATCTTGGGTATGGGTTAAGATCCCTGGGTTATGGCTTGTGGTTTTTACCCATCCTAATAAACTATTACAACAAATGATTAAGTACAACATTTTTGTATTTAATTGGCTATATGTAAATGCTTTTCAAAAATAACATGTATCCTTATAGTTTTATTTATGATAACATTATCTTTGTTATCAACAAAACACAAAGAAATACCAAAATATTAATAAACGTTTTTACGGTTTATTTGTATTAACAATCTCCCTCTTTTTGTTGATGACAAAACATAATGTTATGATGAGTAGAACTTAAGGTTAGATGTATGTTTTGAAAGGCCCTAAGTTTTACTTCTTCTTCCCCTTTTTTGTCGAAACAAAAAGTTAACCCATCGAAGAAATAAAAGGTGGAATAATGGTCCACGTATCGCTTACTCCCCCTTGACGGTAGCTCTCCTTTGTTTGGGGCGTCAAGTGAAGAAAAAGAAAAAGAGAAAAAAAATCTACAAAGAGAAAGGTTAGTAACATGCTTATGTAATCTTGTGAGTGACGATAATCAAGATTGGGAGCCAAAGTATGTAAACAAAGCCTTGTAATAAAACAACAAAGCGTAGTGGTATTTATGCCACATACAAGCATATAAAAATAAGAACAAGACTTGTTCTTGAAAATGACAAAAAAAAATACTAATAGTAGAAAATTATGAGGATTCCTTCCATGTTTGCATAAGGTTTATAGATGGATGTTTTGATGAGTGATGATATTGAGGCAATCAAGAATGTGGTTTAGGATGAATCGCATTTCCTCCCTAATTTCTATTGCAATTTCCTTAGTGGATTGGCAATGTTCACAATGTAAGTGATGTGGGTAATGAGTGCGGAAGTTTTCCGGGTTTTTTTTATTTGAGTTATGCGGAAGATGTGGTGGAAAATTAGAAAAATATGGATCAACATTCGGAATATTTGGAAGTGGTGGTGGAAAAGAACCTAGATGTTCTTGAAGTTTCATGGGAGCTAATTGTGGTGAAGTTTCAAGATCTTGAAGGATAGTATTTAAAGATGTGGGAGGTGTTAAAAAGACTAGTTCTTTTTTGTTTTGGTTGTTTAGATCTTGTTGGAGTCTTAAGGAGTTCCAAAAGAGATATCCTAGGTGGTGAGTTGATGGGTGATGATGGTGTTGTACTCATTGGAGATGAGGGAGGTGCTATGATGGAAGCATTTTGTGGTGATTTTGATGATGAATCATTTGAAGGTGGCTTTGTTAAGCAACAAGATCAGATGCTAATCCGTGCGGATATCTTGGATTTTGAGTTTGGTATTTTGGAAGGTGGTAAAACAAAGGTTTGGATATCTTGAGATGGGTTGTTTGCACTATATGATTCATCAAAAGTGAATGATCTTTTGGAAGACATGGTTGTGTGTGTGTGAGGATGATGTGAATAGCAAACAATGTTGGGAATCCTTCTTATAGAGAGAAAAAGTTGCATTTCAATGAATGCTTGACCCAAAATATGGATTAAAATATAATGATTAGATATGAATTTAAGCCATGTGATCATGAGAAAACAAGCATTAAATTCCATACTCAAAAAAATGAGAAAAATAGAAGTTCATCAAGCTTCTGTCTCACGAATCTCACGGATCCTTCCCTTGAGGGATCCGTCCAGCATTAAGGCTGGGATCCGTGGGTCTGGTGATCCAGGCAGCACAAAATCTTCCTTTTGGAAATATTTTTGCCTAGTGTGTGCCTATATGCAAACTATTTGGAGTTGCGGTTATCTTGACTCCTAAAAGGAAAAAGAAAGATAAACTAAGAGTGAAAAATATCCTATTGAGATAACCCGAGAACACATATTTAGTACTTGAGTACTTAATTTTGTGTTGTCAATGCTCCTAATTCATTGTTGCTTAAATGAATGTACCCGAAAATACATAATAGTTATGTATCTCCTTTAGCATTCACAAGACATGAGATGCAATGAAAACGGATTTTTACTTTGTATTAACAATGAAAAAGCGATTTGTCCTATACGTGAGAAACTGCTTTTGTGAAATTTATACAGGAAGGTATCATCCTTTTAGAAAACATTTTGAAAGGACGTTTTTCTTTGAAAATGTGTATGTGTTTGCAACTTGTATTTATAAAAAAGATAAGAAAACTATAAGTGTAAGACTTATCTTGGGTTTTGAAAATTCCCGTATTGTTTGTGAGTTGTGCGTGAAATAGAGATCCTAGACTCAGAAAGAAGAAGTCTAGTTTTTCATACCTTGTAGAGTCAAATAAGTTACGACGTTTGTTCCATGAGACCAAGACCAAGACGAAGTAGGTTGAATTGTTCCCGCTTCAACGGTTTGGTGAGGACGTCGGCTATGTTGTCTTCAGATGCTATCTTCTCAATAGAGATGTTCCCCTTTTGAACATTATCTCTTAAGAAGTGATGACGAATCTCTATATAGTTTGTGCGAGAATGCAATACCGGATTCTTGCTTAAGTCGATGGCACCTTTGTTGTCACATAGAATGGCTATGTCGCTTAGATGAATATCGTAGTCGACTAATGCTTGTTTCATCCATAGTGCTTGTTGGCATGCTTTGCCCGCGGAGACGTATTCGGCTTCGGTTGTTGATATTGCTAGTGCCATTTGTTTCTTAGAAAACCAAGATGTTAAACAACATCCCATGAAAGTACATACTCCACTTGTACTTTTTCTATCTACGTAATCACCTGCATGGTCAGAATCTGCATATATAATTGTTTCTACTCCCGTGCCCTTAGGATACCATAATCCTAATTGTGTCATACCCTTAATGTATCTAAAAATCCTTTTTACTGCTTCTAGGTGTGATGTTTTAGGGTCTTCTTGAAACCTCGCACATAGACAAACACTAAACATGATATCCGGCCTAATTGCCGTGAGGTAGAGAAGACTACCAATCGTGCCACGATATTTTGTATTATCTACGGATTCGCCGTCTTCATCTTTGGTAAGTTTTGTGTCGGATGACATTGGTGTCCTAATTGGTTTCGACTCTTCTAAACCGAATTTCTTTAACATCTCTTTTATGTATTTAGATTGATTAAAGAAGATACCATCTTCCACTTGTTTTATTTGTAGACCAAGAAAGAAACTAAGTTCTCCCACCATACTCATCTCGAACTCGTCATGCATGATTTTAGAGAAATCATCACACATGTCTTGACAAGTGGATCCGAATATAATATCATCTACATATATTTGAACTATGATTATATGTGACTCTCTTTTCTTAGTAAAAAGTGTGTTGTCAACTAACCTCATGGTGTAGTTGTGTTTAATTAAAAACAACTTGAGTCTATCATACCAAGCTTTCGGAGCTTGTTTGAGACCGTAAAGGGCTTTCTTTAATTTATACACATGTTTTGGTTTTTCAAAATCGATGAAGCCCAGAGGTTGAGCTACATATAATTCTTCATTAATAAAACCATTTAGAAAAGCACTTTTGACATCTATTTGATAAAGGTTTAGATCATTAGCACAAGCATAAGCAAGAAGTATTCTTGTAGACTCTAATCTAGCCACGGGAGCATAGGTCTCATCAAAGTCTATTCCTTCTTGTTGGTTATACCCTTGAGCAATGAGTCTAGCCTTGTTCCTAGACACTACTCCATTTGTGTCTAATTTGTTTTTATAAACCCATTTGGTTCCTATTATGGTTTGATTACTAGGTGGAGGGACAAGTGTCCACACATCATTAGAAACAAATTTATTTAGTTCTTCTTGCATTGCCATTACCCAACTTTCATCTTTTATGGCTTATTGTGTATTCTTAGGTTCTATGGTTGAAACAAAACAAAATAAACTACTTTGGTTTTGTACTTGAGACCTTAAGGTTCTTTCATTTAACTTTCCTATGACCTTATCTACGGGGTGATCTTTAGACTCCTTGATATTTATAGGTTCATTGTTTAATGGTTCTTCTTCTTCTTCATTAACCTTTTTCTTAATTACTATAGCATTACTTTCAACAATCTCGTCATCTACAAGAGGTGGAGAAGGTTTGGGTGGACTTTCATCAAATTTTACATTTAATGACTCTTCTACTTTCATTGTTTCTTTGTTTATTATGACGTAAGCTTTGCTATTAGGGGAGTAACCTAAAAAGATACCTTCGGTTGATTTAGGATCAAATTTTGTAAGGTAATCTTTAGTGTTGAGAAGAAAACATTTGCTACCAAAGACTCTAAAGTGATTTAAAGTGGGCTTCTTACCTCGAAGTAACTCATATGGAGTTTTACCTAAGAATGGTCTAATTAAGACTCGATTAAGTATGTACGTTGAAGTATCAACGGCATTGCACCAAAAATTTTGAGGTATAGATTGCTCATTAAGCATTGTGTGACTCATTTCTTGTAGGGTTCTATTCTTTCTTTCTACTATCCCATTCGATTGTGGAGTGCGAGAAGCCGAGAAGTTGTGAGTAATACCATTAGCGTCACAAAAGACTCCAAATTGCACTCCATTATCGAATTCCCTACCATGATTCGTTCTAATGTACACTATAGGACAACCTAATTGTCTTTGGATTTTCTTACTTAATATTTCAAAGTAGTTAAATGTTTCGGTTTTGTCTTTTAAGAATTTAGTCCATGTGTACTTAGAGTAATCATCCACTATGAACAAAGTATAGTAGTTGCCTCCATAACTTTGGATAGCGGATGGACCGAACTGTGACAACTCGCAATTTCAGGTCATTTCTCAAGTTTCACAATTTCATCATTTATCGTAAACTCGGTTTGCGTGTTCCAAATTCGCGTAACTTTAATGGTTTAGCGGCGAATTCATGATCATATCATCACGGACATTTCATATATAGACTAAGTTTAGTCTACATTTCATTAACATCATTTTCACCATGTTAGTTCATTCATGAATTTGCATTTCACATTAAACGCGTAAATTTTCATATTAAATAAACGCTATCGCGTAAGTTATTATTTTGATCATTTAATTCGATACTTCCAAAAATGATCCCGACATATTTTTATACTTACATTTAGTTTATAAAAATAATATTTTGAGTTTACCTAGTGTTCTAAATTTATTTTGTACATAAATCGTTAAATTTATATTATTACGACGCTTTTCTTAAAAACCACACGATAATTATTATATCACTCAAATTTTACAAGAAATGTATTTTTACAATTTTTATGATCTCATTATACTTTACTTTGATCTATTAAAAATTACTTTTACCTAAAATTACCTTAAATACACTAATGTATATAAAACCTTACAAGTTATTATTTCCTACACATTTTTCTTACACTTATTACAATTTTACACATTTTAAAAGAAAAAAAAAGTATTTTTGGGAAATACTTCCCCCCTTGGCCGACCAAGGGGGGGTTGCAATTAATGATTTGGTAGAAAATTCTTGATTGTATAGATTTATACACAAACTTCATTCACTCTTCATTCATCACAAATAATTCAAGAGTTAATAAAAGTTTTCTTCTCTCTTTGTTCATCCTCTCCAAACCGGCCTTCCTTAAGGTTAAGAAGAAATCATCAAGTTTTCCATTATCAAGTTTAAAACACTCTAGTTACACTCTTATTAAAGGTTTTGAAATAAAAACATAGGGTGTTTAGGTTTAATCCTTGTTCTAATCACCTCATCAAGTAACTAGTAAGCATATCACTTTCATTTTACATCTTTCATTATCATTTCATATGTATTTTATCATTTTTGAGCAAAGCATGCAAGACATATGGATGTTTATACCATTTTTATCATTGTTTTAGAGTTATACATATTTAAGTCATCCTATAATTATTCCCTTGTTATATATTGGTCTTGATGATGTTTAGGAACCCATGACACCCTAAGAAGGTGTATGGTAGGATTAGAATAGCTTTGGAGTTGTTTTGAAGGGATTGGAATAGGTTTAGTACGAGAAAAACTATTTTCGACAAGTATATAAAGTGGTCTGATCTTGTTTTGTTTTTCTGGAAAATCCGACAGTAGACATGAGTTTTTGGCCTAGATAATTAGAAAATATACTTTAAAACGAATCCGTGGCCGCTTGAACGGATTAAAACGGAGTTATAACGAAGAAGTTATGAATTTTTCAAGTTTGACGACGAAATATATATTTTCTGAAATTTTAGCAACCTATTTTAGTTTTGTACGAGTCAAAAACGAGTCCTAAGCTTTACAAATTATTTCGACTTATCAAAAATATATTAGTATACTTTGATACGAAGCTAAGGACGTATAATACGTAGAAAACGGCTTTATAACGACTAAAATATACACGTTTTTACAAAATTGCCGTAACTTTATTTCTAGAAAAACTATATTATTTTTACGAGACAAGTGTTACGGATAAACAAAATGACCATATTGAAGGCTGTTTTTAACGATGATGTAGAACTTTTTGTAACAAGATGTCTTCTAATAAAATCGAGATCACCAAGCATACTTTTCAAAATGACTAACCGTTTGAATAGCGGAGTTGTGATAAATTATTTACGGTTGCTTAAACTTTGCCGAAACTCACTTTTTACACAACATTTGGACAAAATCACCATGTTTAACCTCTATTATCTTTATGTTCGAGACCTCTATGACGAAAACTCCTGTACTAAAACTTCTAGATTTTGATACAAGCTTTCCAAAACCGTCGAGTTCGTTTCCTAACGTTCGACGTACACCATTTTACGACTAGCTTTTCGGAGCCATTTTTGTCACTTTCATGAGATTTCCGATGACTTTATTTTACGACGAAAAGTTAAAATTTCACAATAAATTATTAATAAACTATGGTAGGATGACATTTTGACGTAAATACTTGAAAAGTAATTTAAGAATGGTCAAGACGTCAAAAGAGTATTTTTCGACGATAAGCGATATTTTCAAAACTCACAAATGGTATAAATAACATACGAAATGCATGCATAACATTACATCATAACTCATTACGTATCATAACATTCATAATAGGTCAAGATTAACGTATCACACTACATCTCGGTGTACTCACTTTTGTCATCGCCTCATTTTACCAAGTGAGTCATAGCCCCACTTTTTCTCGTTTTAATTATTTATGAAACTCTTTGGGGGAGATACATGCTCAATAATTTTTATTACATTCATGACTATTTGCAAATTATATGTTTATCCGAACTGAATGTTTAGTCATGCTAAGTAATAGTATTGCCATACTTAGAAATTCCATATCAAAATCCTTGGACTGATGGTCTTGGTATAATCCTTGGACTGATGGTCTTGGTATAATCCTTGGACTGATGGTCTGGGTATAATCATTGGACTGATGGTCTTGGTATAATCAGTGAACTAATGGTCTTGGTAGAATCATTGAACTAATGGTCTTGGTACAATCCTGAACTAATGGTCATGGAACAATTTGAAACCGTACGAATTATGTGTTATATTAAGTAACTATGGATACATTAAGTTATGCACTATTTCGTGAATTCATTTGACATCATGCGCTTGAGCATAAACTATATCACATTTTGGCAATGGGTTGTGAATACACAGGTTGCAAGTTTTGTATGGGCGGAACTTGGAACTGAGTGGATTTACAATGCCTTTGCTGCATAAACGATTTTGAAAGGCTTTACATTTCAACACAAACTCTATGAACTCACTCAACCTTTGTGTTGACACTTTTTAGCATGTTTTATCTCAGGTAGCTAAGGCATTCACTTCATGGCATGCTTGTGGACATAACATAGAGTCGCGGTGACGACGCGTCTCACTTGGGTTTTATGCACTTTAACACATCGTTTGAATTGTAACAAACTTATTTCCGCACAAGTTGATTTTCATTTGGGACCTACTTTGTAAACTCTGATTGTTTTATTAAATCAAACGATGTATTTTCCAAACGACACTTTAGGTCGTTCAATATAACTGTGATTGTGATGCTATGACAGTCAATCCCCAGGAATTCCATTCCGCTGCAAAACAGGTAATTTGGGGGTGTGACACGAACAAATCCATGTGTGGTAGTTCTAGACACTTAGTTGTTGACACCATGTTTTTAGCTTTGTGACTAGAATGTACTTGTTTTCCTACATTACAAGCATCACAAAAATGATGTTCATATTTTAACTTAGGTAGATCTCTTACTAGATCTTTGGATGATAGCAATTGAAGAAGTCGCATGTTGGCATGACCCAATCTTCGATGCCATAAGGTCGAAGTATCATCCATAGAGCTAAGACAAAGTTTGTCTTTAGGTTCATTACCTATTTTAATGAAGTAGACTCCATGTTTCCTAATTCTTCTTCCTATGGTTATAATATTCTTTAATATTTTACTACCGGTTTCGGTGAAAAGCACATTGCACTTTTTATCGCGTATTTGTCCTATACTTAAAAGGTTAAAATTTAGGTTTTCTACGTGACACACATCGTTAATGGTTAGAGATTTGTTAGAAATCGTACCTTTACCGATGATTTTACTTTTGCTATTCCCAAACACCACATTACCTCCATTGTAGGATTCATATGTGGAGAATAAATCTTTATTACCGGTCATGTGCCTCGTGCACCAGCTATCCTTGACCCATTCATCCGGGTCTAGGTCGACCTTTAAGCACACCTAACAAAGCAAATAACTCAACAGTTTGGTCCCCATTTGTTCATGGGTCCATTAGTGTTAAACATTCCATTCACGTTAGACATGTATGGATAAGGTAAATATGCATTCCATGGTGCAAAGTTTTGAAGAGGAAAACCATTTTGCATATTTGGGTTCCATCCCATTTGATGATTACTTTTCGGGTAGACATTGTTAGGTCTTCTAGGTGTATTTGGTTTTTGAAAAAATGGAGCTTTGTTTCTATTAGAATTATATTTTGGAGGGGGTTGTCTAGTGGTAAGATGAGTTGGTTTATTTTTATTAACAATAACAAAATCAGTTCTCGATGAAGAAGCTTTGTTATTACCACTATTTGCTACAGCAGATCCACGGATCCCTGGCTGTACACAAGCCAGTTCCCTTTTTAAGGGATCTGTGGGTTCCGCCACAACAGTGGCTTGTTTTTCTAGTGCTTTAACAAATTGTGTTTCTTTGTTTTCACTAGTTGACGGATCGAGTTGTTGAATACCTAAACCTTTTTGGTTGTTTCCAGTTTTGACACTATCTAATATCTTATCTAGTGTACTAGTACTCATCCTAGCTATTTTAGAATCTAAGTTATCAACTAGTGTTTGAATTTGAACGCAAAGTTCACATTCACCACTTGCCATTTTACCCTTTTCTATCCGTTTTAGTTTTGCTTTTAATTCTATGACCTCTTTATCTAGACGTTGGTTTCGATTTTTCAAAAACTTGTTTTTGTTAATTACTTTTAAGCTAATCTTGCAGAGTTTATCATATTCATCATGCAATGAATCATCATCTAGTGATGAGCTACTATAGTATTCATGACATACCTCATCATCTGCCATGAGACAAATTTCTTCGTCCTCCTCCTCGCTCATTACCCATGATCCGCTTACAAAGGACTTTTGATCATCCATTTTGGGACACTTTCTAATAAAGTGGTTTGGGTCTCCACATCTAAAGCAAGTACGATCATCCTTTGGTTTTTTCGTCTTCTTTGCTCTTCCAGAAACCTTTCTTGTCGTCATATGGTTGTTTGACGTATCTTCCTTTTCTTCTAAAGAACTTTTTAAAGTCCCTTACCGCCATTGCATACTCCTCATCATCATTATCCGAAGAGGAGATCTCTTCATCGCTTGAGACTTTCTTTGCTTTAAGGGCAAGAGATTTTTGTTTCTCTTTCACCTTTGAAGCTTCAGAATCTTTAGCGAGAACGAGCTCATAGACTTTTAGGTTTCCTATGAGTTCATCAAGGGTGAGGATTGTCAAATCTTTTGACTCTTCGATCGCCGTCACCTTAGATCTCCACTTCGATGGAAGCGCCCTCTGATATCTCCTAACATGGTTACGGCTAGAAAAAGATTCATCAAGTGCTTGTAAAGATGTAATAATAGTATTGAAATTAGCAAATGAATGATCTATAGTTTCCTCGTCCGATATTGAAAATTGTTCATATTGTTGAACAAACAAATCAATTTTATTATTTTTAACTTGTAGATTTCCTTGATGAGTTACAACTAAAGAATTCCAAATTTCTTTAGAGGTTTTAAGCATAGAGATTCTTTCGAATTCCTTTTTCGGTAAAGCATTATATAAAACCATTTTTGCTTCACTATTTTTAGAAAGCTTTTTCTTCATTTCATCATTTAGTTTATCATGAGGTATGTTAACTAAATTTCCCTTATCATCATTTGAGGTAGCCTTAAAATCACCTTCAACAATAATGTACCAAAGATCAATATCTTTATACTTCACATACGTTTCGAATCTATTTTTCCAATATATAAAACCATTAGTTTCAAGTAGTGGTGGTCGTTGCATAGATTGCCTTTCCTTATAATTTTCAAAACCCATAGTGATCGAAAAGTTTTTAAAATACAAATTTACTTTAAAACTTTTATAAACTTAGCTCGGATACCAATTGTGGAAAACTAGAAGGGGGGGGGGGTTGAATAGTTTTGCCGATTTTAAGTTGATTTCAAAAACTTTAGATCCGATATTATTTGAAATCGTATGGATGTTGAGAACGTATAGATCTAATGATAATGCAAGCAAATAAATAAAGTTAAGGGATATAAATGACACAAGCGATTTATAGTGGTTCGGATACAAGGACACCTTGCTTGCCCTACTCCACTCCCCGAGTCACCTACTCGAGAGTTCAAGCACTATGTCAACAAACTCCTTCACTTGGCGGAGAAGCCTTCACAACGTTGCTTACACTTTTTCCGGTACAAAGCTAGATACCGAGTCCGTAGCACGGTGGACCAAACCAACACGACTATTACACAACAAATATGTGAAATATCAAATACAAGATCTTTGCTACAGAAATCTTGTGGAGTGACAAATCAATCAAGGACCCCTTGCTTGGATGACTTGTAGAATGCTCGTGATCTCGCCTTAGAGAAGGACCTATATGAGAATCACAATAGAAAGAAAGAAGAACAACTCTCTAGATCAGGTGATCTATATGTTAGAAGAGAATGAGAGTGTTTGAGAGATTTAGTAAGAATAGGGGTGAGTTAGAATGGAGAAATGACTCTCTATTTATAGGCAAATTTCTTCACTGTTCCCCGGATCCCACGAATCCCTCCCACAAAGGATCTGTCTAGTGTAATCCTAGGGATCCGTGGGATGCTCCTCTTTGCCCATGGGTTTGTTGGTTATGGGTCATGGGTTATGGGTTGATCCATGGTTTTTCCTTAGATTCAATGTATCTAAGTATACATTGTATCTAGGCATGTTGGGTATCGGTTAAGATCCCTGGGTTATGGGTTGTGGTTTTTACCCATCCTAATAAACTATTACAACAAATGATTAAGTACAACATTTTTGTATTTAAATGGCTAATGCTTTTCAAAAATAACATGTATCCTTATAATTTTAATTATGATAACATTATCTTTGTTATCAACAAAACACAAAGAGATCGCAAAATATTAATAAACGTTTTTACGGTTTATTTGTATTAACAGATAATATCAAACAAATTCATATAAAAACAATTGAAAGTGGCGTGATTTTGCGTCACAGTGGTCAATAATGTTATTGGGTTATGGTCAAATTAGTTGATAGTGGTCCATAGTCACAAGTAAGTAGAAACATTTTTTTAATGAAATATATATGTAATAATCAACACCCCATGGTTCTAGTAGCTTTATCGGGGAATTTCTCATCTTTGTAGGAGCTTTCCAAAGAAATAGCTTAGTAGCCACATTAGCAGCGCTTGGGATGATTTTAGGCGCGGCGTATTTCCTTTGGCTATATAATCGTCCTTGGGACAGACTTTATTTAGTTTAGCTTTCTAAAAAAAAGTCATTCCCATCCTTTTTCGATACGGGGACGGTTAGAGATCCAATCAGAATAATCCAAGGTCCAAAGGGGAAAGAGACGATGGAAACGCACCTGATACAAGAGGGGGGGAGTCCGAACAGCCTTGTACGTACGCCGATCACGCGAAGAAGTTATTCTCTAATTCAAAAAAGTAAAGCCACCATTCTTCAGTGATGAGCTCTAGCGAACAAATCTTATGTCTTTTTCCCAGAGAAAAATTTCTTTCTACTAGAACAAGTCCGCTGCGAGCCGAGCGAAAAAAAATGACTCAACCGAGCCGAGGCACTATTCACCAAGTGGAACTATATACTATCTTTACTAAGCCCACTGCCCCTTCCCCTATATCTGGCTGCTTCTCACTTACCAAAGCGTACTTCGTTTCCCGGGACGGGCGGCTCCCTCTTTCTTCCGGTAAGAAAGCGGGTTTTCCCTCAGGTTCCTCCCTGACCTTAGATGGAGAAATAAATGCTTAAGGAAAAGGCGCCCTCGAAGCTGACGCGTCAGTCCTCTCTTATTGCCTTATTTGCACCGGCGTAAGGAGGTTCAGTCAAGTATAGTATAGTGCGGCTTATAGTTCTAGTAGCACAAAATATATAAACTATACTATAGTAGTTCACTCTAGAAGACCTAGTCTGACTATAGTTAGTAGTTGTATAGATTAGTTAAATTCGTAGAACAGAAGAAGAGCTTGACTTTCTATTATATTAGTCAAGCGCTAGCACCCCTATAGAGTCAAGATGTCTTCTGGATAGGTGCGAAGCCTTCAATGTTGATATGGAGACTTTGCTTCCCGTTCGCTGAACAACCCACCTGTTGCAACACTGAACTATGCTTTAAAAGGCGAACTCCACCTATTTTTAAGCTATTGAATTAGGCGATCCAAAAATCCATTTCTTTCTCACTCCCCTCTATCAGAAATGGAGGCTTGACTCTGATCGTGGTTGTGGCAACGGGGATCCCCCATTCCGAAAGGATACTGGCCAGCCGTTAAGTCCAAAGTTGTACAATCGAGCATAATCCCTCTTCTACTTGCTTTTCTCCCGTAGTAGCTTCACGTCCTCCCTTTCCTTTCGTATGGTATTAAAACAGAAAAGTTCGCCATTCATTCATGAACTGTCTTGCCCGTGTCATCAAGAGCTACAACTATATCTCTCGAAGGTGTCTTAGCTCCACCGGTAGGAACTGCCCACCTATTCAGGTAACCTCACCCGTGAACCACGTTTTGCACTAAAAAACTAGTCAGAGCAACTAACTGTCTACATACGAAATTTATGGAACAAGAATAAGAAACCAGCTTAGTAAGGTTGCTTGTTTCCACTCATTGAAGATTCTATCTAAAAAAAATGTCAAAGGGGGAGGGGGGGTACTAAAATGGCTCTCACTAACACCATTCATTCATGAATTGTCTTGCCCGTGTCATCAAGAGCTACAACTATATATCTCGAAGGTGTCTTACCTCCACTGATAGGAACTGCCCACCTATCCAGGTAACCTCACTCGTGAACCACGAACTACGAGGTTCCCCCTATGATGCTACGCATCGTTCCCTTCAGTCGAGCGAATCTCATTGTTCCGGTCCGAGAGAATCCCTATGTCTGAGGTCGAGCAGCTACGCTATCTTTCCTGCGAAGGAAGCTTCTTTTTAGAATTTATTGCTACCGGTGGTGAAGAAATTGAATCAACGGCATCGAATGCAAGCTCTGACGAATGGCAGAACTTGACCCGATGGGAGATTGGGAAGGGCGGGGGGCTCGCGCTCTCAACTCCCCCAATAGCGCTACAGGAGAGTCGTCCTTGAGATGGCTCTCTAATTTATGGGAGGATGTCGAGCAGAAGCTCTTGTCTTAGTGACTCTTCCTCTTTTCTAGGTTTTTCTGAGTGTGAAAACGGTAGATTTTTCATTTGCCAATAAGTAAATAAAATATATTTGTTGAACATGTTTGTATCATTAATATTGTTTATCACACTTGTCTCATATAGATAAACGATATGAATAAAAAAGTGCTTATAATGTATATATCTTGTAAAGTATATATATTTATGAAAATGTTTGTATCATTAATATTGTTTATAACACTTATCCCACTTGTGGATTTACATCTTTGCATCATATGTCTTCAAAAAATTGTCCTGATTTAAAATAATTCAAAATTTATTTAGATTGGTTCTCGAAACAATCTTACAATATAATAATTCTCGAAACAATCTTACAATATAATAATAGTTTTGCAACTTTATAGTTTTGCATGCATTTTAACATCATATTCATTTATATGTGCATTTTTGCATCAAAACTATACTAATAAAAAAGAAATAATCAATGAAGCATTAGAATGTTGTGGAAGATAAATTAGTAAAAGCTATGTATTGTGTACATTATGCATTAAAAATTGTAATGCATAAAAAACACATTAATGACATCTTAAAAAAAAAGAGAGTGCTAAATGCATTATAAGTAGTATAGATATGCGTAATAATCAAATAAATTATCGCTTGTAGATTTATATCTTTGCATCATTTGTCTTCAAAAAATTATCTTGATTTTTACAAAAAAACCATTTTTTTACTTTTGTGGTTAATTTTATTTAAATTAATTCAAAATTTATTTAGATTTTTTCTCGAAACAATCTTACAATATAATAATAGTTTTGGAACTTTGTAGTGTTGCATGCATTTTAACATCATATTCATTTATATGTGCATTTTTGCATTTAAACTATACTAATTCAAAAAGAAATAATCAATGAAGTATTAAAATGTTGTGGAAGATAAATTAGTAAAATCTATGTATTGTATAAATTATGCATTAAAAATTGTAATACTTAAAAAAAATTGATGGCATTTTAAAAAAAAATAGGAGAGAGAGTGCTAAATGCATTATAAGTAGTATAGATATGTGTAATATGCATAAAATCAAATAAATTATCACTTGTGGATTTACATCTTTTCATCATTTGTCTTCAAAAACTTGTCCCGATTTTTATAAAAAACCTTTTTTTTACTTTTTTGTCTAATTTTATTTAAAATAATTCAAAATTTATTTAGATTGGTTATCGAAAGAATCTTACGATATAATAATAGTTTTGGAACTTTGTAGTTTTGTATGGATTTTAACATCATATTCATTTATATGTGCATTTTTGCATTAAAACTATACATATTCAAAAAGAAATAATCAATGAAGCATTAAAATGTTGTGGAAGACAAATTAGTAAAAGCCATGTATTGTGTAAATTATGTATTAAAAATTGCAATGCTTAAAAAACACGTTAAATGACATTTAAAAGAAGTAGGAGAGAGAGTGCTAAATGCATTATAAGTAGTATATATATGTGTAATATGTATAAAATCAAATAAATTATCACTTGTGAATTATATCTTTGCATCATTTGTCTTCAAAAACTTGTCCCGATTTTTATAAAAAACCCTTTTTTTAATTTTTTGTCGAATTTTATTTAAAATAATTCAAAATTTATTTAGATTGGTTCTCGAAAGAATCTTACGATATAATAATAGTTTTGGAACTTTGTAGTTTTGCATGGATTTTAACATCATATTCATTTATATGTGCATTTTTGCATTGAAACTATACTAATTCAAAAAATAAAATAATAAATGAAGCATTAAAATGTTGTGGAAGATAAATTAGTAAAAGATATGTATTGTCTACATTATGCATTAAAAATTGTAATGTTTAAAAAACACATTAATGACATCTTAAAAAAATTAGGAGAGAGGGTGCTAAATGCATTATAAGTAATATAGATATAGATATGTGTAATATGTATAAAATCAAATAAATTATCACTTGTGGATTTACATTTTTGCATCATTTGTATTCAAAAAATTGTCTTGATTTTTACAAGAAAACCGTTTTTTACTTTGTGGTTAACTTTATTTAAAATAATTCAAAATTTATTTAGATTGATTCTCGAAACAATCTTACGATATAATAATAATTTTGGAACTTTGTAGTTTTGCATGCATTTTAACACCATATTCATTTATATGTGCATTTTTGCATTAAAACTATACTAATTCATAAGGAAATAATATATGAAGCATTAAAATGTTGTGGAATATATTGTGTACATTATGCATAAAAATTGTAATGCCTAAAAAGCATATTAATAATATTTAAGAAAAATATGAGAAAAAGTGTTAAATGCATTATAAGTAGTATAGATAAGATGCTATTCTTCCACATCAGAAAGAATTGTCATAACATATAATTTAATATTTTGCTTCTTTAAAGAGACAATGGAATAAACCTTAATGTGATTAAATACTCCATATTAACTAGACAATCCAAGCCGTTTCGAATGGAATTTTCGCGTCCTTTTCTTACCACATCTGCAAAAGTTACTTTGTATTTCAGATTTAAAAGGTATATTAAATGTTTACAGCTTTAAGACTTAACATTTATGACATGGGATTAAATTCGATAATATATAAATAATATAAGATGCTATTTTTCCATATTAGTAAGAATATTAACTTTGAAAATAATGAACCAACTTTTTTGGTCTATATAATATAATCCTTTTCGTCTAAGTTCATATAGTCATATACTCATTCAACATACCCATGAAGTCATTTATTTTCTTCTTCATTTATCTTGTTTTCACCACAAATGCATCTCCGATAGCGAAAACTCCGACAGCTAACGATATAAAGTTTTGTCTGTGGGATGAATGGGCCATCTACATCTATAATGCGATGAATGATCCAATCATTGTCCATGTAAAATCAGAGGATGATGATCTAGGAGACCATACTCTTGCATTTAACCAAAATGAAAACTGGAGTTTCTGTGAAAACGTATGGAAAACTACCTTTTTCTATGCTTCCTTCAAACGGAATGGTTCAAGGAGCGCTTCCTTCGGTGTGTTCGATGATACTAGTAAAAAACATTGCTCAAAATGGCGAGGATCTACTAAACCACGAAACTGTTACTGGTTAGTTAGAGATACCGGATTTTATGTGGGACCAAACCTTACTCCATTCCCAAAAGGATGGACTAAACTGTATGATTGGTCATGAGTGACATAGTTGCTTACGATTTTATCAGATAGTATGCGTTGTGTCAGGTGTTTCAAAATTCAAAAAAAGAGTTTATTACCTTTAATGTTATTGATGATACTACCATTGAACATCATTATATACCTCTTGTGTGTTACCTTTAGACTATTTCTTTTAGTTGGTCCAATTGTTGTTGTTGTTGTCGTCATTGTTGTTGTTGTTGTTGTTGTTGTTGTTGTTGTTGTAAACTCCAAAATATATCTATGTGGTTTACCTCATTTCACACCATACATCACTCATTCAAAAGTTGAGACATATACATCCTTATTTTAATAAATGTTAACCCCTATATATCTCTCTGTTAATCATCAGGACTAACGCGAGAGAAAATATTTGCACCGTTAGTCGTCAGGACTAACGGTGCAAAATTATTTGTTCATGATTAGTCCTGTGGACTAACTATAGTTCTTTTTAAATAAATTAGAAAGGGCCAGAGATCAATCTTGGGTCTTTTGCCTCACAAAGCAACACCCCAACAACTGGACTAAGAGTCCAGTGGTGTAAATATACCATTTCATACTTGTTTTATCTTTTTTTGTTGGATTTAATATCTGTGTTTATATATTCTTTACGTTTTCATATGTTTTTATATGTTTTTATACATTTTTGTCATTTTTTCCTACGTTTTTGTCTGTTTTTATATGTTTTTGTCTGTTTTTATACGTTTTAGTCCGCCTTTATCCGTTTTCTTCCATTTCATATGTTTTTGTTTATTTTTCTTACGATTTTATTTGTTTTCATCTACCTTTATACGTTTTTTTTCGTTTCTATACGCCTTCATTCATTTTTATACGTTTTCCTCCGTTTTCTTACGTTTTATCGATGTTCATCCGTTTTTATCCACTTGTATACATCTTCATACATTTCACAAAACCAAAACTTACTCAGTTCCCAAACGGATGGACCAAATTGCATGATTGATCGTGAGTGACATAGTTGTTTATGATTTTATCAGATAGTATGCGGTGTGTTAGATGTTCAATAATTTGAAGAAAAATTTTATTACCTTTAACATTATTGATGATACTACCATTGAACATCATTATATACCTCTTGTGTGTTAACTTTAGACTGATTCTTTTAGTTGGGCCGATTATTATTATTAATATTATTATTACTATTGTTGTATATATATATATATATATATATATATATATATATATATATATATATATATATATATATATATATATATATATATATATATATATATGTATATGTATATATATATATATGTATATATATATATATATATATATATATATATATATATATATAATCTCACTTCATTAGAAAACCAAAAAGAATTACAAGAAATTGGTGGGAAGCCGAGACACTAGTTGGGCTCCCACTCATTTCTGAATTATTATTATTATTATTATTATTATTATTATTATTATTATTATTATTATTATTATTATTATTATTTATAAAAACATCACTTTTATTAGAAACAAAACCATAGGATTACAAGAAAATAGTGGAGAGCTTCGAAACAATCTGGGCTCCCACACCTTTAGCAATAGCAAAACTAATCCTACTGAAGATATGAGTAGCAACACGCGCCCCAATGTCTTGAGTTATAGAGAACTTCCGGATCCGCTTAAGTAAGGTCACCGCATCTACCTTAAGTTCCCCCAAAGTGGAAAATGAGAAAGGGATGAACCCATAACCAATATCCACACATTTAGCTTCGTACTTGACGCGCTTACGTTTTGCGGAATCAATCACCACACGACTTGACACAAAATTAATCATACCAGTTTACGTGAGGGGAGACGACCCTGTCAAATTGACACATACATCCTGCCCTTCATCCCAGGAATAGAGCAAGATATCTGCTGGCCGTAAGACTTGCTCCCTCTCTCCACCCAACCCGATGCCGACCTCTTTACTAGCCGAGACCCCGGATCGAGAACAGATATCAACCAAGGTATCCCGCACCATTTTGTGCCGGTGTTTAATACCAATAGTACCAGCACACGATACAACATGGTCCCTGTAAATATCCTCCGTGAAAACCTTGGAGCAGGCTGAGTACGACATTTTAACAGAGAGAAGGGGAACGCCTAGCTAATAACTTAATACGCACCTGTAAGTTCTGGCATTCATAGTCTTTCCCAACCCAGATATCGGAACCACCCTAAGCCAGTCTAAAGTGTAGTCCTCCGTTTGCGACCTCCAGAGTGCCATTTGTCTAGGAGATAGGCAAAATGTGGATTTAGCCATTTGGGTAACACGTGTGAAATATATATCTGCCAATTACTTCATGAGTTTAGGGGCAACGATCTCACCAGGTTACTCAGAAGGTCAATCTCTAATTTCGCATTAAAAGCGCTCAAAGCCTCTTCGAAGGAAGGTCCAGAGGTTACAATATCATAATGTCTGAGGAGCTTAGTCTGTAGTTTGTCAGATTGAAGTCTAGACGCAAGGAATGCATAGTTCACGGCATCCCCTGCTAAATATACGCCAAGCCCCCCAAATGTAAATGGAAGGGTGGCCTCCATTGCCAATCACCAAATCTAGGCCCAGAAGCAGTAACAATACGTTCTAGAGAAGAACGCAGTTCCGCATCAAATGCAACATGAGCACTCTCAAAGACCTTAGGAGAACATGTGTGCATAGAGAAATATACTTTAAAATACTGGCACAAGCACGAAGGAGAAACAACTCACATTGGGTGTCCCTAAGCTTAGCAACATCATCCATGAGCTCAATAGTTTTAGCAACCCTTTTCATAACAAGCTCACTACTAAACTCAAAGTTTATGCTAGCCGGCCCACCCAATAATTTGACACCATGCAACGGTCTAGCAATATTGGGTGGGAAAACACCTGCAAGCATGCCTCTGGGGTCTTCCTTTGGCCAAAATAGAAACCCAGACCTGCTGCAAATGAGTAAGAAAATCTCAAAAACCAACAGATCTGACCTGTAGCACAGCAAAGATGCATCAAGCATATAAACTTGGATTAATCCAAATCTGGTGCAAGTAAGCAAGACAGTCTCAGAAGACATGGCACTCCACAATACAACTTATGTAAAGCTAAATCCAGATCACTGCACCAAAGATCAATACCAAACCAGAAATAGAGGCCATCGTAGAAAGTTAGACTCAATTCTGTAGTGCATGGCCTACTAAACCTCAACCCTTCAAACAGCAGGCCAGCACTGAATTTAATCATCCAATCTATAGTGCATAGCCAATTGCATAACAACCACCAAACATCCAACACAGTACACCAATGCAGATTATCAAATCATAAAAACCTGCAAGTGACTGAGAAATTCAGAGAAGCATTCAATCGCTTGATCTTGGAGTAATCCAAATCTGTCATAACTTCATATACACATATGAATGAGGATGAATCATCACAATAACTAATCACCCAAGAACCTTGCCTCGTTAAAAAACCTTACCCAAGAAAAACCCTGTGGGAAAACTTAAAATATGGAAAAAGAGTACAAGTACTGTTAATGTTAGAAGCAAGTAACATAGTCAAAAGATCCCCCACTCCAACTGTTACAAGCTCTGTAGTGCACAGACCCCATATAGTCATCCATGAAATTCTGTAATTGACTGAATCATCATCGCCACAGTTAAATATTTGGTTACAACTCCAAAAGCATGTGCTTAAGCAAAACCAACAGACCCAACACACATGAAAAATAACAAACCTGCAATAATTCAAAAGATAGACTACAATTGTACAATTACAGTTAGTACGGGAATTCCAAGCATAATACCAATCACCCTTAACAACACCCACCATTTGCACATGATTCAATGTGATCATGTACATCATAAGACAATTCCGAGTTCTATGTAATGCCATCAATACCCTCTTTATAAACCATCCCAGGTACTATCATTAATGCCTTTCAATGGAATTTTACAAGTATTGACAGCCTTTTCAACCTCGCGGGAGTGCTTAATTTTCAAACCCATGAGCTTATGTCTAACCGTATCCACAATCATTCTAAAAATAATCTCTTCCGACCTAAACACATTTTCGAAGATTCTCATACTCCACTCTTGCCAAATATAATAAACTGCAACACCAATCATTCATGGAATTCAGGAAATTCCTGGTTTTTACATGGTTTGTTAATTTGAAAACTTTCTGCTTTACTTTGTATCGCAATTTCAAGAGAAATGCAATGTTTTTCAAGTTGTGAAAATCTGTTTGAAAGTTAGTCATAAATTTTCTTTTCAACCACATCATTTGTTTTGAAACTCTTAATCACAGACTCAGCCTCAGTTAAAGGACATTTATAAAAGCCATGTTCAGTATCATGATCAAAATGTACAAGTATATTGGCTGATGCATCATTTTGAACAGTTAAAAGTACCTCGGGATGTGACACATGTTCATTTATCGGTCTGATAGCTGCATCCACCACTTGTTTGAAGGGAGTCACTGAACAGCTAGTTGTATCAATTATGACTATCTCTGATCCTCTGACTTCAGCAACCCATGACCCTTAAACTGAAATATTACCCAACTCAACACTACTTTCTCTCGATTGCATCCGAAAATCATTCACCTTGTCATCATTCTGTTATTTTTCCTCAATATAATTCCTTACATTATCCATAAGTTGGATTAATGTTTCTCTGAACACATCTTCTTCCATCCCAGTTTGATTCGTGAAGCACCTTTCAATCATATGATCGTCGTAATCCAAAGTATATTCACCATTAAAGAATGACTGAAATTATTTGTTGATCACCTGAAGTGCAACTTTAGATCCGGCTTCTATAACCTTTTCTCTGTCAAGTTGTTGTTTAAGTTGTCCTAAGTTCAAGAACAATGTGTCCGTGAAAGTTGAAAAATCTTGATGGAAAAGTGCACTAAATGCTCGTTCGATTCCCATTGTGAATCGGTCTTCAGTTAGAAGTAACGTGAGGTGTGAATGAAGTTGTCAAAAAGGTTCAATGCAACTCTCCTTTTCAAGAACATGTTGTAGGTGTGACTGGTGCACTTCTCTCTCTTCTGAATCCGAGAATGAAGATCTAACATCATCATTGGCTGATTCAGTCATGTTAAACCGTTCAGTATAGTTAAGACTCTTATGGTTGTCAACAACATCGTACAGTTTGAGTACTTCAGATATCACTGAATCAGGAGTGTAAGACATGATGTTTTTGTTAATTTGAACGTATTATGATAACAATTGGATCGATTCAATGATTAGTGATTGTATGTTAAAGGGATACGGGAATGTTTGGGTTAGGTGAATTGTTGTTTAATTATGATTTGGTGACGTTTGAATCAAATTACAAGTCATAGTGATACAAAATGCAACACTTGGAAAACCACAGATAAACCAAAACGCAGTGAAAAATCGCAAGTCCTTGAAAAAACGCAGTGACAAAACGCAGGAAGCACAAGTCGCAGTCCTTGACATAATGCAGTGACAAATCACAGACTATCCAAGACGCAGCAATCAAATCGTAGTCAGCTCAAATTGCAACCTGTCAAAACGCAAGATACCAAAACGCAGAGATACAAATCGCAGCACTTGACAAAATGCAGTGACAAATCGCAGGTCGCTTTCAACAGTACACGTACTATTGTCCTTTCCCTAACAACTCGCAGTCCGATAATAATATAATAATCAAATCACAGTGTAACTCAGACAAATCACAGTCAAATGAGGATAAATTGCACCTAAGAGATGTATCCGAGAGTCAAAACGCATCCAAGAACTAAGTGTCTTTTTCACCTAAAACCACCTAAAATTCACCCTTTTGAACGTTTTTGCTTGGTTTCTTTTGCATAACATGATCCTAGAAGGTTATATCTATCCTAAAAACACTTTCTTTAACACCACAAATGTGAGAATCAAAGGAAGCTACTTATGAGACCAAAACCTTCCAAAACCAACTTTTCATTCCAAAAACAACCAAGATAAATGCACATGTAACCTAGATAATCAAACCTGGCTCTGATACCAATTTTAAGATTATTGATATCATAACACCACTTAAGATTAGAGTTTGGATCGTGAGTTTCTAGAGATAGAAAGAGAGAGAATGGAATGTTTTAGAGAGAAATAAAATTTAAGATTAGATTGACTTTGAACATTCAACCCTCTCCCTTATGGGGAGAGGGCTGTTTATACATATTTCCTACGCCCTCCTTCGGGCTGTGGATCAGGCACACAGTGAGTAAAGACCCGTCCTTCTTTCACGGTTTTACTTACATTAATATAAACTTAATAAATAACGTTGATTCTACGAGCTAACTTATGCTAAACTATACTTGGGGTGACCGACACTTTAATATGGTTTTACTAAATCCTAACATCATTTAATACCACAAGGCCTTGGTTCAAATATAAATAGACCCATTTGGCTTGTTATTTCACCATCAAAACTTGAGAGAACACCTCTCACACCTATTAATACTACACTATTCACCCAAAAATGCAAGAGAAGTCCAGGAGCATTTGAAGGGAAGGAAGCATAATCTCAATGTATAGTCATCGGGATATTATCACCAATCATTGAGGCAACATCATCCTCAACCTTTTTTGATCTCTTAAATGCTTTGTTTGTCATTTTAATTTTGTTTAATAGCTTCAAACTTTCTAGGATTATGCCTTTGTTTTCCATGAGTGGCTAGTTAATTTTAGACTTGTTTGGATGGAATTATTGATATGAGGATTGTTTTTTTTTAACTTGTGGTTTTGATCAATTTCACGTTACGTTTACGAACCTATTGAACTTGAGTATTAGTGACACTTTTTTATCAAGCTTGATTAGTTGTTGACTATCTCATATGTCGAAAGGGTGATTTTCATACAACTCGTTATACTCATTTTTTCTATGGATGAATGATGATTATCTTTTGTGTTGACCCTTTTTTAGTGTCTTGATTTGGAAAAGAAACTTAGGTGTGATTGTTAATAAATTTGTAAAACTACCACGAATCAAATTTGTTAAATAACTTAGTTTTTAATTGGTTGATTGTGCTTAATGCATTGGTTTTATAGTGTTATGATCATTCCGTAGGGATTGTAGGCTTTAGAATCATAGACTGGCATTTGTAACCATCATATTTAATGCTTGTAATTATCGCTATGTCAAAACCATCCTCGTGTTAAGTAATCTGAATATCATGAAATAATCCAAATAAGTGTTGTCTTTTACTCATTGAATTTTCATCGTTATCATTTTCGTGTTATTAGCAAGCTTCTTTATTTCATTCTTATTAAATGCCGGACCCATAAAAAAACATCCACAATATAAATTATCATGGTGTGATTAACCTATTCGCAAATTTTTGTGTGTGGCTATGAACTCACCTTAGTAATTCGCAGTATGCAATGCAATAAATCAATCAGTGATAGTGGGTGGCTCCGACACGCAACCTAATTTGGTATGGCAAACTTAGTCTTTATTCCATGTTTAACACCCGAGAAAGTTTAACTAAAGTTTACAAGTTTTAAAGTTTTTGTGTTGTTGTTGCTTGTGTGGCATCATTTAGTTTGAAACAGTTTTTCAAAAGTTTGAATGTGTATTGGCTTATGGAAGTGTAGAAATATTTATAATGGAAAAATATCGAGACTGAACAAAAATTTGGCTTGATGATAACCGAATGATGATGTACAAAAAATAGTACATATATTGTAAGGCGTTAATGGCTCATGCGAATATTATAGATAAAAATTATATAGACTAAAATACACTGTTGGTCCCTAATCTTGTCTCGAAACATCACGATGGGACAAAACTTTCCTTTTTTACCGAAGGAGTATAAAAACAAGGTTTTTATGGTCTAAATCAGTCCCTTGACAGTTAATTCCCAGGTCAAAGTTTTGTTGTTGAGGGCAAAACTATCTTTCACTATAGCTTACTTTATACAAACCGTTCTATAGTGTTTGTAGTTGCTATATGTATGTGTAACACAGCTTGGTCATCAGTTATCATCCCTAAACTATCCTACAAAAACTGTCTTCTACAAAACGATAATCCTTTCAACATGGTACGTTGCTGGTGTGGTAAGCAAGCTATAATTCGCACTTCATGGACCTTTGCCAACCCAGGGCGTCAATTCTTTGGTTGTCCTGTTGAAGTAAGTGTCTTTTATAATTTATCGTATCATTTTTTTTTCTTCCAAAAGTAGCAAACTACATTGTAACAATTATTGTTGTTTAATCACTTGCCTAATCATGAATAGGGGTCTTTTTATCGGTGGATACGATGGTATGCTCCTGAAATCTGTGCTCGTTCAAGAATGATCATACCAGGAATTTTGAGGGGGAGAAATGAGCTTGAGGCAAGATTATAAGGTGCTCAAGGTGATGTGTGGAAGTGAAAGATTTACCCGGTGCTCAGTTGGATATTGTTCTTGATTTTTTATGCATTAAGATAACTGTTTAGCTTTTATGTAATGAGGCCAGATGGTTAATATTCATTATCTTGAATTGTAGTAACTTTGTGTCCCATAAGGTTATGAATCTTGTTATTATGCTCTGTTTACCGTATGTAATGGCTTTATGCACATGGTTAAGATTAAAGTTGACTTTTAATTGTCAACATTGTTATGAAGTATTCAGTTTGGTTTGTTTTTGACTTTTAATGCCTTATGGTTATGCATATATGGTTAGCAATTTGTTTTGGTTTGACTTTTAATTATCAACATTCTTATAAGGTTTTGGCTTTGGTCACTTTTGATGAAAATTATTCACACATCAAGCTTAGTCAATCTATAAAAATTCACAAACATGACATGGTTCCATAGTTAATGCAACTGGATATAATTCAAAATGCATACAATTGCATACTTTTTGAAGCATGAGAATTACAGTTAGACACACACATATGTTTCTTGAGTACATAGCTTGTCCATAGGAAATAAACTAGATGAAATATTGTCTATCTAATTAGCTCAACAGAATTGACCTATGGTGAGTCCATCATTCTTTCCAGTGAAGCCTGCTGCCTAATCATTCTTCGTGTAGTAGGTTGGGTTGAAGCAAAAACTGCTTGAACATCACTTGACTGCAGCTAAGAATCAGACTGTGATTGATCATGTTGCTGGGATTGACACTGGGATTGCTCATGTATCCTGGGATCGGCAATTGCTTCATCTTGATGTTGTTAGGATTGAGAGAGGGGTTCATCTTGTATCCTGGGATCTTCTGTTACTTCATCTTGATGTTGCTTGGATTGAGACAGGGATGCATCATGTATGATGGGATCTTAAGTTGCTTGATCTTGATTTTTAGATTGAACACCACTTTCTTGAACTGCACTAACTTGACTGTCAACAACATTTGTACCTTCAGATTCTTTATCTGCTGCTACTTTGTTACCTTTAGTATGTGTCTTTTTTGATGCAGCTTTTGTAGGCACTTGTTTGACATTTCCATTATGGCCAGTTTGGCTACTTTGAGCTCCACAATGCCCTATACACATTTTCCGGTTGTGTCCAGCAATGCCACAAATACTACACTTAACACTCTTCTAAGCCCTTGACAGCTTACCATTCTTCACAATCTCTTCACTTTCAGGAGCTATCGTAACTCTTTTTCTACCTCTTGACCTAATCGGAGTTATTTCGGATTTCGGTGGAACAATTTTTGTTGGCACAGTTGATTTTTCCCAATGTATGTTGCTAGTTATAGGCTGGACATGGTGTTTGTAGGTTGCGTCTCAAGTGATAAGATAGTGACAAGGATGAGCCCATGTTTCTACATCTCCTACTTGTTGCCCATTTAAAGCCATATTCCAATTGGCAGCAACATCAAGTTTACATGGTAAACCTGTTATCTCCCATATTCTGCAAGTACAAGACTTTTCTACAACATCAACTACACATTGGTCACCCCATGGTCACTAACCTGAAACTTACTTGCCTCATTCCATAAAACATTATACTTAACAGCCTCTTTCTTAATACCCTCTAGCATGTGTTGTGCAATTGGTGTTAGTGGCCCATCACTCTTCTCAATCACCATCACAACATGCATTATCCTCTTTATACAGTATTCCCTGATTTATTCTAAGGCTGTAATAATTGTTTTGTTTAAACCCTCAATTATTTTGTCATGAAACACTTGACACATGTTATTAAGTAACACATCAGAATGAGCTCTCCCTAAAGATTACAAATAAACATGTATTAATTATAACTGTTTATTCTGCATTAACAATACAAATTAACTGAAACAAATAGATGACTTACATGAAAATGTGACCTTGACCAATGGATCGGTGCTATCTTACTTAACCAATCATAGGCTAGTTGATTAAATTTCTTGAAATCAGCCATAGCTTTCTTAAACTGTACAACAATTGAGGCTATTACATTTCCACAGATGGTCTTTGTGGTCCCTACCTTTCCATTGAAGTTTCATTTTCTCATGAATGCTTCTAATACAAAATCTGAGTTCTATAGCTAGAAAAACATCTTTTAGAGCTTCACTGATATCCTGCACAAAATCATATATGTTTATTATCTATTTCAAAATAGAGAGACTTTAATTCATGAACAGGTTAAGGGAGTACCTTTTGCATGTCAGTAATAAAAGTGATGATTGAGGTTGGCTCAAGTGCTCTATCATCGGATAAACAATGAAGATACCAATTCCATGATCCTATGTTTTTTGATTTAGCAAAAGCATAAGCTAAAGGGTATATGATGCGCGCAAAACCGTCAAGGTTTCTCACTCAAGCCCGCCACTTGTGAATGGCGGACCGTAAGAACCTTAAAACAGTTAGAGCACGAACTCAATGAAGATCTGAGGAGTATAGTGTTTCCCCGGGTCGTTATGTCCCAGCGAGTTGTGCAATGGATTATCAAACGTAAAGTGATCGAGGAATTTGAACGGAAAAGGATATTGAGAATGATTATAACTACAGGAAAAGCCAACAAATTACAACTGCTTAAATGTAAATTTAAAGAAAATTAAAAAGATAAAAAAATATTAAATAAACGCTATCACTATTTTTAAAATGATGTTTTTGTGATTTTATAAAACAAAATGACTTAAATAAACTATTTTAATTAAAACGTAAACTTAAATTACTTAAAAACGTAACTTAAAATGAAAACGTACGTTATTTATAAAAATTACGCTGGAGCGCAAGATAAAACGTAAAATTTGTGAAATAAAAGTCCTACGAATGTAAAAACAATTTTTTTACGTACTATATGATAAAAGAAAATTTTAGGAAAAAGCCGGGTATTTTTTCTACTTTTATTTTATTTTTTTACGAATTAAAAACTAGATTTAACTAATTAATTAATTAAAAATACTAAACATTTAAAAAAAAGAACTAAGAAAATTACATAAAATACTTTGAATAAAACTAAATCTAAGAAAAATAAAAAATTTGCAACTGCCTTTTTAAAATAAGCTGTAAAAAGGAAGTAAGCTTAATAAGCTTAAAATAACAAAAAGACTAACCAACTACTTTAAGTATTAACTATGGGAGACCATGACATGAAACAACTAGTAGGGGAGTTGGTAGTGTAGCTGATGGTTGGGTTCTGAGCGCACAGACGCAGGTTCGAATCCTGGTCTGTGCATTTTTGTTACCATTTTTTTTTTTATTCTTTTTCTTTTGCGAACTTTTGTAACACTTGAAAAGGAGACGTTATATAAAAGCAAACATTTCAAAACAAAAAAAACAGCAGCAGTAGGGTCTGTTTGGTTGAGCTAAAACAAAGGGGTTGTTTGGATTATGAGCTGCCAAAGGGGAAATAAGCTCTAAAAAGCTAAATTTAACAAGCCATCTCATCTAACTAACTAAAAGCATTAAAGGGAGAACGAATTAAGTCATAACTAAGGAAAGAAAAAGCAGATAGGCACGTTAAATGCCTCAATATAGCTGCTGTTTTGGGACTGAGACAGGGGGGGAAAAAAATAAAAAAGAAAACAAGAAAACAACCAAAACTGAATTAGGACTAGATTAGTAAATGATACTTTAACCAAAGATCCTACAAACAACTAGGAAACTGAGTTGGGTGTCAAAGTGGGTCAAATGGTGGATTTTGACCCACGAACAAGATGCAACCAAACACCCCTTTTGCAATTTTTGAGCATCATAAGCAGTTGGAACAAGAACATAAGCTAGCATTCCATACTAAACACTACAATAAGCTAAAAGGACAACAAATAAAAAGCAACGAACTTGGGGAAAAAACAGTTGGATTAAAAGGGATAACCTAGGAAATCTTAAAACTAAGAAAAATGGAGAATAGCACTAAAGCAGTCCTAATAAGCTCTAAGGGAAATCTAAAATGCTGAATCCTAAGCTACTAACTACACTAGATTTGAATTACTCAATAAATACCTAATTAAGCTATCTATTCTACTGATAAGTTATATAAAAAAAATGGGGAAGAGACATGTGCAGCTGCAGTTGATGCAGTTTCCAAACAGGCCATGGAGGCCTTCTTTGGAGCTTATTTATAAGCTGGACAGTGAACTCCCAAGCAACCGAAAGCTACAAAAGCAGAGATAAGCTAGCAGAGATGGTAAAAGTAACAATTAGTGCCCAAAAAAAACGACTTATCAGCTTAAAAATAAGCTGAGTTCAGCTTGGAGTGGACTGTTTTACCACTGATGCAGGAAAAGAGTTTGCAACGACGGTTTTCTAAGCTCAAATTTAACTATGTTAAAGATAACTTGAATGCTCAAAACTAAAACTAAGCAAAGTTAAACATGTAATGACTTAATGACGACTATTTTCACACCATTTCAAAACCAATTAAGCCATGAAAGACCTCTTCAACAGCAGCAGTGCTGCTGTTCTTGACAGGTTTGAAAAAGTGACAATTTTATTTTCTTTTAAACACCAACTTATACAAGCTTCGAAAATTATACTTAACCAACTATCAATTTTTGAGCAAAAAGTGATTAGACTTGATTAGTCAAACGGGTAAAAACCAAGTTTTTGACCCATTACTAGCCTGAAACAAACACCCCTTAAGGGCTAAAGCTGCTTAAACTAGATTTTCCTAAATTGAAACTTAGAAGAGCTTTATAACAGCTCTTGAATAAAAACCATTACCTGTTAAAAAAAAAACAATTAGAACACTTAGATTAGCAAAGTACCAATGAGCATTAATAAGGCAGAAATAAGAAAAACGGCTTTCATTAATAAAAGATAATTTTACAATAAACAAGAGAAACTGATTTTTAAAACTAAAAAGACTAATTTCAAGCTAAAAATATAAACTAAAAAAAACTGACTAACTAAAAACTAACTATTTCTTCTTTCTTCCCTTCCTTTTATAGTCCCAGTTGCTTTCTCTCTCTCTCTTGAGATAATCCCACCTCTGATCATGACCCTTGGATTAGTTGGATTGATTGTAGCCATTGGATGGCTTTTGGCGGGAAATGAAGTTTGGCAGCTGTGAGATTGAGTGTGAGGAGAAATGTTGCATTAAATGAAGTTTGGATTGAGGTGTTGGTGGGGGGACAAAGGAGGGATAAGGTGATGGAGGGGGGTTGAGTGTAGCAGGGTATTGCAGGCACTAGTGGGGGAGGAGAAGAAATTGGCGCCAAAGGTGCCTGATTGACCAAATGGATTGACCAGATATTACTAATACAAGGGGGGGTTCAAATTGCATAGTGACAGGGGTCCAAGAGGTGGAAGGGTCCAAATTGGTTTGTAGCTTATAATAACATAAGGACCATATGTGCAACTTCTGAAATTTGGAGGACCTAAACTGCCAATTCTGCCAAGTTACTTCCAAGGACTAAAAATGACATTCTCAAAAAGTATAAGGACCAAAATTGCCACTTTGCAATTTTCCAGGGGTCATTTCTGCCAATTTTCAAAGTTGAAGGACTAAACTTGTAATTTTCTCAAACTTTTCATATTTTTCACCAAAGGACTAAATTTGACAAGTTATGATTTAAAAAGGACCTTTGGTGACTTTTCTTTTGAAATTTTGACTCAGGGACTATTTTTGACAATTTTAGAAACTTGGGGGACTAAAACTGCAATTTTTGCAAATTTGATATGTTTTTCATCTGATTTTGATATTTTTGCATTTAAAACACATAAAACACTGATTTGTGATATTTTGATCATTTTGATGTGTTTCTGAGTGTTTTCAGATGATTTTGCAGTTTATATTGTACAAAAATGATGAGTATTTAGACACTCATCAATCCCCCACACTGAGATATTGCTAGTCCCTAGCAATGATTTGAGAAAACATAATGGATTTTAATCTCTTTACCAAAAGCCATTACTTCTGGAGTAGCCAAATGTTTCAGTTCAAGTAAGAACCATGGTACACCGATACCCATGTGATTTTGAGCAAACCACCAGCTTTCAACGGATTTGATTTTGTCTTTACCAGAAGCCGTACCCTTCTGGACTAGCCAACTCTTAGATAAATTATCAACATTATCTTTGGTGAGCTGATTACCAATTATGGTTTTTCCACTGCCTTTACCACAAGCCATAAACTTGCGGGCTAGCCAACTCTTCACTAATTAAAGATATGGTGAGCTGAATACCATACAATTTTGGGCAAATTGCAAGCCGTCAACGGATTTGAGATATCTTTACCAAGAGCCGTTTGCTCCTGGATTAGCCAATCCTTTAGTTTATTAGACAAGGCGGACTGATAACCATAAGATGAGTCAGTGTAAAACACTTACTCCAAAAAAAAAAAAAAATTGGCCAAAAACGGGGGAATTGGTATAATTCATATGTCAAAATTCGTGAGAATTCCCCCCCACACTTAGAAATGAATATTGCCCTCAATATTCAAAGTACCGGCGGTTATGCCGAAACAAAGAACGTGAAAGGGAAATACTACGGCCATTATTTAGAAAGAAGATTTTTTTTTTTTTTTTTTTTTTTTTTTTTTTTTTTTTAATAGAACTTATATACAACATGTGGGGTAACTCCCCCACACTAGGGTGGTACACACGGGTGAAAACCCATGTTTAGCTACTGTTTTTGATTACCGAGTCGCTAGCTTGACTCGACCCCGAATTAATTGGTTCATGGGGAAGTAAGTGGAAGAGACAATCTCCATCGGACTTTCATTCAAGATGTTTGGACAAACATTTGAAGCACGTGAAAGTTCCACACCGATGAGATATACATAGAACCGGCTCAAAAAATGATGAATGAAAATGCCGGGATCAAAAATAGTGTCCTCATTCCCGAAGGAGAAAAGGGAATGAGAAGTCACACCATATGCGAAGAAAGGAAAGAAAATCATGATAAAAATCATGACTAACTCCTCATTATCAGAAGGGGAATTCATGATTTTTGGATCATGAATCTCATCAGTGAGGATAGAATCGTCATCACATGATGGAAGAGATAAGATAGAATACAGAGGTGGGACAAGTGGTGTGCTCTGAGAGCTAGCAATTTCCACCACTTCCGTGATGGTCTCTGTATCGGCCTTAGACATTTCATCGAAAAGAGGATTTACTTTCCCAAAAGTGTAGTCATTATTAAATTCAAAAAGAGGATTTGAGAAAATCCCGGAAGTAACCTCAGAAATGTCAAGAGAATCACAAAAAGGCAAATCACAATCACTATCGGATATATCCTCAGACTCACTTGGGATTGGGACAAGATCCTCAACACTAGATGATTCCGTTTCCGAAATAGTGCTGAGATGATCATCCTCCATTATGAGAGAGTCTTTGGAAGCAATAATAGGTAAGATAGGTGTGATAGCAATAGACTGAGGGAGTTGAGAAATAAGATCGTTCAATTGAGTAACACTCTCCTCGTCGTAATCATAGTATTCCTTCATTTGAATACTATCCTCATCATCATCGTCATCATATCTGATTCTTATGTTCATCTGCTGAAGCTTACACACCATTCTTTTCATTTGTAGTTTCTTTCGAATGCGTATTTCTTCAGAACTTTGAGGAAGATTACACTCCTCGTAATCATTGAGATGCTGTGAAGGCTCGGAAGTCTGATGACTGATGGAATACAGTGGGGGTTGGAAATTGTCAAAACCGGGAGAATTGGAATTGTGAAAATTTTGATTCATCGGTTGACATTCAAAAGTCTCATGAGGACCCCCGCAATTCTCACAACAGAGATAATTGGGAAAATAACTTTCACCAAAGTTCTGATTGTAACATGGTTCCGGCTCATAGACAAGCGGGACCCGTGGTGGACAATCAAAACCGTAATGAGAATCATTCCCACAAAACTCGCATGAGTAGGATTCGTATTGGGGCTGCGGAGGTAGGTAGGAAAAATCGGGTGTTTCATTATTTGAAATGGGATCGGGATTACCGACAAACTTGTCTCCGAAACCCACATTGGTACATCGCCGACAATTTCCACCGTTAAAGGGACCTCCACACCAGGAACATGTCGAAAACCATGACATGAAGAATTAAACGGATAAGAGGGATAAGAGATGAAGAATTAAACGGTTATAGAGGATAAGGAATGGAGAATTAAACATGTTTGAGGATAAAGAAATGTAGAATCAAACGGTACGAGGGGGTAAGAGAAATAGAATCATACGGATAAGAGGAATGAGAAGAGTGTTTTTGGATTTTTGGATAAGAAAGTATAAACATATACAGATGGATGGTATGAACAAAGAGTGAATATCCAAATCACTAATCTGCTAGACGGAAGATAATCAGCACAGCTCCCCGGCAGCGGCGCCAAAAATTTGATGCGCGCAAAACCGTCAAGGTTTCTCACTCAAGCCCGCCACTTGTGAATGGCGGACCGTAAGAACCTTAAAACAGTTAGAGCACGAACTCAATGAAGATCTGAGGAGTATAGTGTTTCCCCGGGTCGTTATGTCCCAGCGAGTTGTGCAATGGATTATCAAACGTAAAGTGATCGAGGAATTTGAACGGAAAAGGATATTGAGAATGATTATAACTACAGGAAAAGCCAACAAATTACAACTGCTTAAATGTAAATTTAAAGAAAATTAAAAAGATAAAAAAATATTAAATAAACGCTATCACTATTTTTAAAATGATGTTTTTGTGATTTTATAAAACAAAATGACTTAAATAAACTATTTTAATTAAAACGTAAACTTAAATTACTTAAAAACGTAACTTAAAATGAAAACGTACGTTATTTATAAAAATTACGCTGGAGCGCAAGATAAAACGTAAAATTTGTGAAATAAAAGTCCTACGAATGTAAAAACAATTTTTTTACGTACTATATGATAAAAGAAAATTTTAGGAAAAAGCCGGGTATTTTTTCTACTTTTATTTTATTTTTTTACGAATTAAAAACTAGATTTAACTAATTAATTAATTAAAAATACTAAACATTTAAAAAAAAGAACTAAGAAAATTACATAAAATACTTTGAATAAAACTAAATCTAAGAAAAATAAAAAATTTGCAACTGCCTTTTTAAAATAAGCTGTAAAAAGGAAGTAAGCTTAATAAGCTTAAAATAACAAAAAGACTAACCAACTACTTTAAGTATTAACTATGGGAGACCATGACATGAAACAACTAGTAGGGGAGTTGGTAGTGTAGCTGATGGTTGGGTTCTGAGCGCACAGACGCAGGTTCGAATCCTGGTCTGTGCATTTTTGTTACCATTTTTTTTTTTATTCTTTTTCTTTTGCGAACTTTTGTAACACTTGAAAAGGAGACGTTATATAAAAGCAAACATTTCAAAACAAAAAAAACAGCAGCAGTAGGGTCTGTTTGGTTGAGCTAAAACAAAGGGGTTGTTTGGATTATGAGCTGCCAAAGGGGAAATAAGCTCTAAAAAGCTAAATTTAACAAGCCATCTCATCTAACTAACTAAAAGCATTAAAGGGAGAACGAATTAAGTCATAACTAAGGAAAGAAAAAGCAGATAGGCACGTTAAATGCCTCAATATAGCTGCTGTTTTGGGACTGAGACAGGGGGGGGAAAAAATAAAAAAGAAAACAAGAAAACAACCAAAACTGAATTAGGACTAGATTAGTAAATGATACTTTAACCAAAGATCCTACAAACAACTAGGAAACTGAGTTGGGTGTCAAAGTGGGTCAAATGGTGGATTTTGACCCACGAACAAGATGCAACCAAACACCCCTTTTGCAATTTTTGAGCATCATAAGCAGTTGGAACAAGAACATAAGCTAGCATTCCATACTAAACACTACAATAAGCTAAAAGGACAACAAATAAAAAGCAACGAACTTGGGGAAAAAACAGTTGGATTAAAAGGGATAACCTAGGAAATCTTAAAACTAAGAAAAATGGAGAATAGCACTAAAGCAGTCCTAATAAGCTCTAAGGGAAATCTAAAATGCTGAATCCTAAGCTACTAACTACACTAGATTTGAATTACTCAATAAATACCTAATTAAGCTATCTATTCTACTGATAAGTTATATAAAAAAAATGGGGAAGAGACATGTGCAGCTGCAGTTGATGCAGTTTCCAAACAGGCCATGGAGGCCTTCTTTGGAGCTTATTTATAAGCTGGACAGTGAACTCCCAAGCAACCGAAAGCTACAAAAGCAGAGATAAGCTAGCAGAGATGGTAAAAGTAACAATTAGTGCCCAAAAAAAAACGACTTATCAGCTTAAAAATAAGCTGAGTTCAGCTTGGAGTGGACTGTTTTACCACTGATGCAGGAAAAGAGTTTGCAACGACGGTTTTCTAAGCTCAAATTTAACTATGTTAAAGATAACTTGAATGCTCAAAACTAAAACTAAGCAAAGTTAAACATGTAATGACTTAATGACGACTATTTTCACACCATTTCAAAACCAATTAAGCCATGAAAGACCTCTTCAACAGCAGCAGTGCTGCTGTTCTTGACAGGTTTGAAAAAGTGACAATTTTATTTTCTTTTAAACACCAACTTATACAAGCTTCGAAAATTACACTTAACCAACTATCAATTTTTGAGCAAAAAGTGATTAGACTTGATTAGTCAAACGGGTAAAAACCAAGTTTTTGACCCATTACTAGCCTGAAACAAACACCCCTTAAGGGCTAAAGCTGCTTAAACTAGATTTTCCTAAATTGAAACTTAGAAGAGCTTTATAACAGCTCTTGAATAAAAACCATTACCTGTTAAAAAAAAAACAATTAGAACACTTAGATTAGCAAAGTACCAATGAGCATTAATAAGGCAGAAATAAGAAAAATGGCTTTCATTAATAAAAGATAATTTTACAATAAACAAGAGAAACTGATTTTTAAAACTAAAAAGACTAATTTCAAGCTAAAAATATAAACTAAAAAAAACTGACTAACTAAAAACTAACTATTTCTTCTTTCTCCCCTTCCTTTTATAGTCCCAGTTGCTTTCTCTCTCTCTCTTGAGATAATCCCACCTCTGATCATGACCCTTGGATTAGTTGGATTGATTGTAGCCATTGGATGGCTTTTGGCGGGAAATGAAGTTTGGCAGCTGTGAGATTGAGTGTGAGGAGAAATGTTGCATTAAATGAAGTTTGGATTGAGGTGTTGGTGGGGGGACAAAGGAGGGATAAGGTGATGGAGGGGGGTTGAGTGTAGCAGGGTATTGCAGGCACTAGTGGGGGAGGAGAAGAAATTGGCGCCAAAGGTGCCTGATTGACCAAATGGATTGACCAGATATTACTAATACAAGGGGGGGTTCAAATTGCATAGTGACAGGGGTCCAAGAGGTGGAAGGGTCCAAATTGGTTTGTAGCTTATAATAACATAAGGACCATATGTGCAACTTCTGAAATTTGGAGGACCTAAACTGCCAATTCTGCCAAGTTACTTCCAAGGACTAAAAATGACATTCTCAAAAAGTATAAGGACCAAAATTGCCACTTTGCAATTTTCCAGGGGTCATTTCTGCCAATTTTCAAAGTTGAAGGACTAAACTTGTAATTTTCTCAAACTTTTCATATTTTTCACCAAAGGACTAAATTTGACAAGTTATGATTTAAAAAGGACCTTTGGTGACTTTTCTTTTGAAATTTTGACTCAGGGACTATTTTTGACAATTTTAGAAACTTGGGGGACTAAAACTGCAATTTTTGCAAATTTGATATGTTTTTCATCTGATTTTGATATTTTTGCATTTAAAACACATAAAACACTGATTTGTGATATTTTGATCATTTTGATGTGTTTCTGAGTGTTTTCAGATGATTTTGCAGTTTATATTGTACAAAAATGATGAGTATTTAGACACTCATCAGTATATACCATTGTTGCTATCAATTCCCACAAATGTCAGCAGTTGACCATTCAAAGGACCATGAATTGGAAAAGCATCCAGCCCCAACAAAAATCTCCCACATGCTTTAAACCCTTCCTCCAGTGCACCTAAACAAACATACATTCTCTTGAATTCTCTTGTTGGAAGAGCCTCATCTGCAGGTCATTCCACATTCATCAGTACTATTGTATTAGGGTTTCTCTTCTGCAACTCTTGAACATAATCTCTCAACATGGTAAATTGTAGCTTGAATTCACCCCTGATTCCTGTTAATGCTAAGTTTTAGGCCTTTAAAACCTTCTGCATGGACACTTCAAGCTTGAATTGGTTGGTAAGTTGATTATGAACGGACTTGACATGAACCCGTGGATTGGTTTCAATTTGTACTGTAATTTACTTTCAGATATAGTTAAGGTCAAAAACTCTGACTGTCCTTGATTGCATACAAGTGTGTTGCTCATTATATTTTATGGCTGACCATGGACCTGTCTCACCATGCCTGGCGACAAACAATAGCCATGGGCAGAGTATTTTGCAAGGGTCCTTTTTGCCAGAAAGCAATGTATTTATACCCCTTTTGGTTTGGACTTCTAGATAGGCCTATATCCAAGCCAGGTGCTTCAATTGGGCCTGAAAGTGGAACACAACCCTTACATCTGACCCTTATTTGTATTTTGTCATTCCTTACAAAAATCAACTCCCTCTTAGTTTCTATTGAATGCTCTCTTACCTTATTTTTTACATCCATTGCAATAGGAAAGTCCTGACCACAATAGAAGAAAGTGGTATAAACTCCATTTGCAAAGTCTACCCTACCCCTTGGCACATAATACTTACCTTCCTGTGGGTAAGAAACATACTCACTGTAAAAAAATCATCAACCATCACAAGTAAATCATTTTCCAAATGCATGGCATCACTTATATTAGTGGTTGTTCATGCTTTACCTAATCCATTACTCTGACTTACTTGGACCAAAGCAAGTTGACCATCATTCTCCTAACAAGTATTCTCTTTATTTGATTGAAATGAATCATCAACTGCATTGCCTAAGTCACTTGTCTCACTCACTTGGAACATAGTAACATCAACAACAGGATCCTCTTCCATGTTATTGGCATAAACAAATGCACTTCCTACTTTCCCTAAATGCTTCCTGAGTCAATTGAAATAGATTTACATCAATATCAGGCTCCTCAAACCTGTTATTGACATCAACTAGTGCTCTTCCTACTTTCTCTAACTGCTTCTCCTAAGTCACTAGGAAAAAATTAACCTCAAATTTATCAGGCTCCTTAATAGTATTGTCCTCATTCATAAGTACTAAAGCACGCTCAATGTTATGAACAAGTTGGATAGCAAATGATGTGTCTAGGGTTGAAAATACAGGCTCAATGTTTGGCAAATTGCTAGATTCACCAATATAATTGAGGTCCATAGGTACTTGTGTAAGTTGCATAAAAGGATCTAGTGAAGGCTCATTATCAAGATCATCTAACACCAATCATCTACAACAAAATTGAATAGCAGCACTAGCAACTTTTCTACTATTTTCATCCATCTCCCAAAAAAACTATCTTAATAGATTGTAGGGACATTTCAGACAGCTCTAATCTTGTCTTACCTATTTCCACATACACATCTATCAACTTATGGTCTTTGACAAGGTCTTTCTACAACTCAAGATTAGCAGCTTCACGAAAACTAAACAATCCATCATCCAATGTGCTACCAGGCTTTACAAAGTAGTAATAATTGGTTTGTCCAATATCATAACCGATTTGGGTAATGAGAGCATCCATTTCATCAACAGATACCTCATTGATTTCAACATAATCAACCTGGCATTCCTTACCTCCATCATATATTCTACCTGGCCAGTATTTGAATGTACCTTTATGATGGAACCTCATGAAAAAGGAACCTGGTCGATCCGATGTGAAAAAAATGTAAATAAACACTATTACGATAAACTTACCTAAAAGGGGAATAACTTAAAGAATCGTACTAATATATAGGTGTATAAGATTATAACAAAAAATGAAAAAAAAAAACACTTGCCATATCTCCTAATTGCAGATTTTTCCTCCTTCTCATGGTCATCAAAGAAAGAAGGTTCTCTGATTTACCATAAACTAAATCCAAGTTTGATGCTCGTTATTTTTTTACTTAGATTAATGAATTTGATGATTGACATTGCATTAGGGTTTTTAGGTAGGCTTCCGAAACAAGTTTTGGGATGACTGATAAGGTTTTAAAAGGTACCATTTTGAAGGGTCGTTTAAGTCCTTATTTGATCACTTTTGTATCCGTTATTGCTTAATATCGTTCCTTTTCACTTTTTAGGTCTCGTGAAGGCAAAATGCTGGAATGACACTTATTTGGACGAAAAGGCGCGAATATATGAAGAAAATGGCCAAAGTCAAAATCGAGACACTCACAGTTGCTGAAAGTAGAAGGCGACGGCGTCAGGTGCTACTTTGTGACGCCGTCCCAAAATTATTGTGACGACTCAGGTCTCAAAACTCATATTTTCAAGTGACGACGTCTAGCTGTGGAAGAGTAGGCCGTTGCTACTCAGACGGCCTAGATGCAATCCAGACGACGTCAGAAGCTGAAGAGGACAGCGTCACGGACATAAGGTGACGCCGTCGCAAGGTTAACGTGGCCAAGACGAAACCCTAATGGCGGCGACACGACGGCGTCACTAAACATAAGGTGACGCCGTCGCAATTGTAATCTTATATATAGAATCCGAATTTTTCAGTCTTTGGGTGGAGAGTCTTTGGAGTAAAAACCTAAAACCGAACATAAGGTGTCTTGTACAGTATTTTAGGGTTTTAAACCCTATCTTACACCAAGATAAGTCTTTATTTCATTAATTCAATTATGTCTTTGATTATTTGTGTGTATACTTGCATGTTCTCCATGTCCGGCTAATTTATTTGTGTGTTTGCTTAGGAAGTATGAAACTTAATTATTAAATATTGATTGGTTGTTTCTTATTTTAGTTGATTAATGATCTAGTAATGCGATAGGTCATTCGTTGTGCACTTAATGCTTGATTCATCTTTGTGAACCTTAGAGTATAATTACCTGAGTAATTGTAGGCTAAACCATCCGAAGAGCGCCTTAGAGTAGGAGTCTATAATCTCTAGTGGGTTTGTAGACAAGACCCTTTGGTAAGTTCAAAGAGTTAGGGAGAAACGCATACCCTACAACTTTAGAAACACAACGCAACTAGGAATAAGACGTGACACTCAACCATCAATAGGAGATAATTAAGGAGTAATACAAACTAAGTAAACACATCTTTAAACTATCATACGAGCACACATTAATTAGACATAGACTCCCACAACCTTAGTTTAGATAATTAGATAATAGTAGAGTAATCGGTAGAAATACCAACCCCCCCAAATCCAATACCCGAGATTCGTACCTTTCCATTTTTCATAAAATATAAAAAGATAAAAAATAATCTTCCTCAACCTTAACCTTAGCGTAGTAACTCCCTACTAGCATTCCTATTCCCCTAGAGAACGATATCAATACCCGTGGCTTACCCTAATTACTACACTACAACGATTAGGTTCACTGCCTAGGGTGTTATAAAACTCGCTCGAAGAAAAGGAAGTTCCTTTGACCCCGAACGACGCGTGTAGCGTTATCAATGACCAATGAGTACACAACTTAGTTATACTAGACATTATGGCGGGAAATTGGATTAGACATCTGCTACATAGTACATTAAGGTAATAAGACGATTCTACCCTCAACAATAAACGGATAACGAGATTTTATGGACTATAACGGGACTTTGACCTAGGCATTAATGCTCAATGGACTGATTTAGACAATAAAAACCTTGTTTTGTACTCCCCACGATGAAAAAGAAAAGTTTTGTCCGAGCGTGATGTTTCAGGACAAGATTATGGACCAACAATGTATTTTAGTCAAATATATATATATGTTGATACAAAAGTTGGGCGTTCCTGGTTTGGACTCCGGTTCCCGTATCAGTTGGATCTTAATGCTTGAGACCTGCGCACTAAGTAAACAGAAAACACCGTTAGGCTTATCGTGGGATTGTCTCCCACGATTATCCTCCGGCATAAGAGTAAGTAATCGGTTTTAGGGTTTAGTTAAGAGTTAGGGTTGTAGATCGTACCTTTTAATGAGGGCTGGAATGCCCTTTATATACACACGAAATCCTTATTGGTTTCGTGTTCCCCAACATTCGGAGTATCCCTCCTAAGTCGGTCCTTGAATACATATCTCCAAAAATAAGAGATATCTGATATCCCAAGCCATAAATAACTTCGGGTTTGGGCTTTCATGAGCCCAAACCATTACCGGGTTAGCCCAGTCGTACTGGGCTCGCTAGTAGCGGTCATTGGTCAGGTTCGTGACCCGAATGCGGACTATACGTCATCATGTCCCCCCAGTCTAGTATGCGCAGGGTGAAACCCGCGGATGCTAGACTAACAACTGTAGCCAACAGATACTTCAAGGCGTAGCGAAGAAGTGTCAAATGGTGTCCACCTAAAAGAAAGATACGGTGCATCCAGTCAAATTAGGTTAAATATATGCCTCGTAATATGTGGGAAAGTAACTGGAAAATGTGTCATGTCAACATATCCTATCCACACATTTAGAGATAGTGGGGTCCACGTGTCGATCATCGCGTGGATGTAAAACCCTATATAAACTTCCGCCTCCCTTTTACTGTGATTATCACAGTAAAAATCATTTCCGCCATTGTTAAAAAACTCAAACTGTCAACCAAGAAACCCAGAAACTTTTAAAGGTAATAGCGTGTGCGTATTCATAACCTCAGCATGGTTCTTGGTTTAAGTGACTTCGCATCTGACATAACCGAGGACGAACTTCATGAATTCACTTCAGATTATTATATCCAGCTCGCGCTGCATCCGGTAGTTCCAGATGCGCAAGTGTCAATAGCAGATTTCCCCGAATGGAAAGTAGGGGTATACACACGTTTTTTCGAATTTGCGAATCAACGTGTGCCCATATCCCTATTCTTGTGCGACGTATTAAATTACTATCACATGCACATATCGCAGCGGCACTGTATAGGTGTAGCAAAAATAAAAAACTTCGAGGTTAATTGCCGTTTGTTGGCGATTAACCCCACTATCTACCTTTTCCGCGCGTTTTACCACACGACGTGGTCGAACGGATGGGTTTCATTTGCTAAGTGCGCAGGGCGACTGCAATGTTAAACCGATAAACTAGACGCGCTTAGGAACTGGAGGGAAAAAATTTTTTGGGTTGATGAAGCGGTGTTCCCTTGGCGATTTGCCTTCTACACCCAAAGTTCGCTCCCGAAAAATGAGCGCCCCCTCCCTGAAAAATACAGCGCTGATGATGCGGAAACGATAAACGCCAATCGTATTCCCATCAAGGAAAACACGTCCTGTCATTCTTGACGTTGAGTCGTTATCAGACGATTCTTCACCCCCCCCCCCTCTCAAATAAGACTGCTCCCCCCAAGTAAGTATTGTCGCCAAATCGCTTATTGGTATATGTGAAAACATATACCTTTTTCTTTATCAAAACCGGACCAAAAAGACCAAAAACTAACCCCTAAAGCCATAAATATTTGTGTTTTTGTGTTTATGTATGTGCAGGTAATGGATATTGCAAAATGGACAAAAAGAAGACAAAATGGACACAAACGAGCACGAGAATGGAAGGAGCACGAAGTTACGGGTCCAATGATAATTTTATTTGGAGCATCGAGGCAAGAGAAGAAAAATTTTAAGACCAAACGAAGAATTAATTAATTAAAAAGAGAAAGAAAAAAATAGAATAAAGAAAAGGAAGGAAAAAAGAATTAGCAGAAAAAAAGAGCTTAAATGGAAATTAAATGCAACATTAAACACAAAAAGACTCTTGATCTAGTGGGTGGGGACATGTTTGTCAAGCAAGAGGTCTTGGGTTCAAATCCCACTAATGGCAAAATTGTTGATATATTTTTAATATCACATATGATCAAGTCTCTCGAGGCCCAAGTCCAAGTCGCAAAGTCCAGTCCAGTCCAGCCCAGTTGCAGCCCACGAACCTTGCTGCTATCATGATCGAGACCCAACAGAAGCCCAAGCGATCCAATTCCCAATTCAGATCCAGCCATCGAAGCTGAAGTCCAAGCCAATGCATATGAAATCTGCTACGCATAAAACTTGGGGACCAAGTTTAATAGGATATTTTTTGTGCCAAGATTTTATAGTTTAGGGGCTTTAATGAAAATTTGTAAAACCCTAGTAGGGGGCAAAGTGTAACTTGGGGGTTTATAAATACCCACCTCCCTCACCTCATTTAATCATCTCTTTTATTTATTTTTGTACCCAAACTCTTGTAATTTTTATGCTTATTTAGTTTTATAAAAGTTTTATTTAATTCTTGCAAGTTAGTTCATCTATTTATTGTCTTTGCATCTTTATTATTCTCATCTCTTAATCTTTTTCTTTTCTTTTATTTTATAAAACTTTTTATAAAAATATGCCATGAAGAGTTGAGTTATAGTAAGATTGTGTGAGTGTATTTTATACGCTCCGTGCACACGCTCAACATATCATATTTATATTTTTATAAAGGTTTAGTTTTCTTTTTTTATTTCTTATTTTTATTGAAGTTCACTTTTTTTTTTCTTGTTTTATTTAGCTTAAAAATAGTAAAAAGTCTCTAAAAATCTTGTCTTTTTTACAAAAATCCAAAAATATATTTTATTTTCGTCATACAATTTTCGTATTTTTCTGAGTTATTTTAGTATTTTTTAAAAAATCAAAAACATTTTCTGTTATTTTTCTCTTAAAAAACTGTTTCGTATTTTATGTTAAAAAAATAGTAAAAAACGTAAAAAAAATATTTTTATATTTTCTGGTAGCTTTTCATAGTTTTCTTAAGATAGTGTGAATTTTTCAAATTTTTTTGAACTAGTTTAATATTTATTTTGATTTATTGGCTATTTTAAACATTAAAATCGACAAAAAATACTTATTTAATTCCGAAAATTCTAAAACTTTTTCTGTGAGTTTCTATCACTTTTATTACGTTTCTAAAAAACATTTGGAATTTTCGGAGTTCATTTGATATTTTTCCTTGATTTATTTCCTTTCTAAAAAAAAAAAAAAAAAAAAAAAAAATCTTATATTTAAATTTTTGACCTTAATACCCAAATTAGTTTATGTGGAAACATATCTCCTTGAGAGAGTTTGGTGGTTAAGATTTGATTTATTAAGATTAGTTTATCTTTTATTTTAGCTTTTTATTATAAAAATTTTATATTCATATATTTGTGCTAACCCTTAAAGTTTTGCTTTTGTTTGTGTAATCCGATCCTACCTCATAAGGCGTGGAGCTTACGGGTCTTATAAGTTTAAAAATCATTAAAGTTTACAAATTTAATAACTTTTATTAAGTTATTTAGTTAATAAAGCTTAAACTTTATTTAGCTAATTAGCATAATTAAAGTTAATAAGGAAATAAACTTTAATAATTTATTTAGTTTATAAGATTGGGTGGTATTTCTCTCGTAAAAATCACCGGGTTCTATTCTCTTACTTTTTTTAGCTTAGATTCTTAGTTTACCATTACGTTTAATTATTCGTATTATGCTTGTTAAGTCTTTTTAGTATCATTCTCTTAGCTTAATATTCATTGTCACTAGTTGTAGTTTGTCATTTAAACTTTAGTTTAAACTTTAATTAGTTAAATTAGTTTTTTTAAAAAATCTCTAGAAAAAAAAAATCCTAAAAGCATAAAAACCCCGAAATATCGAGCATTTTAATAACAAACCTAGAACGACGTTGCCCATTCACACCTCGTTGGGACACGACTCGGATTTCCTAATCCGTATCACTATCACTCACGGGATTTGATTCACTATCCTTTTTCCTAAAGGGATTTTAAGTTATTCCTTGTGTTTATTTTTGATATCGATGTTGTGGTTTTATCCATACACACATACCCCTAAACCTACACGAAGCAAATTTTGGCGCCGCTGCCGGGGAGGTTGTGTCGCGACAATATCGTTAACGGTTTGACGATTAGTGACTCGAGATCCTTCTTCGTGAAGTTATTGTTTTTATAAAAATAAAAAAAATAAAAAAAAATATTTTCCTTTTTCTTTTGTATATATATATCATATTAAAATACAAAAAGATTTTCTCTTGTGTTTTTGCTAATAAATAGAAGACACCAATTATATAACATTCTCAACGGAGGTGTTATCATTAGTAAGTTCCCGAACCAAAGATCAAAAACTTGCCTTTGTTTCGCTTGTGAGTCGATTTATTTCTATCGGATGAACAAACTGTGTGGTGGGTATAAGGACGGCCTGACATTTAATTGCGACTGAAAAGAAGCGGGTTTTTAATAAGCTTCGCGCTGACCTACTAAGCTTCTCCGCTCGCTTGTGCGTTTGTCTTATAGAAGTAATTTATTCACTTGGGATTATTGGTTAAGTTCACTGTGTTTTCGAACACCGTTCTCTTTTAATTGCCTTGGTTTTTGAAAGTGCATGCGCACTCGTTCTAATAACTATAGACCGATACGTGAAACCGCTACAATTCCGAGAAGGCGAAATAGACGTGCTCAATTAGTCGAACCCGAGATTCGAACTAATCAGACTCCGCCCATCATCGAAATGGCGGAGGACAACCGATCCATGCTAGAGCAACTCCAGGCACCCACCGAGGGTTATGGAGAAGCCATTGTCGTCCCGGCAATCGTTGCCGATAACTTTGAGATTAAACATGGCTTGATCAACTTGGTATCATCGAGCCAATTTTACGGATTTGAGAGGGACGATCCTCACTCTCATATATGACGGTTTAACAAGCTCACGTCTACGATCAAGTACCGTAACGTTCCGGAAGAGGCTATCAAGCTACTACTCTTCCCATTTTCACTCGAGGGGGCCGCCCAGATTTGGCTCGAAAAACTACCCCCTCGATCGATAACCACATGGGAGAATTTAGTATCAAAATTCGTGAACGAATTCTTCCCACCGTCTAAAACAACAAGCTTAAAAAATGAAATAACAAAATTCACACAAAGATTTGATGAATCATTTAGTGAGGCATGGGACCGATTCAAAGATTTGCTTAGGCAATGTCCCCATCATGGTTTTTCTGAGTTGCACCAACTTGATACGTTTTATAACGGTTTGAATGAGACTGATCAAGACTCTCTCAATGCCGCCGCGGGTGGTAATTTGTTGACCCGATCAACGAGAGATGCCTTGTCTATTATTGAGAATAAATCTAAAGTTCGTACCTCACGTAGCAAATCGGTTGCCGCCCGAGTGAGTGCTACACCATCGTCCTCGTCTTACGGAAATACGTCTAGCACCGATGCTAAGATTGATAAGCTTACGGATATGATACAGGCTTTGGTTAAGATTAAGACGGCTAAGGTTAATTCTTCTCCACCCGCTCAAGTCAAAGCGGTGGAAAAGACTTGTACTACTTGTGGTGGCCCGCATGCCTACTACAATTGTACCGCCACCGATGGAAATCCTTTCGAAGCTAATGCCGTAACCAGAGGTAACCAATACCGTCCTCAAGTTGAAACGAACCCTCGTGTTAGTAATCAAATGGGACCTCCAGGATTTTCTCAATCGAACAATCAGACTCGTTTTAATCAGAATCAAGTTCGTGGACCAAATGTTCAAAACCAATTCAAAGCCCCACCGAATCAATACTCGAACCAAGGAGCTAATTACAATCAAGGATATCAAGCTCCGAGCTATCAAGCTCCGCCTTTGCCTTCAAATGAATTCACAACTTACGTTCAACACAACAATGCTACCATCCACACTATGCAAAATCAGATTTCAAGTTTGAGAAACGAGTTTCAATCTTCGTTGACTAGGCAAAGCAATGAGTTTAGGAATGAGATTCGACTTCAGAACAACAAATTGGATGCTTCACAGAATAAACTCGAAAACATGTTGAATGTTGTTTTGTGTAAGATAAGTCAACCCTCAACTTCGGGCTCTCTTCCGAGTGATACCATTCCCAACCCGAAGGGTGAGTTGAAAGCTATAACCA